>BSBM01000625.1:24202500-24760000 GCA_027924585.1 Larix kaempferi
TCCCTTGGCAGACTCATTTTCCTGAATGAGAGCTATTCTTGTGATGTGTGATATTTTTTTTGATGTGATAAAGTTGAGTTAGGGTTTTTTGAAATATGTTTTATTACAATTATTGTTTTTTCCCTTGAAGAATGTCTTGTTTGATCCATCTTTTCCTTTGGATACATGATACATATTTTGATATTTATTTCTAATATTTCTGCTATGGTAATTTATGTTAAATTTTCATTACATGGTAGTTAGATCTGCACTCAAAACCATATCAGCTAGGAAACTAAGACAGGTTAAGCTCCTATAAAAACAGTGAAACTTTAAGTGCTAGATCTACAGACACATAAATCTTAAATCACAACAACAGACTGTATAATAATCAGTATCATCTTTTGTGCAACAAGTTGTTATGAAATTGAGCCAATTGTTAGCTTGATATGGGGGAACTGGTCGACTACGGCTGATTGGGATTTCAACGTGTGAAACATACCTGCGTTGTCAAGTATATCATCCTTCTATGGAGAATGATTGGGACCTGCAACCTCTACCTATTGTTACCAAACCAACTCCAAGATTGTTTCCTAGGTTCTCCCTTGTTTCTTCCTCCTGCTTTCCAAGTTCTGTTGTTATTTTAGTGTTTAGAAGATCTGTCTTGAAATGCATCAAATGTGCCATCATTTTAGATTTGGGGATCATAATCAGCATCTTGAATTTTGGTTTTTATTTTTTTATTGATTTGAGTATTTCAGGAGCGCAATAATGACCTAAACATTGCCCATCCATCTCTTGATGCACTTGAGCTGAGCACTGAGTTGCATTTCTGGTTTTGTTTAAAAATATATTGTATGGTAGTCGATGTCCAATTTACAAATGTATTTTGTTTGGAATTTACGCTAGTTGCATGTTTGTGAGTATTTGCTGGTTATTGTGCCGAGAGGTGCTCTACAGCCCAGTATGAGGGAGATCTTGTGAGTTGATTGTTTGTCGATATTGTCGGCCATAAATGACATTTGTATGAGGGAGATCTTGTAAGTCGAGTTTTTGTTGAGTAACAAAATAATACAAAGTAAACAAAAAAGAATAATAAAAAGTAAAAAGTAATAAATATTATGTTGGCCATAAACAAAAAAGAATAATACAAAGTAAAAAGCAGTTATGAGTCTTAAACTAGATACTTTAGAGCTTAGGATTAGGTGATAAATATTATGTTGGTCATAAACAATAAAGAATAATACAAAGTAAAAAGTAAATATGAGACATAAACTAGAGACTTTACTTTTTACTGTTAATACAAAGTAAAAAGTAAATATGAGATTTTAGAGTGTTTGTCGAGTAACAAAATAATACAAAGTAAACAAAAAAGAATAATACAAAGTAAAAAAGTAATAATTATTATGTCCGCCATAAACAATAAATAATAATAGAAAGTAAAAAGTAAATATGAGACTTAAACTAGAGACTTTAGAGCTTAGGATTAGGTGGCTCAGGTATTGCACTCAAGGAGCTATTCAAGGAGAGGTTTTCACCTCGGGAGATTTGATCTCTCTTGGCGCTTGATAGAGCCTAGGATTTGGATCTATGCTGGTTAAAAAATAATAAAATATTATGTTACTACATCATTACATGTATAATTTATGATTTATTATGAACTACATGTAGTGATGCATGTTGTTGGGACATTGTTATCTATAATATTTCAATGATTTATGTTTAGTTTTCATATATTTTATTTTTTACTTTTTTGGGCAGGGTCCCCTATGTCGGAGACCTCAATGTCCCCTATGATTCTCCCTAGAATTTGGGGGGTGATTTTTGATGCCCTCTGGATGTGTTTCCCTGCTCCCATGTCCTTGAAACTTGGTGGAACTTTGCATATTTCTTGTACTGGATATGCAAGTGGAATTTTATTGAGAAATGCCTGAAATATGGCTGGAAAGTCCTTAAACTACTTTTTATTTCTGCTGAAAATTTGTTGTGATATTGAGGTGCAATAGTTGGTACCAAAAGGGTTGCTTTTTCTAAAATCCATAGATGTCATTTTGGATTTATTCTTCACAGTTCACTGTTGAACAATGCTTGAAGGTGGTTCTCTAGTTTTTCAAGATTAATTTGCTTTGTTAAGTTATGATTTTCTTGTATTTTTAATTGCTTGAGGGATTAGGTTTAATTTTTTAATATATTTTCTGCCAAGAGATTATAATTTCTATGGTGCACTCAAAGTTTTCTCACTGCCCCTGGCATCTTTCAGTATAGTTGCACAAACTCAAGAATCTTGGAAATATTTGATGCAAACTTCAAAGAGGGCATCTGAGGAGAACTTGTAAGGTATGGTGAAGGTAACAACAGTGAATGACTTCATATGGTGGAGATCACATGGATTTTTGGAACAAATAAGTGATTTGGACTTCGATGCGAGATTCCAACTTTGGAAATTTATGGCAGTTTAGTTAGTCATGTCTGGCAATGTTGTTTGTGGCCTGCAAGCAATGGCATAACTTACAGGAATAAAATTATAAAACAGGGATTTGAGGCTATATCTGTTGAATTATGGATGCAAACAGAAATATGATTGGTTGAGATGACCATTTCCTATTAAAGGACTGCAGTTTCATTTTTTTTAACCTTGTAGGTGTTTACTACCAATCAACATCACCCTCTCTAAAGTTTGTTTTCATGTTCCTTGTCCAGTAAAATTTTCTCGCATTTTGTGACATAGTTTGAACTATGTGCAAGTGGAATGGAGATAGATTTAATGTTGATGACTATAAACATTTAGATTGCTTGTGGACCAGATGATTTATAGTTTTTGTAGTTGAATTGTTTTTAAAAGTTATAAACAGTGAGTTCAAATTCTTTCCAGGTTGTGCCTTTCTGTATCTCATGTGGAGTATCTGTGATAGTGTGATAGTGGAAGCTCTAAAGGTAGATAGTGTGCACAGAGGCTTTGCTCATCATTGGAGCCAATTCTTTGGAGGGTGGTAAGTAGTCTTTGGTTTGTTCTTAGAAGAGAAACTGATGTAAATTAAATTTGTTATAATTTGTTTATTCCTTAGGACATGAAAGATAGTTTTGTCTGTCAAATATTTCAATTTTTGAAACACAATTTTAATGCTTCCAAAAATGCCAAATGTGTAGGTAAACACAACCATAAAACTTTTAGATTTTGTGTTAGGAAAGGTCATGTCACTTGTGTTTGATATCATACTACTAAAATGTTCATGGGGTAGATCTGGTCGATATGTGAGGCTGAAATGGAACATTTCCTATGAACAAAGGTATATTGCAAGCCAAACTTGAAAGGTTAGGTCCTTATTCTAATTTTTTAATTGAAATTTGAAGTAGTAAAATGCTCAGAACTGAAATGATACTAGAATTGTTGAGTTTATTCAACAGTGTGAGAGGACGACAGAATGTTGGATTTTGAATAGATAAATACAGGAGGAAATGTTCTCTCAAGAATTGTATAAGTATTCCCTTTTGAACTACCTGCAGTCTGAAACTCTCCATACTTGGGCTATCTCAAGACTCTTGATCTCCTATTTCAAACAGTGGATTAATCGTTCATGAACAATCTTGTTTCTATCTCTTGAAACTTCTTGTGGTTTTGACTACAGCTCTTGAGTTGTGACTAAAGAATATTATGTACAGACACTGATTGTGCATGTGTGCTATCTGCATTGGTTACAAAGATAAAACATTTTCTTTTGTAAGGATGTCAGTCATGACTTTTTGGGGGTTCCCTTTATATTTTCAAAAAACTGCTTCAAATGTGGATATTGTTGTTAGCCACTTATAACTAATCAAGGCCCAAATAAAGTGCTTCCTTAATCAAATGAGCAGGATAACACAAAAGAGTAAATATAGTATTTACACCAATAACATATTTCTAAAGACATATGTTCTAGATTCTACTAGTAACATATTTCTAAAGACATATGTTCTAGATTCTACTAATAACATATTTCTAAAACATTATCATGAGATCTCGCTCAATATTTCAACTCATTGAAGGTGGAACTAATTGGTAGTTAGTGTTGTAAACGATGTATTTGTTGATGTTGGTTCTATCGAGTGAATTGAAAGAGAAGTGGAACTTGGATTCCTAGTTTTTGCTCACAAAGAGGCACATTTTCGTACTTTATTATTCTCCTCGTGTAATAACCTAAAGTTTCTTATTGTTTTCTATTGTCAACTTCTTTAGTTGTTGTGTATTCTCAATATTTTTTTTGTTGTTTCTTCCTTAAAAATACGCAATTGTATTGAAGCGCATCCTTAAGAACTTGTATGTTCCTCTTTTTCATGTAAAAGATTTGTCAAAAAGGTATGACAAAGTTCTCAGTTTATCGGATCCTGTCACAACCTCAGCCAAACTAAGTACATAGATAATCAACAATTTCTATGTTTATCAAGATAAATTTATGAATGCCATGTGCTCCCATGCCAATCCACTAGAGAAAATTTTCATGGTTAGTAGGTTACTATTCAAATTTGCAGCCTCTTGACTGTGACAGTATAACACAATCACTCGACAATATCTTTTTCTTTCTTTTACTGTATCATGATTTTCTGGATTGTCTTTAAGGCAAGCTAATTTCAAAATAAGCTAAACTCTTTCTTTTCTAGGGAATATACCGAATCCAGCTGCTGTGATAACTCCTCCACTAGACTAGAAGTATCCAACAAGGCCTCACCAATGGGAATTTTGACAAATTATATGTTTTGCTCATATGGGTTTATTTTGATTGGAGATAATGGATTGCTTATTAGGACACTATTGAGTCTTATTTATCAATTTATGGATGCTTTTATAGTGTTGGGATGTTTTAAAATAGTGATGGGTGAAGTTATCACTTGCTGATGAAAATTTGTGTGGATTGAGCCATTTTAAGTATTCACTGACAAATATGCAACTCTCCTACCATTCGACACCAAAGAGAAGAAATTTTGGTGAGAAGATTGGTTGGAAGCTTGGAATTGGTCCAAGAACTATATCTCTATATAAAGGAAGTGGCTGGCTACTAGGATATTCACTTAATTCTATCAGTTTGTTGGCCTGTGAAGATTCATGACCCCACATGTCCATTGGACCATTAAGGGACGAGATAACAAGTAGAGTCCCTACTTGCCCTGAATCTAGTTAGTGTAGTCATGTTTTGTCAACACCTTCTAGTTGTGAGTGATCAAATACTGCCTATGAAATGTATAAATAAATCCATCCTCTCCTCATTCATACACTTGTTCAATCGAGAGTCTAGGAGTTTAGAGAGTCCAGAGTTGAGCTCTGGTGTATATTCTTCTATTGCACTACCTTAGTAATCTACATAATCAAAAGCTTGAGTCTTATTGGCAAAATATTTGCCAAATTTTTACTATATTTTATAAATCAATAAGATTCACCAAGTTTTTACAATTTTTTATAATTAAGTGAAATATTCGCCAAGGTTTTACAATGTCTTATAATTGAGTGACAAATTCGCCAAGATTTTACAGCATTATATAATGAAATAAAAGATTCACCAAAAAATATATATATACATATTATATTATTGATAAAATCGCCTTCAAGTTTTCCTATATATCGAGGAGATTCACCCATTTTTTATACATATAATTTTTTTTGGGGGGGGGTTCTTAAAATCATCCGTGCCCCCTTCCTCATAGTTGGAAGGTTCTTTGTCAATGATGTCGCACAACAGGGATACATAACTGGAGTATGGCCTAGGTCTCTTTCTTTCTCTATGCATCCCCTCTGGAGCGCCATACCTCTCTGCATCTTGTATTGCTTCTCGTACCCATGTTGGTTTCCTCTTGTGAGAGTTCTTCTCACGAGGTGGATCTATAGGTTCCTTTGGTTCTTCTATTTTGTGATCTTCATGATCTTTCTGGAACTACTTCTTCCATCACTGAATCTCGAATCCTGGGAACTTTAGGTTCTTCAATATCTTCAATAGGTAGTTTTCTTGATCTTCGTCAATTGTTCTTCGAAACAACTCTTTCTTGTAGGTGATGGTACACGATCTTTCCTACAAGTCAAGTTCAATTGCATGATTAGAAATATCTCATAGTTTTTATAACAAATTCTTACGCATAAATACATAGGTCATACAGTCATGCAATTATCTTATCCAATGTTTCAATACAACATTCATCCATATCCCGTAACTTTATAGATGCCTTCCATCTCTACCAGAACATTGTTAAGGGTGTGCACTACTCCCAACATGTCAGCAAAAAGGTTTCATTCTAGATAAGTACCAATGGAATGTTGTACAGTACCATAGGCCACTTACCCATCACATGCATATTAGTAGTATATTGTTCATTAATGCAAATATCCTAATATGCATACACAACCTAAATCTAGGAACACAAGTATGCACACCACTAAACAACATTATTTAAATAAATAAATATATAATAAATGACAATTCAAATACTTATCTTTGTTTGTTTGTTGGATGGACTCCCTCTTGATCTTTGCTTCCTTATAGGAACTACTGGAGTCTCTAATAGAGTGTTCTTCTTCATCGTCTGATTCTGAGGTCCTGTGTTTTCCTTGCTTATGATCGGAAATGTTGAGCAAGTATTCTACACTTGTTGGAGTAGACTTTGTGTGTCCTTTCTTTTGTAACCTAATCAATGTTGAAATGGATGAGAGGCTTCCATAGAGCATCGATCTTTATTTGTTTTCCAGAGTCCAAATATGTAGTAGCTTCTCCTACTCCTTTCATGTAATATTGAAATCCATCTCTAGCTTTTACCTTATGAGGTGGAACCTTCTAAATGAACCCTTGTAACTGTTTACCTTCGTTACAATACATATTCTTCATCACTTGAAGAATTTTCTCTTTCTTCTTCTCTAGTTCTTTCCTTGCAGGTTCATCATCTTCAGCGGTGTGAGCATGATGTCTCTTCTTGTTGTGGGAGACACTTCTGTTTCTGGGACAATCTCTGGAGTAGTGTCCCTTCTCATCACATGTATAACATCTAATGTTGGATAGATCTCTTTTGAATCTTCTAAAGTTATCCCTCTGACTTTGGTGGTGGTGTTTCTCCCTCTTACTGTGATGGTGCTCCCTCTTGTTATTATTCCTCTTGGAGTGTGCTGTGAGAGATAGATTGTCATTTTCTCCCATCTTCTATTCTCGAGCTACAAGTCGAGCTTCTTCTTGTGAGCATTCCTCCCACAACCTATTTAATGTGATTAAATTCTTTCTACCACAAATCCCTTGAATGAAAGAATCCCATGATCTAGGGAGACCATTCAAGGTGGTTATCACAATTTCTCCGTCTTCTACATTTTCTCCCACAACTTCAAGTTGCTCCTTGATCTGAGAGACCCTTGTAAAGTAAGACTGCATGGTATCTGCATTTTGTATCTTCACATTCTTCAATTGGTTCCTCAAGGTTATCTTCTGATTTATATTCTTCCCTTCAAATAGCTTGGTCAAGGCATCAAACATCTCTTTAGGTGTCTTCAAAGATGACATATGTGGGATGAGATGATCCTTAATAGAATCTACAATGATCCTCTTCGCCTTAACCAAGTTCTTCTTGTGTAAGGATTTAGCCTCATCTTCCTCTGGTGCTGGAACCTCTTCATTCACATATGTGTCCAATTCATTCTCTTCAAGGAAAAGTGTAATCCTATACTTCCATGCTCGGAATTTATCATCCCCTTCAAGCTTATCCTCAAGCTTGGTGTGGTGAGACATATTTAATGAGAAATTCAAATGGAAATAGAAAATTTTTTAGGTTTTACCACTTTAAGTTGCCGAAACTAGTTTTGGAGCTGGCTTAGGGTTTGTCAAAGAAACCCTAAATTTTCAAACTTGGAATTTGAAACTTTTGATTGGACAGATCGATGCACTTAACTGAGGCAAATATGTTGGTATACTTGGTTTCTGAAGATTCCAAAATTTCTCCATTGAAAATTGACTTGCAAAATTTTGATTTGCAGTTTCTGGCTTTTTCTGGCTTTTTCTGGTTTTCTGCAGTTTCTGGTCCAAAGTCAAACTAGGGTTTGATTTTCCGGGAGTTTTATCCACTCAAAAATTTCGATCTTGGTATCAAAATTTTCATCTTGGAGAAGTGCACCTCCCTATGCCAATTGCACTCCAAAATTCCAATTTTGTGAGAAGCCCTAATTTTCCTCCGGCGGTAGTGACGAGCCAAAAAATGAAAATTTTCGGAATCAACTTCTTCTTCGACAGAAAGATGCACCCTCCTTAGGTGAGTTAGCCTAACCTCTTTTTGTTGATGATCCGTGGAGAGAATTCCAAAAATTAAGAATCCCTAGCTTCCGCAGGTGCACATTGTCTTATTTTCAGGTTAGCTCTGATACCATGTTAGATTTTCTACTTTTAATCAATATTTATCTAGGATCTTACCAAAAGAATAACATGCACAACATAACACAATAGACATAAAGAATTTCCTCGGGGAAACCATAAAGGATAAAACCCTGCAAATTCCTCAGAGATAGAATCGTCACCAATACAATATCACAAAAGTAAAACCCAAAAACAAAGATGGTCTTCTGTAGCTCCTCTTCTTTTCCTCCTTTGTGAACTTGTACTCTCTCTCACTAATGCGAACTTGTGAGTGAGTGTGATGTCCAAATGAGAGAGCTACACTCTCTATTTATACTTTATCTTACACTTGACCTTTTCACTTACTAGGTTGGCCCCAGGTATGGGCGGCATTAGGGCCCATGACGATAAGGGAAAGGGTGTTTTGAGGCATAGTGTTTGTTGTGATCGAAACTGTGGGTTGGGGTGACAAAGGCCCATAAGAACGAGGGAAGGGGGTGGGGTTCCAAGGGAAGGGGGGTGGCAGTGACTAGGGATGAGAGGTCCCGTGCTTGTGGCGGCGAGGGTGAGGGGTAGGAGAACCCAAGGCTTGCATTGGTGGTGGGGGGCATGGGGAGCTTAGGGTCCCATGACAATAGGGGGTGGGAGGCCCCATGTCTTGTAACAATCGAGGATGGGGGTAGTGGGGCACAAGGGTTGGAACAATTAGGGATAGGGGTTGTGGGGCCTGAATCGTATGGTGGTGCGTGCAAGTGGTGAGGGGGCTTAGGGCCAACTCTATTAGGGGTGGGGCATGCGGTCCTAGGGGGGTTGTATGGTAACAAGGTGTAGAGTCTAAGGAAATGAGGGATACATGTTGGGACCCTGGAGGGTCAAGAGCCTGCAGTGATAATGGGAGCAAGGCCTGTTGTGATTGGGATGAGGGGTGGGGGTCTCACAACTTGCCATGACCTAATATTTGTGTTGGGTGTACCAGGCCCCTTGTAGTGGGGGGTGATGGGGATTAGGGGTAGTGGGGTGGCGATGCCCAAGGATGGGAGGTAAAGGGGTGGTGGGGGTGAAGAGTACGGTAGCCCAGGGGTGGTGGGGGTGAGGTCCTACAACATTTGGGATTTGATGAGCCCAAGGCTTGCCAAATTTGGGGATAGAGTTGGTGGAGCCCAAGGTCTATGACAATATGGTTTAGGGGTGAGGGAGTGGTAGTGGTTGGAAATGGTAGCCAAGGGCTTGTGTGGAGGGATCAATGTTGGTGGTGGTGGGGATTGGATGTGAGAAATCCCATATCTTGTGGCAATGAGGGCTAGGGGTAGGGTGTTTAGTGATTGGGAATGTGTTCCAGTGTCATGCAGAACCGGGGCTCAATGGTAAGAGGTCCTTGGGATTAGGGATCATGGTGGTGGAGGTGGGAGGGTCAATGGATTGTGGCTATGGAGGTTCCACAACTTAGGGCCCACAATGAGGATGGGGATCTAGTGATGTGGTTGGGAGTGGGGGAGTTGGGTGGATATTTTGCATGGCAGTAAGGGTAGGGCATGCAACCGTTGCAGGTAGGGTAGGTGGTTCCATGACCTTCAACAACGAAGCCTAAGGGAGGGGGCCCAAGTCTCATGGCGGGGGGGGTGGTTGGAGGGCCCAGGGATTACAATGGCAGGGGCCTGAGGTTGGTGGTAGCTATGGCTTGTGGCTCATGATGGCGGGGGTTGTGGGTAATGGGAATCAACCTAGATCCATCCTAACTCTAATATCTATCAAGCCTCAAGAGGGATCGAATCCCTTGAGGTGAAAACCTTTCTTAGAGTGAAAATACCTCAAGGACGATTGATAGATGTAGATTTAAGATGTATCTAGGCTGGTTCTAGTTGGTTTTAGATGAATTTGATCCTTTGAATGTCTTCTTTAACTTTCCTTATATCCACATATGCAAAATTTCTCATTTTTTCATATCGATCTTATACATAAATACATGAATTTGCATCATTATCTCGTAAATGGACGATTTATCATTTTCAACTAGTGAATAATTGAGCAGTTCGATGCACTTTGAAATTTGCAAAACCATTATTGTAGTGCGTACATTTATTTTCATCCCATCTATCATAGTGCCTTGTGTTTCTAGTGGTACACTATTCTTACCAATGTGCCTTAAAATGGGAGCATCGATGAACATTGCCAACTTCCATGACACATTGATAATGCATAATAGTTAAATTTATGTCACACTGTTAGTGGTACACATTAGAGCACTACAAATAATGTATTCTTTTTTTTTTAGGTGCATCGGTAATTTTAGACAACATTTTTGCAAAAACAAATAATTTTAATTGTGTGTGTGTGTGTGATGCAGGAGCATCAAGGCCTAGGTAGATCAGTCGAAGTTAGTCGACATGGATAAAGCTGACCAGGGGGAGTGTTGATGACCATTCGTGCAGAAGAGTAGATTGGATTGTCGAAGTCAATGATTCGAGCAGGAGCAGTCGGTATGAGACCGATAGGTGATTACGACAGATGTTGAGAAGGTCGATGGCCGTCGATGCTTGACATGCATCGAACATGAACCCGATAGGTTTGGGCATGAGCCAACCGAGGAGGAAGGGTCAGACTGGAAAAGCCTAAAGAGCACGAAAAGGAAGCCGACGGGTGAGTCAAAGCTGATAGACAGTATGGTCAACATGACGGATTACTGTAGCCTGTCAGAAGATGTTCGAGAAGTCAAGGAGAGTACTTGGTATCCGTTCAGGGTTGCTAAGTAAGTTAATGGCAATTATTGAAGGTAGTTGGGATCGGGCTAGATGTCAACACATGCAGGGGTTGTGTAGCATGACAGGGGCGTTGACAATTGTAGGTTTGCAGGATCTAAGGAGATCTACAGGCAGAGGATGCGTGTCTCAGGGGTCAGAAGTGATCTCGGGAATAGCACCAGCAGAGTAGAAGGCCAGGAAGCTTGGATCAGTTGGATCACTTGGTAAGTGGAGAACTTAACAGAGCATAGTTCAGGGAGAAGATTGGTAGATTGCAGAGACTAGTCACACGTATTCCGAATGTAGAGAAGATCGAGCCATAGCTCAGAGTTTCCCAGTGAACCAGGAAAGGGTGAAGATCGACACACTGAGATAGCACACAGTTACTTCTGTATTGTAAAAGGCTAGGGTCGATCGATAGTTAGTTATTTCATTCCTTTCAGTTAAGCATTGTAACCGTTTTGGTAGAAGTAATATAATCCTATTCATGGCATCCTTTTTACATCTTGTCTATGTGAACGTGTGTGTTGTGTGTAATTGTTAAGCAAGAACCTTTGTAGTAAGGCGACTTGCGTCAAGTGGTATTAGAGCTGATAATGTCCTGAGATTTGAGGGATAGCTATATCAGACTGTGAGAAGAATTCATGAGCAAAAGAACGTCAGTAGTATTGAGCCTGCAAGTGCATTGAACAGCTCCAACTGAGGTTGGGTAGAGTTGTGCACGACTTGTTGAAGTTTGGTTGCGATTGGACGAAGTGGGAGTTTTAGCTGAGGTTGAAAATGGCTCACAGAGGCATTAATGTCTTAGGACGAAGAGTACGTGGCACAACAGTCACTGTTGATCGTGAGATGTTTGACGAGTGCGTTCGAACAATGCGGACTTTGACAAATGAAGTTGCATCGATCAAAGAAATCCAAAGGCATGGTTGTATTCCTGATGCGTTAGACCAGAATGACAAGCAAGTCGAAGAAGTGGAAGCACAGGAAGCAGCAGGAGAAGAAACGTAAGCTAAACTGATCAAACTTTCGACGGATATGAGAGGTCGGATGAAGATAGACATGCGTACCTACTCCGGAAGTCTAGATCCAGAAGACTTGATCGACTGGTTTAGAGAGATGGAGAAATACTTCGACATAGAGCAGATCGATCATTCTAAACGGGTTAAGACTGCATGTTTGAGGTTGAAGGGTCACACCTCATTGTGGTGGGACAATGTGCAAGCTGACGTGAGGCTGACAGAGTCAAGAAAGGTAAGGAGAAAATCAAGTCTTGGGATAGGATGGTCGCTAAGTTGAAGGGGAAGTTTTTTCCAAATGACTATGTGATTTTTTTATTCCGAAAGTTGCAGAACTTTCGACAAAAGGAGATGGCCGCGAAGGAGTACACAGAAGAGTTCTACAGATTGTCGATAAGGTCGGGACAAACTGATGAAGGAGAAGAAGCTGTCGCTAGGTATGTGAACGGCTTGAAATATGCCATTCAGGATGAATTAAGCATGTCAAGATTCGGAGGAGTGGGTGAAGCCTACCAGTTAGCTCTGAAGGCAGAAGAGAAACTGTCGAGGAAATCCGCAACAACCAAAGGTAGGATGACTGGTTGGAGTGTGAATATTGTTTCTGCTAAAGGCCAAAGTAGCGATTACGAGAAAGAATCTATCGAAGAAAGTTGACGGACGGAAGGGACATTGACAAGAGAAAGAATGTAAGAGAATTGACGCGATAATCGTGAGAACCGTGGTCGAGGTGCGTATGGTCGAAGTGGCCAATCCAACAAAAAATGAGCTGACAGAACAGCCATAATTTATTACAAGTGTCGAGGAGTGGGACACAAGGCATATGAGTGTCCAAAGAACCTACATGCTGTAGAAGATTCAAAACCCCGATGTCGAAGGGATGAGCAAGTCGACGAGAGGACGGAATCAACATCCGATAGCAGTGAGGATGGTAAGAAGAAATGTCGGGCCATGACAACCAGGAAGACACTAGTTTTGGATGATGGATGCGACAAGCAAGAGCTGACACAGCGAAAAGCCATCTTTCAAACCAAGGTGAAAATTGGCGAATGGCGTTGCAAGACCATAGTTGATGGTGGAAGCACTGAGAATCTTGTGTCGATAGAGGTGATCGACAAAGCAAAGTTGAAGTGTAGGGAACACCCACACCCATACAAGATCCCATGGTTGCAGAAAGGACACCATGTGAAGGTGACCAGACAGTGCCTAATTAACTTCAGAGTCGAAGGATTTGAAGACAGTGTACTATGCGACGTAATCCCAATGGACGCATTTGTTGTTAGGAAGACCATGGCAATATGATCGAAAGATGATCTACGATGGTTGAGCCAACACAGTCACAGCATGGAAGAACGACATGCAAAGGACTCTTAAGCCGAAGCCATAGGAACATACCAACTGTAAGCATGACGAGAGCAAATTTTGGGAGAAGCCAGTGCTGATGTGTTCAGTGAAAGAATTCCTCGCAGAGGAGGAAAAGAAATCGGGGTATTTTTCTATCATTCCTAAAGGACCATGTGTTGAGAGGATGACAATGGAGAAGATTCCAGTCGAAGTTGGAAAGTTTCTTGATGAGTTTCGAAGCATAGTGGTCAATGAGACACCAATGTGATTGCCACCAATAAGGAGCATATCCCATCAGATCGAATTGATTCCAGGTTCGAGTCTTCCAAACAAAGCACCACATAGGATGAGTCCGACAGAAGGTCATGAACTCAATCGACAGGTCCAGGAGTTGTTGGACAGGGGATTGATTAGAGAAAGTTTGAGTCCATGCGTGGTACCGGCAGTATTAGCACCGAAGAAAGGTGGAGAACGGAGAATGTGTACAGACTCCAGAGCCATCAACAGGATCACGATCAAGTACCGGTTTCCATTTCCGATGATGGATGACTTGATGGATTGCCTGAGTGGAGAGAAGTACTTCACGAAGATAGACCTGAAGAGTGGTTATCACCAGATTTGGGTTAGAGAAGGAGATGAATGGAAGACAACATTCAAGACAAAGGAAGGGCTGTATGAGTGGTTAGTCATGCCATTTGGATTGACTAATGCACCCAGTATATTCATGCGATTGATGAATGAGGTACTGAAACCATTCTTGGGAAAGTTTATCGTAGTCTACCTAGACGACATTCACATGATATTCTGATTTTCAGTCGAACCAAGACAGAACACTTGGAGCAAATTCAACATGTATTGCAGAAGTTGTAGGAAGAGAAGTTGATGGTAAACCGGCAAAAATGTTTCTTCATTAAGGAAGAACTGGTGTACTTGGGATTTGTAATATCGGGTAAAGGGTTGGTGATGGACATAGAAAAGGTGAAGGCAATATTGGACTAGCCGGAACTGACAAGTGCGACTGGAGTAAGGAGTTTCCATGGACTTACCAGTTTATACAAGAAGTTCATTCGGGGATTCAGTCGGATTTGTGCACCTTTGACAGAGTGCATGAAGAAAGGGGAGTTCAAGTGGACGGAAAATGCCCAACGAGCTTTCAACAAGTTGAAGGAAAAGGTCACTAAGAGCCCAGTGTTAGCACTCCCAGATTTCGATAAAGTTTTCTAGGTCGATTGCGACATGAGTGGAACAGCAATTGGAGCAGTGTTGAGCCAGGAGGGCCGACCAATTGCATTATTCAGAGAGAAGTTGGATGACGTGAAGTGGAAATATTCGGTCTATGACCATGAATTATATGCTATTGTCCATGCATTGAAGAAGTGGAGGCATTATTTTTTTCCCAAGGAATTTGTATTGTACACAGATCACCAAGCGCTGAGGTATCTGAATACTCAGTCGAAGTTGAATCAACGACACATGAAATGGGTTGAATTCCTTCAAGGATATACGTTCATGTTGCGACATAGGTCAGGCAAGTTGAATAAGGTTGCTGATGTGCTGATTCGAAGAGTTGCATTGCTGAACAGATGACAGATCAGGCAATGGGAATAGAGTCGGTGAAGACAGAATATGAGGCCGACGAGGATTTTGTGAAAGCATGGGAGGATTTTCGTGAACCATGGAGTGTCGACAAAACTCCATACTTGGATTATTTTATCCAAGAGGGATACCTGTTCAAGGGAAAATAGCTGTGTATTCCCAAAGGATCAATTAGAGAGAACCTAATCTGAGAGTTGCATAGTGGCGAATTAGCAGGTCATTTTGGCATCGACAAGACCAGGGCATTGGTCGAAGAGAAGTATTATTGGCTAGGCATGACGACAGATGTCGGGAAGTGGGTACAACAGTTTCGGGAAGTGGGTACGACAGTGTCGAGTTTTCCAGTTGGAAAAAGGGAGAAGTTAGAACATGGGGTTGTATACACTGTTATTTGTACCAAATACCCCATGGGAGAACCTGAGCATGTATTTTGTGCTAGGATTGCTGAAGACGCAGCAAGGGAGTGACTCAATCTTTGTTGTAGTCGACAGATTTTCAAAATCGGCACACTTTATTATGTGTCGGAAGACAAGTGACACCACAGGCATCGCTATTCTATTCTTCAAAGAAACCTTTAGATTGCATGGGTTGACGAAGAGTATCACATCAGACAGAGATACCAAGTTTATGGGACATTTCTGGAGAACCCTATGGAGGAAACTGAATACAAGGTTGGATTTTAGCTCGGCATATCATCCGCAGATAGATGGACAGACCAAGGTGGTGAATAGAAGTTTGGGAAACCTTTTAAGGTGTTTGACGGTCGACAGACCCAAGTAGTGGGAGAACGTGTTGGCGCAAGCAGAGTTTGCATACAACAATTCTGTGAATTGGTTGACAGGTTTGATCCCATTCCAGATTGTTCAGGGAAGAAGCCCACATGGAGTGGTGGATTTGGTCGAGTTACCAACAGAAACCAGGAAAAGTGCGGATGCAAAATTGTTCACAGAACATATGAAAGAAGTGCATAAAGCTGTGCGAAAGAACACAGAAAAGAGTAACGCGGCATACAAGCTAAGAACCGACAAGCAGAAGAGACTACAGTCATTCAATGAAGGAGACTTATTCTATGCACATTTATGGAAGGACAGATTTTTGACAGCGATATATAACAAGCTGAAGCTGAAGAAGATTGGACAATGTAAGATTTTGAAGAAGATTTCGGACAATGCTTATGTAATGGAACTGCCCAATGACTTGAGCATTTCACCAATGTTCATTGTCTGAGATCTGTACAAGTTTGAGGAAGGTTTTAGCAGTGGAAGCGCGGAAGTGTCAGAGATAGAATAGACAGAACAGATTCCAGATCGACAAAAAGAAGAAATCATAGAAGTAATAAAGGAAAGCGAAGTTGGGCGTACGCGCAGTTCAGGAAAGAAGGAATACTTAGTGCGATGGAAAGACGATGAGTTGCAGGAGGTGACATGGATTTCTAAAGAAGAGTTCAGGAGAGTGGAAGAGCAGTTGAGTTCTTTTCACCTGGGGAGTCTGATGCAGGAGCATCAGGGCCTAGGAAGATCCGTCGAAGTTAGTCGACATGGATAAAGCCGACCAGGGGGAGTGCCGATGACCACTGGTGCAGAAGAGTAGATTGGCTTGTCGAAGTCAATGAGTCAAGTAGGAGCATTCAGTATGAGACCAATAGGTGATTGCGACAGATGTTGTGAAGGTCGATGGCTGACATGTTATGGGTCGACAAATGACAGAGTGTAGTGGAGCCGTCGATGGTCGACATGCGTTGAACACGACTCCGACAGGTTTGGGCATGAGCTAGGGGAGGAGGAAGGGGCAGACTAGCGAATCCTGAAGAGTGCGAAAAGGAAGCCGGTGGGTGAGTTGAAGCCAACAGACAGTATGGTCGACATGACGGATTACTATAGCCTGTCAGAAGAAGTTCAAGAAGTCAAGGAGAGTACCTGGTAGCCGTTTGAGGTTGCTAAGGAAGTTAATGGCAATTATTGAAGGTAGTTTGGATCCTGAAAGATGTCAACATAGGCAGGGATTGTGCAGCACGACAGGGGCACTGACAGTTGCAGGTCTGCAGGATTTGAGGAGATCGACAGGCAGAGGATGCATGTCTCAGGGGTTGAAAGTGATCTCGAGAACAATAGCAACAGAGTAGAAGGCCAGGAATCTTGGATCAGTTGGATCACTTGGCAAGTGGAGAACCTAGCAGAGCATAGTTCAGGGAGAAGATTGGTAGATTGCAGAGAACAGTCACACGTCTTCTGAACATAGAGAAGATCGAGCCATAGCTTAGAGTTACGCAGTGAACTAGGAGAGGGTGAAGATCGACACATTGAGATAGCACACAGTTACTTCTGTATTGTAAAAGGCTAAGGCCGATCGATAGTTAGTTATTTCATTCCTTGTAGTTAAGCATTGTAACCGTTTCGGTAGAAGTAATATAAGCCTATTCATGACATCCTGTTTACATCTTGTCTATGTGAATGCGTGTGTTGTGTGTAATTGTTAAGCAAGAACCTTTGTAGTAAGGCGACTTGCGTCAATGTGTGTGTGTTTATTTATATATGTCTTTGTATGTGCCTAACAAATTTTGCATGTGAGTCAGAGACAGTAGTGGCGATAGTAGCAATAGGAGTATGTGAATAACCTGCAACAATTAATTAATGAAAATACACGAGATAGCAGTAATAAGAGAACTCAGAATCACTTTATTGATTGCAGGTCACTTCGAGGGGGCAACCTCCTTTGAGCAAGCTCAATACAAATAACTTCATGGTACCTTCATTGGCCTCAACACACACTTATATACTAAGTCTATGCCCAATACTATGGGTCAATACCATGGGACATATAATACTACGGGATGCCTTACAAAGCATATGCGTCCAATACTATGGGTCAATACCATGGGCTAATACAAACTATGGATCAACAAATACTACGGGATGACTTACAAATCATATGCATCCAACAACAATATACTAACAAAGTAAAGAGAAGGGTTGACACGGGTTCCTAACATCCCCTCTCCCTTAGAAAAGGCTTTGTCCTCAAAGCTTTAGATGTGGAAATTGATGCAGAATCTGAAGGAGTGGTTCCCCTATAGCATCCTCGGGTTGCATTATGTGCCGCTGAATTAATTCCTCTGTGAGAGAGTGAGAGAGAAGCTGACGCCTTTTGAGTTTTAGGGAGGATTGCTTGGAAGGATGTAGACGAAGAAGAACCATATAAACTGCGTGAAAATGGCGCTCAGAACGGTGTTGATTGGTGTGTTGTTTCAGTCGAATTCTTGCCATGTGAAGATTGTCCTGTAGAATGAGAAGAATCTGATCGCGGTTTCGAAGAATCGAGTCAATTACCTGAACTGGGGAACTGTTGAGGGTGTATGGAAGAAGAATTGGAGGTGCCTGTCCATAGATTGCTTCATATGGTGTCATTTTAGATGTGGTATTGTACCACCAGAGTACTTCAAGGAAATCCATAGAAATAGTTGTCCAAATATGTGTAGGGATGAGCAAGGGTACGAGCAGTCCCGAAAGGAGTGTCGTTTCACCCTTGTTGACCTGGAAAGTATCACAGTCATCCACCATCTGTTGAATTGTCATTTTTAGTCCCTAGCAAAAGAAGTTACATTGTTCCTGGTCATACATTTTGAGGAACCCAGAGTGCCCTGCCGATGGAGAAGCATGGATTTCATAGAAGGGATAGCCCTGTTGATCAGATTGCAACCAATGTGGAACAAGCAGAGAAATAGCTGTAAGATAAATTGGGTCATCAAGTGTGAGAGAAGGAGAATTTGTCACCATATTGTCCTTACCCTTCTTGTAAGTGATTGCATAGGAAAAACCCGGGAGTTGGATAACCCATTTCAGGTGTGCTGGGGAGGAGACCCGTTGTTCCAGGAAATTTTCCAGACTTTGGAGATCAGTCTTGATGCATAAATAATTCCCTAATAGGGATGGCTGGCACTTCTGTACCGCATGCAAAATAGCCATCAACTCCTTCTGAGATGTAGATGCGGCTAAATTCTTACCGGAAAGGTCTCTTGAAGGTGGAAAGCCCATTGGTTCAGCAAAGACACCTGCATGTCTATCCAAGGAAGCAGTGGAGATCGTTGATGGGTACATCTGAATGGAATGGAGTTGAGTGACGACACCATGTGAATTCTTCTTAAGGATATTTTCCAGGCAATGTGAACTGATGATGCGAAGAGACCCTGGTTGTAAGCTCATAAATTTGTGTTGTTTCCCATTGACTGAAAACTGCATCCAAAGTTCAGCAAAATCCCATAAAATGGGTCCAAGAGTGCGTAACCATTGAACACCCAAGACCACATCACATCCGCCTAAGGACAAGGCAAACATGTCAGAGCACAGGTTATAATCTACCAGAGAGATACACACATTGTGACACTTCCCCTTGCAAGGTAAGGTGCCCCCATTGACAACCATGACTTCAAAGTTGGAGCAAGGATGGACAAAATAATCAGCCTGTTTGGAAATCTGAGGGTCTTTGAAGTTATGAGTGCTACCAGAATCAATTAGTATGGTAAGACAGAGCTTCTTGAAGTAACCCTTGACCCGCATTGTTTGTGGGGTGGTGACGCCAGTTACAGCATGGAGAGAGATCTCTGGTTGGTCGTCCTGAGATGGGGGGTCAATAGGCAGGTGTTGAATGTTGACCTAATCATCTATTGTAGTTGGAGCTTCTTCACCAAGTTCAGAGGCAGGTGGAGAATCCACATCCAAGAGATAGAGCTTCTGTTGAACACATCTATGTCCCCGAGTGAATTTCTCATCACAATTATAACAAAGCCTTTTTTCTCGGTGTGCCTGCATCTCTGCTTTAGACAAATGATTGATAGGAGTTGGTCGAGGAGCTGGCATGTTGGGAGGTCGTTGGGAACCCATATTTCTGAAGGAAACAAAGGTGGGTTTGGAGCATTGTTGGGCTGCGATCTTGTCCTCTGCCAACTTAGCCAACCCTAGGACTTCCATCATTGTGTTGGGACATAACATTTTGACCTCTGAGTGGATTTCATCCTTGAGACCACTGATAAAACAACTCCTATAGAATTCATCAGACAATCCTTCTGTGTGATTGGCCAGTTTCTCAAATTCTATCTAATAGTCTCTCACTGTGCCAATCTGGCGAAGTTTAGTGAGTGCTCCTGTGAAGTCATCAAAAGCACTAGGACCAAATCGTTGCAAAAGGAGTTGGCAAAAATCTATCCAATTTGGCTCGTGATGAGCTTTGATGTACCAACGGTACCATTGAAGGGCTTCCTGTTCCAAATGAAAGGATGCAAGTGGAACTTTCTGGACATCAAAAGTATTATGCAGACTAAAATGTTGTTTTGCCTAGTATATCCATCCAGTCGGATCAGTACCATTGAAGCGAGGAAAATCAAGCTTCGGCCCACGAAAATTGCTGGAAGAAGAGAACCCAGTGGCTGCAAAATATTCTGGCTGTCAGTTATTGTTCATGGCTAAATGCTGAAGATGGAGGCTGAGAAATTTTTCATCCAGATCTTGGAGTTTGGTTTGGATGGCTGCAAGTGTTCCCTCCATGGTTTTTTCTCCTGCGCGGGTGACAACCATAACCAGGAGTTTTTTTGTTTATTTGTTTTGAGTGGGTAGATAAACAAAACATAAACTATTTTAGTATAGGAAAATCTCGATTTGAGAAAAAATTTGATGGGTAATTTGGGTTTGACTAGTTTTTGGACACTTTCAAAGGGACACGGAAGTAGAAAATGGGGATTTCAGAAGCGGGGTGAAAGAATGAGAAAATTTGGCAGAGAGGGACAAAGAAGCAAAAATATGAAATGAACACTATGGTAAAATTTGAAGGCGATTGGGTGAAAATCGAAGAAGTTATGGCAAACCCTAAAAATAGACAAATGTGGAATTTATGGCATTGGGAAGTGGAGTTTGGGATAGGGTCCTCAAGAATGAAAGATGCATAATGGGATTGCAGGGGTGTCAGGGAAGTTTCAAGGGAAACATAGTTAAAACAAGGGATATATATATATATATATATTCAGAAATTGATCTGCAACGGCACTGAAGGGATCGAAAACAAATGGATCTATAACGACGTAGAAGGGATCAGAAATAGATGGATCTGCAACTACACGGAAGGGATCAGCAACAAATGGATCTGAAACGGCGCGAAAGGGATCGACAACAAATAGATCTGAAATGACACGGAAGTGATCGACAACAGTTTTGGACAGAGGAAATCTACGATTTATCAGCTTAAAATAGATATGGACCCCGTATTCTCGGCTTCCTAATGGTTCAGGGGATTCACTCGGGAACCAATGTTGTCTGACGGCTTGCGTATTGGGGTAGTACCCCTCACTCCACGGCTCAGGTAAAACTGATAACCACTTTTCCACAAATGAAAACTCTCGGTTTACCTCACAGGTGGGAACTAGTCAATCAGGTAGGGGTCGTTGCCCTTTTCACTGGTAGGTCCTCTCAATGGGACAACTACTTCGGGGTTCCTGTGGTATTCCTCACAATGCGTTTTAGGGCTTATTCCCAAGTATTTCCCACAGTTAAGCAGATAGGGATTATTCCCAGATCCGAACCTGCAACATATGCGAAAAAAATTTGGCAGAAATTTCAACCAGCGAGCTCAAGAAAGTGCTTTGATACCAGTTGTGAAGAACCTGCAACAATTAATTAATGAAAATACATGAGATAGCAGTAATAAGAGAACTCAGAATCACTTTATTGATCGCAGGCCACTTCGAGGGGGAAACCTCCTTTGAGCAAGCTCAATACAAATAACTTCATGGTACCTTCATTGGCCTCAACACACACTTAAATACTAAGTCTATGCCCAATACTATGGGTCAATACCATGGGGCATATAATACTACGGGATGAATTACAAAGCATATGCATCCAATACTATGGGTCAATACCATGGGCTAATACAAACTATGGATCAACAAATACTATGAGACGACTTACAAAGCATATGCATCCAACAACAATATACTAACAAAGTAAAGAGAAGGGTTGACACGGTCTCCTAACACAGTAGGTCAAACTGTACAACTTTGTAGAGGAGACATGGGAGGCCTAGGAGAGCGAGATGGATTTGTACCCTCTATCTATTACAACATAGACTCTTTAACTCTTCAAGAATGTTGGTTTACTCAAGTTTTATGGGGAGGATACATTCCTTAGGGGGAACTCATGCTTATTGGTGTAGTTGATCCGTCATTGGGATCATGTGAGACGGTCATTTAGGGTCAATCGCGATATGTGGTACGAACTCATAGAGGAGGACATATATTTTATTACTATTCTATCTAGGAAAGGGGAGGATTCTTCCATTTTCCATGATCTCCCACCTAGAATTGCAAGAGAGAGCTAGCTAACATTTGTTTAGTGATTTGTTTGTCAAGACATCACTACCCCTAGTGACTTCTAGGTTGTTGGTGTCCAATTGATTGTTCTTGCATTCAATGAAAAGGAGAGTCATAATAGTGGCTCACTATACCACATATGGGTAGTGCATTAGTTTATATCTATTGTACTATGTAGATTAATTGATGCAAAAACCCAAATTGACCGGGCAGTATGCCATTTTTTGCTACAATTTTGTTTAGCTTTGGATGACTATCATTTTTTGTTTGATGGGAGGATGGGATTTCCTTTTGAATTAAAGTTATTTTGTTTATTTTTTTAGATGTTCTTGATAGCTAAACTATCATTCAATCGCCACCCTCCTTGGTTGAGGATCAAGGCACATATGCACATGTGGGGGTAGGTGATGCCCAAGAGGAGCTAGACCGAGTTCCTTGCTAGAATTAGTCCATGGGTACTAGAGATGCTTTCCAACGAGGATGATTATACCATGGATCTTATGCAAACATAGGGATGGACCGATGAGGATGTACGAATTCCCTTTTAACCCATGATGATCCCCTAGATGATAGAGGTGATATTAGTGGTATGTTTTGATTAAATATTTAATTTCATTTTTTTGTGCTTTTTGATGCATATGTAATTTAATGTAATATTTTCTTTAAATTCTCTAATTATCGTTGTTTATTTCTTTGTAGATATTGACACACATGATGGGGAGCTTCATACCCAACATGAGGAGGATATGGATGAGGTTGAGGATATTCCTCAGTTATAGAGACCCAGCTTGCGACGCAGGCCAAATTGTAGATGGAGCATATGGATGAGGTTGAGGAGATTCCTCAATTATAGAGTCCCAGCTTACGATGTAGGCCAGATTGTAGATTCTGTGAGTAGGTGGTTGATGAATTATCTAGATCATTGGCTCAACATGGAGGGCACTTTGTATGAGTTAACCTAATCTTAGAGGTCCTTAAGCTCACAACTATATGGGTGACACTTTCCCATGATATGACATTATTGATGCATCATATTGTCAACGTGGCTAGGCTACTCAAGAGAGGTCTTCCACCTCCTCCTCACCCTCTCCTCCACATGTCGAGTGACCACCCTCTCTTGCATAAGTTGAGTGACCACACTCTCCCCCTCACCAAGCTAATGGACCACCCTCTCTTGATCCACGGGTCAACCGAACACCCTCTCTTGATCCATTGGTCCACTGACCACCCTCTCCACCTCATCAAGCCAATCAACCATCTTCTCATCTTGCATAGGTCCATCAAACACACTCTCCTCCTCATTGAGTCGATTGGCCACCCTCTCCTCCACTAGTCGATCAACCACCCTCTCCTCCTCATAGATTCAACCAACCATCCTCTCCTCCTCCACAAGTGGAACAACTACCCTCTCCTTCTCATTGAGTTGATTGACCACCCTCTCCTCCTAACTGAGCCGACTGACCAAATGCGACACCCATTGATCCATTCGCTAGAACTATAGATGTGATGTTCTCATAGGGTCATATAGATTTTGTTACAAAGATATACGAGCTTCTTTATTTTGCATTTTTATCTAGTGGAAGTACTAATTCCTCTGGTTTTGATGGAAGATGTACTATTGCCCTTGGGTCTAGTGGCAGAGGTATTGATGCCTCTAGATTTGGTGGTGGACCAACTAGCTTATAGCAGTTATTGATTACACACACACACAAATATATATATATATATATATTGATTTTGATAATTTTGTTCCTATATGTTATGCACTTTTCATATCATGTTGATATCGTTTATCTATATTTATATGTTTCTTCATGTCATGTTGATGTTGTTTGATTTATACAATGTATTGTGTGTTAGTGATCTAAATTAAAGATACAATATAATGTTTAACTTTAGTTAAAATCATTTAATGTCATTATACAATGTTTAACCAATTTAATAGTTTAACAATGTATTGATTAAAATTATGATAACTTTTAATTGTGATACATTAAAATTATGTGTTTGAGATTGATAATGAACTTGACTTTCCTCTATGTTTATAAAAGGTAAATTTACTTAGCTTTGAACTTAACATTATTTATGCGTGACTTCAATAAAATAACAATCCTCTTAGTTATAAACTTAAATCTATGTAGCTTTAAACTTAACTTAATCTATGTGTGACTTCAAATAAAATGATACTGATTTTATTTATAAACTCAATTTAATCTATTTTTGGATATCTAATATATGTTTAAATACTTTTATAGATAATCATATAAATGTAGCTATAAACTTTACTTGATCTATTTTTAAATGCTCAATCTATTTTTAAACTTTTTGTGGATAATCATATAAATAAATTTATGGTATGATGTTAAACCAGTAAAAGACTATCATGAGATCAAATGAAGCATTTTATTGAAATAATTACATGGGCCTCACATAAAAGCAACAAATTCATGCATTTAGTTCATATACTTTCAGCGGAATAAAGTATAGTCGTTTAAAGTACAAGTATATGAACGTTTGGATTATGGCATACTTTAAGAACAAAATATGTGTATGCTCATATGCCATGAAATCTGGTTGATACAAAGTATATAAATGATACATTTATGCACTCTTACACTCTATTACAAAAAACAATTTTGGTTTAATTTACTTACAACACTATTAGCAAATCACTTTACGTGTGAAATCCCTATTACAGTGCAAATTATTTTCTAATTTGTAGAAGTCCACATTCTTTTCTAGTTTGTAGAATCTCTATGCACATGAACAAGTTTTAATAAAACAAAGAAATTGTAAATTGTGTAATCATATCATCATAAATTACAACACGTGGAAGCGATTAATAGACTTGGTGAGAAGTGAATAGATTGACTTAATTATAGAAAAAGCAAAACCATGATTATAGATCCATGGCCGTTAGAATTTGATCACATGTATAGGTAATTATATTATATACAAAATTGAAAAATATGTGCCCTCTCATTCTTCAATTGTATTTATAACAAAAATATGCACAACTATTCTCCACTCATAAAAACATAATCTGTGTACGTTCATTAACCAAGAAACATCCTTAATACAAGGTATACAAGTAGTAAAGTAAATATGGATGTGATTTTGTGTGTTAAAGATTAGAACTTGGTTATGATAGTGGTTTGGATTGGTATGGATTTATAAAAATATATCTACAAGCTCCTATATGAGAACATGATTTAACAATGCAAATGTAACTTCTATTTTATAAGGATTTCATATAATATCATTACTTTCAGAAGCCTATTGTTGTGGGACTCTTGTGATATGCAATTTTCTTTAAAATCCACTATTGCAAATGATGCACATACTATGTTAATTTAACAAACATTTAGATCTAAACATATATTTGAATGTTTCTTTAGATAGAATACATGCTATATTTTTGTAAGTAATATTAGAAGCCTTCAATTAAACAACAAATTCAAAAAGTATAATAGTTCATAAAAATATAATCTTCCACCTGCCTCTAGGTGAGATCAGGTTGTAGAAGATAGTATGAGATATGTGAATGTCTTTATAGACCTTGAAGTTGATACCAAAATACTGGGCTAGCTGCATATCTATGAAGTTAATTTTTCCTATGCCTAGAGTGCTTGAGTTTAAAGAAATAACTACAGTTATTACGAAAACGCTAGTGATGGTGTAATAGAAAAAAAACTTGGTAGATAAACTAAAGGAAGATTTGCTACATGGATGATTGAATCAGGTTATCTTCTATATCAATAGGAGCATCACCAAAACTCCCTTCTATGGTGGAATTCAGAGCTAGCTTTGCATCCAAGTGCTTCCCAATTATGTACATCTTTCCTGCCACGATTTTGTTCATCCTCTGATGTTCGCTTAGAACGAACAACTTCTACTTAACGTTGAAGACCTCTATGTTGTGCTCTATCAGAACCCAACTCATTAGAGTTTTTGTTACCCAATGAAGAAAAATTGAATGTTCATACAACATTACTTTGCCTCTGGTGTCCCCTAGATTATGGATCCATTCAACAACTGTATTTGGGGGTGCTTTTGCATGGAAGACCAGGTGGCTTTGCATTAGGTTGAAAGTTCCTCTATTCTCACCCCTCTCTTCTTGGTCTCCTTCATTGTAAGAAATAGTAGGAGTGGGGAGTCAGGGGATAAATTTGTCTCCCAAGCATCTACTGAGTTGATTTAGGTTGGAATTTATAACTTTAATTTCAATATACAATTCACCAAGAGTCCTTAATTTCTCCATTAGAAAATCCAACTCTTTCTTTCGGTCCTCCAGGATGTGACCCATCAACACCTTCTCTGTCCAAAAAGTGATGAGGGAGTGATCATAGAGGGATTTCCTAGCCTAAGAACCCCTTGGGTCTTCTATCCAATTATCCAGAGCCTATAATTCATTAATTTCTTGGAAGGTGATGGTTTCCATCCAGATTTTTTTTCTATCCTTTCAATTTTTTATTTTTTGAACTAGAGGGATTGAATCCTTGGAATTTTTTTTTGTTTCTATGTCCATAGCTGGCTGGTGGTGGGTTTCTGAGTGCCTATTCCTACCTAATTTGTTCCTCTTCCTTGCGCCATGAGCTCTATCTTCATTATGATTTGTTGTTAGTCGTCAATGTCTTTGTCTTTGGGTGAACTTAGAAATATGAGATTAATGTCCAAATCACCCCTGAGAATAATGGCCTTGATAATTGTCATGATTACCCCATCCTTCATTGTAAATGTGAAATCAAAGGTCGTCATGGTGATGTACTGGTAAGCATTTCGCCTCACATTGTCTAATATGTTTTGATGTCTTGGGACAGGCTTAAGTATGTTGGGGTGCTAGAACATTAATAACATTGATTGAGTTCATGTGCTCCACATGGTTTAAATACTCCCCTTGTCCTGTCCTTGATAGATGGCGCATCACTGCATAATCAGTAGAACCCTTCCTTGAGGTTTCCACATCATATGCTAGAGTGGCCTTGGTGGACCATGTATTGAATGCTCCCAACCTACTTGGGAGAGATAGAATACATGCTATTGCCTATAAAAAAATTAAAAATTAAAAAATTCATCTCCCATAAGTCAAAATAGCCATAATACTCCACACAAACTAATAGCATGTTTGAAGTAAAGAATACATATGAATCACTTCACATTAAACCACTCATACAAACATAATATGTGTAAGTTCATATACCATGTAACATTCTTAATACAAAGTATACAAGAAATCAATTAAATAGGGATTTGATTTGATGTGTTAAAGATTATAACTTAGTTACGATACTGGTATGGCTTAAAGGCATTAGGGCTTATAATGGTTAATGTTTAGGATTTTAGGGTTGTGGGTGTTACGTGTTATAGGGATTAAGAGTTAGTTGTAACAATGGATATAGGCATTAGTGGTATATCAGTTACAAGTATTGTACTTAAGAATCATGGGTTATAGGGGTAATAAGTAAGGGGTTATAAGGTTTTGAGGTTATATGGGTTAATGGTTAGAGGTGATAAGAGATAAGAGTAGGGCATTATAGTAGTAACATTGATTAAGATTAAATCAATTTAAAATTAAGGGACTAATTGTCATGGGTGTTAGGGTTCATATTGATTCTAAATTATAGTAGTTAGTGGTGTAGGGATAGTTGCAGTGTATATGCATTAGGATTTAAGGGGCTATATTTATAGGGGTAAGCATAATAAGGTAATCATAATGCTTACCTTACCTTACCTACATTAAGGTAGATTTATAACAATAGGTAACTTAAGCATAATTCTTAACTTACCTGCAAATGTCGAAGTACACTTGCAACCAACCACTTTATAAAACAAACAAAACACAATAGAAAAATAATTATTGTACAAAAACATAACCTATGTGTGAAATGGTGTAATGCAATTTTAAATGCATGTTGTGCATGTCCTATGCATTTGTGTAAATTTTTCCCATAGGGATTTTTTCTGCAAAGACTTTAGTCTAAAGTATACACGGTTTCTCAAAATTTTAATCTATATTAGTGGAAAGTTCACCAAATTGTGCATCATCATGATTACAATTTGAGTTGATGTCAAATTACACTGAAAACATTTTCCTATTGTTGTACTCCCCACATTTCCCATTAGTCATCATAACCTTACATGATCTCATGCATTTCCCATCCATTATCATAACCTTACATGATCATGCACATTTCCCCTCTCGTTCATCATCATCACCTTACACGATCTCACATATGACCCTTATAGTGGCATATAGACCTAAATTTCTGACAGTCTATCCTCTCTACCCTGAACATTTAGATAACATTCTAACCTCAAATACAATTTTAAAAGGTATTTTTAAGTAACTAGTGCACGCAATTTACTATTAGCACACTAGTGCTTATAATTCATTTGCAATGCATTGATGCTCATATTTCACATTTAACACACCAATGAACATTATTTTTTAAAGGATTTTCGAAAGAAATTTAATTTATTTTCAACATAGCAAGAAATCTAATTCATTATTTTGATCGATGAAGATATCATTGTTGACATCATTCAAGTATCTCTTTTCTAAGTGATTGCAGTAATTCATTTTTGATTTCAAGGCAATTCTTGCCAAAGTTACCTGCCAATGTCGAATCACACATGTAACTAACCACTCTATAATCCAAAAAAATACAATTGAAAAATAATTATTGAACAAAAACATAAGCTACATATGAGATGATTTGTGCATGACTTGGTGTGAACTTTACCATATATATATATATATATATATATTTGTAAAGACTTTAGTCTAAGCTGTGCATATTTTTTCAAAATTGTAATCTATGTTAGTTGTGATATTCTGATTTATATTAATTGCAAGTTCACCAAACCGTGCATGATTATGATTACAATTTCACCAAATCCTACGTGATTATGATTACAATCTATTCTTGTAACATTTGTTTGTCCATCATCATCACCTTACATGGTATCAGAGACGACCCTTACACTGGCATATAGGCCTAAATTTCCAGTAGCATATCCTCTCTACCTTTAATGTTGGGGCAACAATCTAAACTCATTTTTTGTGTTTATCTTAACGCATTGGTGCACACACATATAATTAACACATACTCACAATTCACAATTAACACACCAGTGACCATTGTTATTTTTATTAGATCTTCCAAATTTTATTTATTTATTTTTAGCAAGATGATTGTAGATGATTCTTAAATTTTCACACCCAACATCATAAAATGCATTAAAAAACATAATGGGCCAATTATTGAATATAACTATAATAGGACACATCCATAATTTCAATTCTGAAACAGAACGTGTAGATATCACTCTTCATTAAGATCACCCTAATTGTCTTTGTCACTTAGCATTATGACATTGTTGTTCTAAAAAAATGTTTTGATCTCGGATCGTGTCTTAGTATGAACCACCAATCCCTATATAATACATCTGGTTAAAAAAGAACTTGGTTAAGGTGTTTTGGGAAAACATAGGGCTCTTTAGTTTAATCCTACATCCTTCTAGAGTTAAGAAATATTAGCCCACTATCGTAATATTCCTTTACATTACACTCCGGTCAAAGGGATCCCACCACATGCACCTAAAAATAACACATTGGAAAGATGAGAAGTCCACTTGAATGATCTCTTATATCTTTCCGACATATTCTAACTTTTCATCTATTATGTTATAATCACAATGACTATGACAACTATATTGGTCGATCTAGAATTCCACTCCACAGTCCAATGTGTCACATCCAACATCGACATACTCAGTGTGAAAATGATGTCCATATGCCCACATAGATGGGAACAAATGCACCTCTATAAATTTGGACAGATGACAATGTCATATGTCTAATAAATCGAGCATTAATAAAAACATACATATGCTATAATTCAAATGTGCATTATAAAGGTAAAAATGTACACAAATAGATTATTACAGAGTTGTTGCACATGATCGTTGTGTTTAGTGCATCCCATTCACCACATGGGTAATGAATAGATGCACCATATTTCTCTATGATTTGATCAGCCACCCAATTATGGGGTTATATCTTAGGCATATTTTCTCTTAAATAATCAATATAAGGCATGTTTTTGTTGTTCAACCATCTAAATTCTTTCCTATCACTATCCCATTTCCTTCTATCATATTCATACAATGCAACTCACCGTTGAATTTCCTCCGCATTGTAAAGAATGAATTTATCAAAGGTATCAATTTCTGAATTTGTTGATGTATTTATGAAGTTAAAACAAACAGTATGAGATCAAATATATATCATCAACTTCTTTGTAAACAATTACTTTGGAGAAATTTGACGAAAGATAAGTAAATTTATATTTATCATGCATCTTTTATGTTTGTTTGGAGTAGCTTCCCATCCCTTTTATCCTTATCCTATTGGCCATCCCAAACCACTATTCCTAGTGTATCGTCGACATTCTTAATGTATTCATTGGAATAATATAATTACTTGTAGACTATGTACTCCCCCACCATAAAATCCTTGGGTTTTTCCCTTTGTCAAACAAAACCCTTCAATTTTTTCATGTAGCTCTCTAAGAATAGCATCCAACAACTTGATACCACCTTGTCTACTTGAACCTCATCAACTAGGTGAATAAGAAGATGAATCTACAAGTGCATGAAACTCATGGGAAGTTCCTTCTCGAACATACAAATAATCTTAGCTATTTGTCAACGCCACCATGGAATGCCAACCATATCAATCTCCTTTGATGTGTTTCAATGTAAAAATGCATATAATTTAGGTATGGCACATCAAAGGTCTTGGGGGAAGTCATGGTTTACATAGACACACACGCAAAGTATATTAGTGCATAGTATATTATAACCTACACTGCAAAAAAAATCATGTATTTGAATACATACCTTTAGAAGGTTTAGATGGTCATGTGATTTCAACCCCGATAAATGTTCTCCTATAGTGAAGCAACATCATAGAGTATACCCATATAAAGAAGGCACCTTCACACCCAATATAACTTCCTTCACCAGAGAAAGCTCGTCTTTCTTCAAAATCCACAGGACATCACCTTCTTTAAATGACTAAGAGGGACCAACCTCTCCTCAACTTTGTTTTCTTGTTTTTTTTGTTTTTTGAAGAATAAATTGTCTTCTGACACCCAATGTGTTTCTTTTTTCAATGATATGTGTCTCCATAAAGAAGATGAGATGTTTTTAATTATATGCATGGGATTTAATAAGTGGGAAATCTTAAGATGCTCCCAACATAGAAGGTCATAAAATATATATTTTCTTTTCACCCCAATGGGAATTTGATCAACATAGGTGTTGCAAAATTCAGGATCATCGAACATAGGTTCCCCATTTGAATCGAACAATTATGCAATTTCCATCTCCTTCTCTATGTCATATGGCCTAAGCCAATTAGTCAGTGACATTATTTCAAGTCGGTTTACCATTGAAATCAAATGCTAATCTTCTATAAGGGTGGTATTCTCAAAGGAATACCCTCGAGCAATTGTACACTAGATTTTGTAGGTGGTTAGATCACCTATCCTTTATAGAAGTTCCACAACATCTGCATCCATGATAACCTCTTGTTACAAGACTTGCAATGTTATTATATGCATAACACATTACCATTAAAAAAGACATTTGCATCAAATAAATATGCCAAATAATGTTACGAATTTAAGAAAAACAATAAACATGCTTATTAGAGCAAAGTCCTAAACCCAAATAATCACGCATTGTGTATGGACACATGATATACAACATAAAACACCTTTCGATCAAGATGGGTCTTGAAACATCATATACATGTATCCCTTCCCATAACTGCTTTAGTTAATTGGTCAATGGTTCTAGGTGGACATTATTTTCTTCACTTTCCTTCTACGAGAGACTATAAGAGCTAACATAAGATGTTCATTCTTCATGGAAAACCAATAAGGAAATATTATTATTGATCACTACTACTAGCCAAATAGAATAGTTGGTGTTTTGGATGGAATACATATTAACTCCATCCATGGCTATGCTCCATCGAAGGCCATGTACTTCATTCTTGAATTTATCGATCCATGTATTCTTTATATGTTTCATGGATATTGAATTTGTCAATATTTTCATAACTCCCAGCTCACTTATATGTGAGGCATGACACCCTTGGAACACAACTAATTCCTTATAACTAAAGAGCCTTTAAATACTTGGGATTATATGCATGTACCTCAATATCTTATGAGGAGGACCATGTGATTTACCTCTATTTTATTTTATCTTTGGTACCTGCCATGCCCACATTCTAGGCATATATATTTATTTGCATATATGTCTCTATATAAAATACAATCACTTGAACACACATGATATGATATGTACTCAACATTTTCTTTTACTCTTGATAGCTATTGGGTAAGGCATTATCACTTGAAAGTACCTTATCTTTGAATAACCTGCAATTAGTGGACAATGTAAATTTACACTATCATCAAACATTCATAAATTTGACCATTCTCAAAGTAGATTGTATGACAAGATTTTTCAAAATATAGGGGACCTAATGGTTAGTTACAAAGTGCCAAGAAACATGCGACTGGCATACCATACATTGCTTTCAAGTTGCACAATAACATTGTTGTCCCTAGTTGGGTAGAATTTGACCTGTGTCCAAAGAGAAGGGTGGTGGAACTAAATTTTAGTATTTTGAACAAGGTACATCAGTAATATGAGCATCATCCCCTAACTCATCTTGTTGGAATGCATGTAATGAAATTCCCTCCATGGCATTCATATCTTATACAAAATCATCTGTACCAATCTCTATTTCATTGCCTTCATTGCCAACCTGTGAAGAATAAGTGTTACTATTGACATTATGAATTGGTGACCCAAAACATAGTGGGAATTGCATAGGTAGTCGAATAAACCATGCTTGGTATGCTTCTTCTAAAATTTGTGCTTGTTTAGCATCATTCTCTCGATTTCACATTGAAGTGGGCTGCAATGGAAGATGGAAATCAGGTCACTCATCATCAAAATCCTAATTGCAAAAACATTGAATATTACATTGATGATATTAACAAACACAACGCATTTAGTTTGTTCAAACATAATACCAAACAATTATTAGAATGATGGAATTCTTTTTTATATAGTACATGTGCAACCAACCACTTTATAAAAGAAAATGTCAAATTAAGCAATATGTTTACATGAATTCCATTGTAAGTCAAAAAATACAATTAATCAATGATATTTTTCTTATGCCCCAAGAGTACATCTAAGGGTAGCCGTATTGCAAGGTGTCTTTTACGAGTAGTTGGCGGTCTACAAAAAATATAGTTTAGGAAACAACTCATCACCATGAAACAAACTACGCATTGCATGCACATCAACAATTCTGGATGCTTTCCTTTTCATAAAGAACTCCTTGTCATTGGAGTGTTCCTCACGTAAATAATTTGCACTAAATAATGAGCACCTACAATTATTTATGAACCTTGCAATGTTCCCATGATCGCATGGAAGAGCATCGATAAACAATAGGTTCTTCCTGTTAAAGTTTCCAAAATCATAGCCATTCATGCACATACTATACATGGGGATGCTATGTTTGTATTTAAAAATATTCAAGTAATAGGATTGACGATAAAGAGGACCATAGAATTACATAAGTGATAATGGTTTTTTGGGAGGAATGAATATGTGTGAAATGATAAACAACCAAATATTTGCAACATCTAGTTTGGACATGGAAATCGTATAATTATTACGACAAAATGAGAATTTGGTGCTAACTTTGAGCATCGGTAGACAAGACAACCAAGGACCATACAAAAATCCAAGAACTATACAAAAAGTGGTCGTAATAGGTTTGGTATTTACTTTGTAGATGGATAGGAAGAGAGAAGTCATCGCTACCCTCCCTCTTCAACCAACACTTTTTCTCTTAGCTCATACAAGTTTTTGGATCTCGTAGTAGAGATGTCTTGGGTAGCATTGATATCATACTTTGTCTCACTAGAACTCTTAGCTTACTTAATAGAAGAATATGGGATGGTCAATTTAGGATGAAACACAATTTTTTTGGCTTCCAAGTTTTAAAAAATAAGCATTTGAAGTGTTTTTATGTGTCTCTTTTATATCCTCTATTGGAAATTTTACCATAGTGGGAGGTATTAGATCATAAACATTGGGTACTTGAACATTAATATATTGGGACGGTGTCGCATGCCAAGGGTTCTCCTTCAACCCTTGACATTTTGAATAGCCACATACTTTTGGGGTGTAGTAAAAGAGATCCAGTTCAATGCGAAGTACCATCAATGCAATATGGTGGTTGGAAGATGGCATGCTACAATTGGAGGGGTAAAGTGACTCTCCATTTTTGTCTAGCAACATCTTGTGGTATCTTGCCCCTGATTAGAGCTTGCAACATTTTTCAATTGGTGGAATATTTTGTGCATCCAAACTCAATCCTGAATAAGGATCCTACAAACCCAACACATAGTTGTTCACATGAACATGCATAATGACATAAATGCCACATAAATGTCACATAATGACATAAATGTCACATCCCCACCCATCATACCAATGCTATGAAGAGGATCGTGATGCTAAAACGGGGCATCTAGCCCCATACTTATTAAATAAAACATTCACATAATATGAAAAGACATATGCAAATGTATAAATATAAGAAACATAGCGGAAATAGTTTCAATTACACATCCATCATACATTCAAGATATTCATGAGATTCATCAAATAAATAAATTGCAATGTTAACCCAAGAGAGTACTTATCTTATAAAAAAGTAGTCCTGAGCAACTAGATATGCATCTGCAACGTTCCACCCAACCATAGGCCAGTTGTGATCATCAATATCTCAACACACTGCCACCCTCGAGATGGGCATGATCTCTACAAGGAACCAGGGAACAACAGACTCACACATATCCCAAAGATACACCAGAATCAGCCAAGCCAATCTACAGTTGGGGTTTATCAGGCTGCTAAGCAATGGAAGGAAGAATTGCAAAGCTAGTGGGATCATCCATAGAGATATGGGTACCCTCTGCAAGATCTATCTAGCTTGGTCCCCACAATACCTACACACCTGGCACAAGGAAGTACTCCCTTCACTACTACACAGTCCCTCAGGCCATACCTTCCATTCTAGTGTTCTTCAAGGTGTGCATAGAAGAGCAACCAGCCTTTTTGATCTTCTTGAGAGGTTACCTCCTCACTAGGTTTATCAAGCCAATTCTAGTCCACCTCCACTTCTAATTATTGCTCACAATTTCAAACCAACACAGGGATGCAACCAACAACAAAACACAAGTGTTGAAAAACGTAGGCAACCCAAAAACGAACTGGTAGATGGGGATTCAACCCTAGGAGAGAAAATTCGTTTTCAGAAAACGTTTATATGCATTCCAGGGGCAAAAATGACCTCTATAAACTCCCAAAACATGACTCCCTTTCTCTCAGCCACTGTGCAATACAAAAATGAGTTCCCAGCCATGGAAAATATAGGAAAATGGTAGAAAACGTGAAGGAGAAAGACCCCACTAGCTCAGACTGCGTGAGAGAGGAAAGACAATGGGTGAAGAATGGCTTTGGGAACAATTTTGTGGGTGTTTCCTTGCCCCAGAATAAAAAGTACATTTTCTCAGGTTGATGGCTTGCCCATGCACGAAATTGGCTGCCATACCTCTTCATTCCCAAGGCATTAACTGCCTCAACCAACTCTTAGAAGAATTAAATGATTGGGTGCATAAGTCAAAATGGGTAGTTGGGGTTCATTCATTGACATTTGGCTTATCACCATTGGCTCAAGGGTTTGAATAATTTCCCTCCCTATTCCTTGTATAATCATTCCCCCATCTCTTTGTTGCATTGCATAGCTAGTTGTGGGTTTTTCATTAAAATTCGTATTTACATGATGTCTTAATTTACATTGTGCCTGTCTAGCACCAGAACCACAAGCATCTATTTTTATTTTCCGATACATAAAACGCTAAATCAATGGTGGGGCCTTGGCCTTGAGCTCCTCACCATGATTAAATAACAATATTTACATAATTTACGATTTAATGCGAAGGAGGTCAAAAATGGGGACGTGACATTCCCCTCCCCTTACATTAGCACTGTCCTCAATGCTCATCAAAACTGAACAAAAATGGATATGCCACTCTCATGGAATCCTCCAGCCCCCATGTAGCCTCATCGGGACTGTAGTGCTTCCATTCCACCTTTACCTATCCGATGGCTCAGTTCCAGAGCAATGTTACTTTCTTGTCTAGGATGCGCAATGGATAATTTTGGAACTCTCCCTCGGGTTCCACCTGGATCACATCCCAATTAATCACATGGTTAGGATCATGTACATATTTCTTAAGCAAAGAGACATGAAAAACATTATGAGCTTTATTGCTAGCAGGCAATGCAAGTCTATATGCAACTGGCCCTATTCTTTCAAGCACTTCAAATGGCCCATAATATCTAGGTGATAGCTTGACACAACTCCCAAGCTTCAAGGAACCCTTCCTTGGCCTCACTCTAAGATACACATGATCCCCAATACTGAATTCCCTATGCACCCTATGCTTATCTGCATAGCTTTTGTGTCTATCCTGGGCTGCTTTTAAATTCTGCCTGAACTTTGCAACCTCTCGTTCCATTTCCTTAAGCAATTCTGGCCCAAGTACAATTCTGTTCACTGGATTGTCCCAAGTCACTAGTGTCCTACACCTCCTGCCGTACAAAGCCTCATATGGACTCATTCCCAATGATTCTTGCTGCCCATTATTATATGCAAACTCTACCGGGTGTAGATAATCCTCCCACTTGGATGGCTTGTCCATTACATACATGTGAAGCATGTGTTCAAGCACCTGATTTACTCTTTCTGTTTTCCCGTCTGTTTGAGGATGGTACGCGGTACTAAAGTTCAGCTGTGTACCCAAATCTACAAAGAGACCTTTCCAAAAATTGGAAGTGAACTTGGTATCCCTGTCAGAAATTATTGCCTTAGGCAACCCATGTAATCTGAAAATTTTCTTCATGAAAATATTTGCAATGGCATCAGCTTTATGTGTGGACTTAACCAGTATAAAATGTGCTGCCTTTGTTAACTTGTCCACCACAACCATGATGGAATCATGTTGTCTCATAGTCATTAGAAATCCTTTAATAAAATCCATGGAAATTATTTCCCATTTCCATTTTGGAATTGACACTGGGTGCAATAAACCTGCGGGGTGTTGGTGTTCAACCTTCACCTGCTGACATTTCATGCACTTAGAAATGTATTCAGAGACATCCTTCTTCATCCCTAGCCAGAAATAATATATTCTTGCTGTAGCAATTGTTTTCTGATATCTTGGGTGACCAGAGTATGGAGCTCTATGGATTTCATCCATAACAATCCTCCTCAAATTTGCCACATTCGGAATATAGGCTCTATTCTTATAGGTAAGAAGTCCGTCTTCTTCCAAATAATATCCTTCATACTTCTTGCCAAGGTCTTGCTGCTGCAATTTGTCCTTTATCTGCACGTACACTTCATCCTCAACAATATGGTTAACAATCTGCTGCCTCAAATATGGTTGGCAAGTACTAAGCGCTACCACATGCATTTCATGTACCTTCCTGCTGGGTGCATCAACCAACTTGTTTTCTTTCCCTTTTATGTGTTTGATTTCAAAATCAAATTCACACAAAAATTCCAACCATCTAGCTTGCCTAGAATTTAAAGTTGGCTGATCAAACAAGTATTTTAGACCACAATGGTCTGTCCTTATCTCAAATTTCCTTCCCATTAAGTAATGCCTCCACATCTTTAAAGCATGTACTGTGGCTGCAAGTTCTATATCATGAGTAGCGTAGTTCTTCTCATGCTCCTTCAACTTTCTTGACTCATAGCATACCACATGGTTATCTTGCATAAGAACTCCTCCAAGTCCTTGATTGCATGCATCGGTACACACCACAAAGTCTTTTTCTGGGTCTGCAATTTTCAAAATTGGTGCACTCGTAAGAAGATTCTTCAACTGTTGGAAACTTTCCTCACATCTTGGTGACCATTCAAATTTTATGCCCTTCTTTTGCAAGGAAGTGATCAGGTTTGCAACCTTGGAGAATCCTTCGATAAACCTCCAATAGTAACCAGCAAGGCCCATAAAAGATCTCACATCTGTCACATTTCTTGGAGTTGGCCAATTCATGATGGCTTCAATCTTCTCGGGATCCACTGATATTCCCTCGTCGGAGATGATGTGACCCAAATAATGAATTCTATCTTTATAAAAGTCACATTTGCTCAACTTTGCATACAGCTTATGCTCTCTTAGCAATTGCAATGTCATTCTCAAATGTTCTTCATGATCTTCTTCATTCGTAGAATAGATGAGAATGTTGTCTAGAAATACGAGAACAAACTTGTCCAAATACTTGCTAAAAACACTATTCATGAGACACATGAATGTAGCTGGTGCATTTGTGAGACCAAATGGTACCACCACAAACTCATAGTTCGCATACCTTGTTCTAAAGGTTGTCTTATGAATATCTTCCTCTTTGATTCTTACCTGATGGTAACCAGACCTCAAGTCAATCTTTGAAAATACCTTTGCTCCTCTCATTTGATAAAAAAGGTCATTAATTTGGGGCAATGGATATTTGTTCTTCACAGTGACTTTGTTCAACTGCCTGTAGTCAATACATAACCTGAGTGTTCCATCTTTCTTTTTCACAAATAGAACAGGTGCTCCCCACGGGGACACACTTGGCCTGATATATTTATTTTCCAACAACTCTTGCAATTGCATTTTCAATTCTAGAAATTCCAGTGTACTCATCCTGTAGGGTGTCTTAGACATTGGTGCCGCTCCTGGCACAAGTTCAATTGTAAAATCAATGTCTCTCTTTGGAGGAAGTCCTGGAATCTCATCAGGAAAAACATCCCTGAATTCTTGCAATACATGATAGTCCTCCAATTTAAGAGTTTCATTCTCTGTTGCCTCTAAAACGTGGGCTGCATACAATTGAAAACCCTTCCTACAGAACTTCTTCAGCTGCATGGCTGAAACCTGCCTAACAAAAGTCACCTTTGGAATGCCCTTTACAACCCTTGGGTTTCCTTCTTCATCCATGCATTCAAATATCTTATTGTAGTAGTCAAGTTTAACCATGTGTGCTTCTAACCAATCCATTCCAATGAGTATATCATAGGAACCCAGTGGTAAAATATTTAGATTTGCATAAGTGAATATCCCATCCATCTCTAATGGAAATTTCTCTACAATTTCACTAACTTTTCTCTTGGTTCCAGTGGCTGGTTGAACTAATCAAGATTTACTATGCTTTAATTTCTTAAAAGCACAAATCTCAATAATTCTAGGAGTTACATAACTGTGAGTAGATCCAGGATCAATCAAAATAGAAACATATTGCTTAGCAATCTTACCTTCAACTTCAACCACAGTTGATTGATGATCTGCCTAGCGGTCTTCTAGTGCTGCATAGATTCTAGGGATTGTCCTCGCCACTTGACCCACAGTTTCAGCTCCCTGGATGTTGTGAACTTGATTTGCATTCCCATTCCGATGTGGACAGTTCCTAAGCATGTGGTCTCCTCCACAACCCCAACATTGAAGTGGTTCCCTTGGCTCCTTTGGATCTCTTGGCTTGTCTCCCATCATCCTATTTGCCTTAGTCACAACTTGTGATGGCTGCCTTTGTTGATTTCTGATATGAGGAGGTTTGAAACATTTCTTCCTTTGGTCAAACTTCTCATTTTTCTTGTCCTTCCATGCTTTATGGAATTCTGGTTTGCTTTTGTTTTGATCGAAGCAATACTTGGCCTTCCTTATTGCCTCCTCTAGAGTTCGAGGTTCATCAAACTCAATCCTATCCTTATATGACTGAGGTATCCCACTTAGAAAGTGCTGAATTTTCACCTTATCATCTCAAATGTACTTGACATACCTCAACAGCTCCAAGAATTTGTTTGCATATTCTTCCATGGTCAATTGTCCCAATTTCAGCTCATGGAACTCTTTGATATTATCATCATAGTACCTATCAGAGAGGTACTTCTGCTTGAAGTATTTCTTGAACTGATTCCATATAATCTTTCTTTCATTGATATTCCTCACTTGCCTGATGTGTTCCCACCATATAGATCCTCTTCCATTCAAGTTAAAGATGGCTACCCTTGCCTTCATATTTCCAGAGTAATCTTGGACTTGGAAATAATTTCTCATCCCAAGAAGCCAAGCTTCAGCTTCTTGGCCAGATTTTACCTCTCCATCAAACGTAGGAGGTTTTGCCTTCTTAAATTCCCCATGCGAATTGTTCTTGTAGTGCCTCTTCCTCTTACTTCTGCGAGATGAAGAGCTTGAACCCTCAATGGATTCTTCAGAGGATGATCCACTACAAGAGATTTTTGGAGTATAAGTTCTGTCTATAGAAACTCTTCTTGAGCTATTGGCCCTCTTGCAGGAGTTCCTCCTAGAACTACTCCCACCCCTTTCTGGATTTGATGTCTGATCTCCAGAGTTTATTTTCCTTTGGATGTCTTTCAAACTCTGTAGCATGGTTGCATTCAATTGATTTTGTTCTTCCTGAGCTTTAATCATCCTTTCATTATCTTCTCTACAACTTTGCAACTCCACCCTTAGGCTCCTCATGGTGTCTGCAATACCTGGAGGAGTCTCTTGATTTCTTCTCCCATTAGATTATGTTTCAACATTTTCAACATGTATGTTCTCCCCCATGGCATCTGTCTTAAGCTCATAGGGATCCTATGCATCATCCATGATGTTGATTTTCTTGGCCCAACCAAGACCCAAAAATTCCAATTGTACTATCTAGAGTGCTGCCCTGATGTAATTGTGATTTTGCAAAATGTGTTTATCAACACAATTGTTAGCTGCATTATATTCTCAGAAATTCATAAATTACTTCATGCACGTGGGAAAATATTATATTGACGATTTGTCAAATCATAGAATTTTCTCACAATCAACGACATATGAGGGGGGGACGACAGGGGTCAAGGGGGCTTGCCCCCTTGTGGCTAGGGCGGGTCGAGGGCAGCGCCCTCATTTTTTTTTTTGTGTGTGTAAAACCTTCTATTTCGCGCCATCTGGCCCATAAATTCCATTGCAATTTTTCCATTTTCGGCACTTAAAAATCTCACTAAAAAATTGTAGAATTCCTCTGTTTCAATGGACTTCGCCATTTTCTTCCGACCCATTGCAGATCAACTTGCCGAGTTCTTCCTCCGTTGTGGACCTACTCGCAGAGTTCTTCCGTCGAAAGACACTTAGAAAAAAGTTTCGGGCCAACTCGCCGAGTCCTTCCGCCTTTGCGGACCAACTCGCCGAGTTCTTCTGCCGTTACGAGCCAACTCCCTGAGTTCTACCGCCGAAAGTCACTTAGAAAAAAATTTTGGGCCAACTCGCCAAGTCCTTCTGCCATTGCGGACCAACTCCCTAAGTTATTCCGTCGAAAGTCACTTAGAAAAAAATTTCGGGCCAACTCGTCGAGTTCTTCCGTCTCTATTGCGGAGAAACTTATCGAGTTCTTCCACCGTTGCGGGCCAACTCCTCGAGTTCTGCCGCTGAAAGTCACTTAGAAAAAATTTTCAGGCCAACTCGCCAAGTTCTTCCACTGTCGTTGCGGATGAACTTTCTGAGTTTCTTCCAGTGTTGCGGACGAACTCATCCATCTCTTCTGGTCCGTTGCGGAGCAACTCGCCGAGTTCTTCCGGTCGACCATTTCGCCAAAAACTCGTCAATTCTTTCCGCCATTTCGGCGAAAACTCACAAGTTCCTTCCGATACAGACTTAGACAATATTTTCAAAAACACTTAGAACAATTTCAGATTTTTCTTTCTTTCAGGGATGCTTACTGCTCAATAGGAAGTGATCTTACCTCTATAATTTTATTTAACTTAGCCAGTTTAGGCCCGATGCTGAGACCTGTGGTGATTAGGAAGGGACCTTCCCATGTAACTGTAATCAGATTTGGACCATAGAGGCCCAATGTTGTAGCCTATGGCTCTAATACCATTCTGTCACATCCCCACCCATCATACCAGTGCGATGGAGAGGATCGTGATGCTAAAATCGGGCATCTAGCCCCATAATTATTAAATAAAACATTCACATAATATAAAAAGACATATGCAAATGTATAAATATAAGAAACATAGCGGAAATAGATTCAATTACACATCCATCATACATTCAAGATATTCATGAGATTCATCAAATAAATAAATTGCAACATTAACCCAAGAGAGTACTTATCTTATAACAAAGTAGTCCCGAGCAACTGGCTATGCAACTGTAACGTTCCACCAAACCATAGGCCAGTTGTGATCATCAATATCTCAACACACTACCACCCCCGAGGTAGGCATGATCTCTACAAGGAACCAGGGAACAACAGACTCACACATATCCCAAAGATACACCAGAATCAGCCAAGCCAATCTACATTTTGGGTTTATCAGGCTGCTAAGCAAAGGAAGAAAGAATTGCTAAGCTAGCGGGATAATCCATAGAGATATGGGTACCCTCTTCAAGATCTATCTAGCTTGGTCTCCACAATACCTACACACCTGGCACAAGGAAGTACTCCCTTCACTACTACACAGCCCCTCAGGCCATACCTTCCATTCTTGTGTTCTTCAAGGTGTGCATAGAGGAGCAACCAGCCTTTTTGATCTTCTTGAGAGGTTACCTCCTCACTAGGTTTATCAAGCCAATTCTGGTCCACCTCCACTCCTACTTCTTGCTCACAATTTCAAACCAACACAGAGATGCAACCAACAACAAAACACAAGTGCTGAAAAACGTAGGCAACCCAAAAACGAACTAGTATATAGGGATTCAACCCTAGGAGAGAAAATTCATTTTCAGAAAACATTTATATGCATTCTAGGGACAAAAATGACCTCTATAAACTCCCAAAACGTGACTCCCTTTCTCCCAACCACTTTGCAATACAAAAAATGAGTTCCCAGCCATGGAAAATATAGGAAAATGGCAGAAAACGTGAAGGAGAAAGACCCCGCTAGCTCAGACTGCGTGAGAGAGGAAAGACAATGGGTGAAGAATGGCTTTGGGCACAATTTTGTGGGTGTTTCCTTGCCCCAGAAGCAAAAGTATGTTTTCCTAGGTTGATGGCTTTCCCATGCACGGAATTGGCTGCTATACCTCTTCATTCCCAAGGCATTAACTGCCTCAACCAACTCTTAGAAGAATTAAATGATTGGGTGCATAAGTCAAAATGGGTAGTTGGGTTTCATTCATTGACATTTGGCTTATCACCATTGGCTCAAGGGTTTGAATAATTTCCCTCCCTATTCCTTGTAGAATCATGCCCCCATTTCTTTGTTGCATTTCATAGCTAGTTGTGGGTTTTTCATTAAAATTCGTATTTACATGATGTCTTAATTTACATTGTGCCTGTCTAGCACCAGAACCACATGCATCTATTTTTAATTGCCGATACATAAAATGCTAAATCAATGGTGGGGCCTTGGCCTTGAGCTCCTCACCATGATTAAATAACAATATTTACATCATTTACGATTTAAGCGAAGGGGGTCAAAAATGGGGACGTGACATAAAAAATATCTAGCTCAATGCGAAGTACCATCAACGCAAGATGGTGGCTGGAAGATGGCATGCTACAATTGGAGGGGTAAAGTGACTCTCCATTTTTTTCTAGCAACATCTTGTGGTACCTTGCCCCTGATTAGAGCTTGAAACATTTTTCAATTGGTGGAATATTTTGTGCATCCAAACACAATCCTGAATAAGGATCCTACAAACTCAACACATAGTTGTTCACATGAACATGCATAATAACATAAATTTGATTATATAATCAAAATAGAAATAAAATCCTAACTTACTACGAATGACGTGGGAGTATTTTATGGGCTTTGAACAACATGGAATAAGATGGACAATGAAGAATTTTCCATTTGATGTTATAATTTTTTCTCCTTGCATTTCAACTAAATCAACAATTAATACATGTTTACATTCTTAAAAGCAATTTTGGGAAACATATAACAATGTAATTGTTAGAAAACTTGCCATTGATGTCAAAGGAAAATATCATTGGTGAGTTTCCAAAACCACGAATTTATAAGTAAAAAAATAAGTAAATTAATTATTTACTTAAAGGTCTCTTATATGTAATACCATGGGTGGGTTTTCAAAACCATGGGTGGATGTCCAACACATGGGCTTATTAGTAAAAAAAGGGAAATTAATTATTTACCTGAAGGTTAACATGTCTTTTCTAATAGACACAACTCTTTATCAAGGGTCTCCACTAGATATATATATTCAAGAATATTTGAAGAAAATGTGTGTGAATGGAAAAGAAATACCATTCTAAGAGGAACCTCTCAAGAAGAAGTATGTATGTGTGAAGAAGGTGTGAGAAAGAATAACGAAGGAAATATGAAAAATTATTCAAAGAAGTCTTATTCAAGGAAGTAAGAATTATAATTAAAGGGTTGGTGCTACTCAAATGAAGGGATTGGCATCTCTTGCTAAGTTGGGCCTTGGTGCTCAGGATTGGTGTCTCTAGTAGGTTGGTGCCTGCGAAGATATGTAATAGTAGGTTGGTGCATGCCAAGATCCGTAAGAGTAGGTTGGTGCCTACAATGATTCATATTAGTGGGGATTCATGTCTCCATTAGGTTGGTGCCTATGAATATTTGTAACAGTAGGTTGATGGCTATGAAGAATTATACAAATAATTTTTTTACGGTTTTCTTTCCAGATGGTTTCCATGTAAATATTATGTTCCATATTCTATAATTGATAGATCTTATGTGTGATTGTTTTATTGTGGTAATTGAATTTAAATAAGTGAAAATATGGTTTTGTACTAATTCACCCACCCTCTAAGTATAAGTGTGTGTTTTGCTAATTTTTTATCTTTAATTCAGAGTTGCAATAATACTTGAAATCAAATAACAGTCATTCACATAAGAAATCACATTCGACACATGAATTTACCCTGGGGAATCCCTCTATGACTTGAGGGAGAAAACCCAAGCAAAACCTTCCTTAGTATATTGATAGATAACAGAGAATTTGTTTTACATCAAGCACCCTTGGTGCAATTAGAAAGCAAGAGAAATATAAAGACGAGAGACTCCGAATAATATACTACACAAAGAAAAGCGCATTTCCTTCAAGAGAGAAGAGAATTCACTTCACATTGGATTCATCAATCTTGTATAACATATTTATATTGGATTCTATTTTTATCTTTTGACTTCAAGATGAACTTTCCCTCCATCTGGATGCATCAATCTTGCATGAGGAAGTGCGCTCCACTTCTCATGCAATGCATTAAGTCAATGGACTGACTCTTAGGACGAACTCACCCCTTAACCCAAAGTTTCCCACTTCGTTAGGTGGCTAACTCGTCGTGCAAGTGTCACAACTTAAATGTCATATTTTAGTTTAACATAAGTGTCATCATGCAATAACACTTAGTTAACTAGATCTTCTTTGTTATCACTTAGTTAACTCTCTTAACTGATTCTTTCTTGTTAACATCACTGTAGTTAACAATTCGAGTTCTCCTTTGATTTACCGAAGTATTCACTAAAGTTTAACAATTCGAATTATCTTAATTAATTCTTTATGTGCAATTCAAATTCTCTCATATCTTATTACATATTATCTCTATGTCTTGTCTTATCTGCATGGTCCACATGTGTCTGCTTAATTTATCATATCAAATATACTAAGGATATTTTCTCAATGATGTGATCATATTTTTCTACTATCGTTCCAAGTGATTATATGCTAAAGTAATTCACTCTAGGGGTGGTCAGTCGCTAGAGAAGACTTAATAGCTCAACCATGGTTAGTAGTACATCACAGACTGAAACATGCTTCGATATGCAAATCATCACCTCAACACATGAGGATGTGTCTTGACACACAAGACCTTAGCCTTGACTAGCAAGACTGTACAACATCATCACTTTGACATACAAAGCACTTGCCTCAACACATGAAGATTAAATGATTCTTGAGTCCAACTCAAGATTCTTCTCCAAGTTTCCCGAGTCCAAATCAGGCTTCTATAAGGCATTACCTCAACACACGAGGCTCAATCTTGACACACAAGATTGATCTTGCAAATGACTCATGATCCTGTAACTTTAACACTCCCTCTCAATGAGGGAGGCATTCTCTACCATGCCAATCTTGTCTTGGAAGTACCTATACTTCGTCACAGATAGAGGCTTAGTGAACATATATGCAATCTTCTCACCAGTAACATTATACCGAAGTCTTATGAAACCTCTCTGGACCATGTATTTGATGTAGAGATACTTCATGTCAATGTGTTTCAATCTGTCATGAAAAACATGGTTTTATGAGAGCTTAATGTGTCACATCCCCATTTTGACCCTTGTAATATTTTGGGTTATAATGTAAATAATGTATGCATATTATGTATGATTCCTAGCGTGGAGCTCAAGGCCAAGGCCTCGCTAGTGAACTCTCGATCTAGAAGAGGCAAGTATTTGATATCATGTTACCCATGTGCTACTGAACCATGGGAATTGTAAATATACATTTTAATATAAATACCCACAACTAGCTATGCCATGCAACAAGAGATGGGGGCATGATATTACAAGGAATTGGGAGGGAAATATTCAAACCCTTGAGCCAATGAAGTCAAGCCAAGTGTCAATGAGAGAACCCATCAACCATCAACTACCCATTTTGGCTTATGCACCCAATCATTAAATTCTTCCAAGAGTTGGGTGAAGTGGTTAATGCCTTGGGGATTGGGGAGGTATGGCTATCCAAATTGGAGTATGGGAAAGCCACCCTCATGGAAAATCATGTTTCTCCTTCTTGGGCAAGAAAACACCCACGAATTGCCTTCCCAAGCCATTATTCAGCATCAGAATTCACTCTCTCATGTTTTTGGAACTGCCTGGGCGTTTTGTAGCCACGTTTTTTTGGTTTCTTTGAGTCTTCTAGCTGGGAGGAGGGCATTTTGGTGTTGCAGACATGTTGGGAGTTGCCTGGGCGTTTTTCTCTACCGATTTCCAATGTTTTCCTCCCTTTTGGGCATTGCTGGGAACTTGTTTTGTATTCCATACCTGTTGGGAAGAAGAGAGCACGGTTTGGGGGTTTGTATAGACCATTGCAGCTCTTTGAATGCCCATGGATGTTTTCTGAAAGCGAAATTGCCTTCCTAGGGTTGTTTTCCTCATTTCTCACCTCGTTTTGGCTGCCCATGTTTTCCATTCATACCCAACACTTGGGATTTTGCTGTTATGTGTATCCATGCACAGTTTATGAGTTTTCTGTTTGTATGAGATTGTTGGGGTTGAAATGGGTTTCCATTGTTTTGGCTTGAGTTTGAGTGGAAGCATCCACAAATGAAGAGGGTTCAGATTTAGCCTGATAAACCCAGCCGTGGACTGGCTTGGCTTAAATGCAAATGATTATTCGGCTGTGGATAAGCTTGAGAGAGTCCCCTTTTCCTTGTAGATATCATGCCCAGCTCGGGGGTGGTCTCTGAGTGCTGAAATAATACAAGCTGGGCAAAGACCTACGGTTGGGAGGAACGTTGCAGCAGCATAGTTAGTTGTTTGGGGCCATTTCACTAGAAAGATAAGTGTCTTGTTGTCTATGCATTTACTTCTGCAATGTTTAGATTGATGACTGTTTTTGATATGCTATATGCATAGAAAATAATGTGTGTGGATGATTTTTTAATTCCGCTATGCTTAATTGTTTAAATGGCATTTGTACATTTTTAATTTAATGGCTGTGAATTTAATGAATGGTTGAGTTTGTTTAAAAAGCCCCATATATTGGCTTCATGTTCCCTCCCTTGCCTTGGATGGATGGGTGGGTTTGTGACAAATGGTATCAAAGCTTAAGGTTCAACACTATGGCTATTGGGCCCTTCATAGAAATATAAATAATTGTGTGTATATGTATGTAGTACTTGAAGTTAAAATGAATTTGAAGTTAAAACGAATTAGAGAAACCTGAAGATCTCATAGCTTCTATTTGATTAAGATGGGAAATCATTCCCATGACTGTTTTGGGGATCATTGCAAAACTGCTTGCATTGATTCCATTCTATGAAATTGAGGAAGGAGGGAGAAGATCCCTTTTCAGGTTGAATGCTTGCTTTAAATTGTTTCCAATGCAGTAGCATTCAGTTTTGTATTTGTCTGTTTGCCTCCATGGAGGAGAGAAAGGAGGCGCAACCTCTGCCATCTTATATTATTTTGTTGTTTTGTTGTTTTATTTTGGCATAGCAGAGGTGCAAGTTCTTGGCATTCTTTTACTGTTTTTATGCGAGTTTGATATGTAGTAGCTCACCTCTATAGAGAAACAAAGGGCACATTTCTAGAATAATTCTAACTGTATTTGAAAATTTGCAAATTTTTCTAAGTATTTATGAGTTCTACTAAAGAATATGTTGACGATTTTAGCGTTAAGTTTTGCGCGCGCGGCGGCAGAATTAACGCTAATTTTTGTGACACGGTCGGCGGGAAAGTTGTTAATTCTGTGCCGAAAGGAGGAAAAAAATTATGTTTTCGAAAATTTTGCCTAAGGGTTGCGGCGGCTAAAATTAAGCTAATTTTCTGCGCGTGCAATGGTGAAAATTAAGCTAATTTTCTGCATGTGCGGCACGAAAATTTAGCTAACCTTCTGCGCGCGCAGCGGCAAAAATTGGGCTAACTCTTGCAACTCTGACGGCAAAGATAAGCCCAAAAGCACCGCAACGGTCGGCGAAATAGCTATTAACTCTGCACCGAAGGGAAGCGGGTGGCGGTCGCAGGGTTGGCGATCGAAGATTTTAACGATAATTTTTGTGTGTGGCGGCGGCAATTTTAACTTTAAAATCTGCGATGCGCACGGCGAAAGTAATGTTAAAAGCAATGACACCGATGGCAGATTTTAGACTTAAAAGTTGTGATGGAGGCTTGTGCGCGGTGGCGATTTTAGCCTTAAAACCTGCGATGCGGTTGCAGTGACGAAGGCTTGCGGGCGCAGAAGTGAAGGTTATATTTTTGCGGCATGATCAATGGAGATGTTGTTAATTCTGCACCGGAAGGAAGAGAAGATTCCAAAATTTTTCCAAGTGTTGTGAATTTTTGTTGAAGGCTATGTTGGAGAATTTAAGGTTAAGTTTTGCGTGCATGGTGGCAGAATTAATGTTAAATTCTGCGTGCACGGCGACATAATTAACGTTAACTTCTATGTGCGCGGTGACATAATTAACGATAACTCCTACGACACTCGCGGTGGAAAAACTTGCGATAAGAGCCGCACCACCCGCGGTAATTTTAATCCTAACATCTGCGCCAATGACGGGAAAAATAACCTTAAGATTCGCGACAAGGGCGGCGAATTTTAGCTTAAAATTCCATGACACGGGCAACGCTTTTTAAGCTAAATATTTGCGACACCGACGGAAAAAATAACAACAAGATCTGCAACAATGGCAGCCATTTTAGCCTTAACATTTGCACCATTGGGGAAATTCTATGATTGGACAAAGTCGTCAATATGGGATTTTCCACATACATGCAAATAATTTATAGCATTATAATGAAGCTAATAGTTATGTTTATAAACAAATTTTGCAGAATTATAGCCACATGAAGGCAACATTCCAGATAAGTGCAATTGGAAAGTTCTGGTCTTGGTTGGGCCAAGAATATCAACATCATGGATGATGCACAGGATCCCTATGAGCCTGAGACATATGCCATGGGGGAAAACATACATGTTGAGAATGTTGAAACATAATCTAATGGGAGTAGAAAGCCAAGAAAATGAACAACTATGATGTGGAGGAGGAACTCCATGTTAGGATGAGGAATGGGAAAGGGAGAATTCCTTAACTCCTCCATTGTTATTATATTTATATTCCCTAAGTTTATATACTGAAAATTATGGCATAGGAATGTTGAAAATGCAAGAGAATAATGCATGTGAATTTCTTATGCATGAGTATGATATTGCATATCGGTAAAATAGTGAGGTTTTGCATATGCAATGAGCCACTTAAGATAATGATTGTGGTTGCTAATAATTAGTTGTGTTCGCATTGGTAATAGGACCAAAGGAAACTGAAGCATGTCTAAAGATGAGGATGATGTTGTTGCACATGACCAACGACCTTATGAAGAGAGGATGGTGCAACAAGTCCGTGATCATGATGTTGGAAAAAGGACTGAGTAGCCTTGGTAAGAGGCCAACTGAACAGGTAACATCAAGCGATGTTAATAACAACCATGCAGGTAATGGTTATTTGTGCTTAATTGCATGAATGTTGAAAGAGGATTTGGTGAGATACCTTCACTATGTTTAAACTATGTTGGATTGTTTGCATGTGGTATTGAGTGCCCGAATGGGAATGTTAACCTACCAAGTATGATGAGGTGTGGGAGAATGATTGCATGAAGAAGGTAGACATGTGATGGGCTACCAGAGTGCTATGTTGGAAGGATCCCATGGAATAAAGTGAAGACATCCAATACAGATAAGTATTTGGTTATCTTGCAGCTTCTTGCTTATGAATATACGTGTGTATATGATTTGGTTATGATTTCTCAAACTCTTGTTTAGAGAAAAACCATATGAAATAAACTAAACATGTGAATTGATTCAATGTTTGAGTGTAGGTATTGTTGGAAGCAAGGACCAGGAAGGCATCACAGGGATGCATATGGACATATGACCATCCTAAAGAGCTCAATATGAGCAGTAATAAAAGATGGTGCTAGTGAACATGAGTGGGTCCTAGCAACCAGAGGTTTTGTAAGCAGAATGGGAAGGGGTACCCAATTTGAAAAGCATTATACAGACCTTAGACACTAAGTGTCATAGCCAATAAAGGGCAATTCAAGAATTCACATTAAAGTGAAAGAGACTAAGGAGCATGAAACCACAGTGATGACGTGACTCCGTAATAAAAACAAGAATAAGAGGGGGAAACTCTTACTCTTCTCTTTCCTTTCGACTGATGCATCTTAGAAACATAAAATTGTTGAATGCATGTCATGACTAGAAGAAGAATGTGTTTATTTGCTTGAATTAAATTGTGCATGCTAAAATAGTTATTTCACTGTGAAAGGATGAACATGAAAGAGATCATGTGTATGTTGGGAAAGCATGAAGTTTTATTTTTTTTTGGAAGTCGCATGAGTGAAGAATGGACGTTCCATGTCAATTGGGAAATAATTGACTAATTTTAATGTTTATATTATGCTTGTCCTAACAAAGAGTTTCCATGATAAATTTCACAGGGAGAAATTGAAACAATTGGTTGCAGCCGACACAAGCAAGTGCTGCTAGTAAGTAAAGAGTGGTCAACTGTGCACATTGACCATGGCGGCAAACCAAGGGCTATTAGAATTGGCTGAAAGTCTTCTTCAAACAATTGCGAAAACCCAAGAAAATCTTGGAGAGATGCTCAAGCTACAAAGGCAATAGAATGAGATGAACCACGAGGCTTTGCAGGACTATATTCATCTGCAAAAAGGGGTAAAAAGCATTATGGGAGCAATCAGTAAGGGAAAGGAAAGTGGATCAATGAAGAAGAATTCATCCAATCGGTCGATTAAGAAACGTTTTAGGTGGGAAGACTCAAGGGAAATGGATCAGGAAAAGGTAAAGCAACCAGTGAAATGTTGGGGATGTGGCAGAAATCATTTCCTCCATGACTTCCCAACAAGAGAACATCAAGAGGGTAGCAGCTGTAAAGTTTCCAGGTTTGTGGACCAGCTGGAAGGAATTGTTTTGGAACAATGTCCTCATGCAGAGCTAGAAGGTCCCAGCCAGCAGGAACAGTTTGTGAAGGCTAAAGGACTTGGTCCTGAAAACCCAAGAAAAGGGTGAAATGCAAGACAGACCTGCTATATTTTGTGAATTTTGGACATGTATAAAGCGTATATGTATTCCTAGGTATTGGAACACCGAGGACGGTGTTATTCCAAGGGGAGGGGTATGCCACATCCCCATTTTGACCCTTGTAATATTTTGGGTTATAATGTAGATAATGTATGCATATTATGTATGATTCCTAGTGTGGAGCTCAAGGCCAAGGCCTCGCTAGTGAAAGCTCGATCTAGAAGAGGCAAGTATTTGATATTATGCTACCCATGTGCTAGTGAACCATGGGAATTGTAAATATGCATTTTAATATAAATACCCACAACTAGCTATGCCATGCAACAAGAGATGGGGGCATGATATTACAAGGAATTGGGAGGGAAATATTCAAACCCTTGAGCCAATGAAGTCAAGCCAAGTGTCAATGAGAGAACCCATCAACCATCAACTACCCATTTTGGCTTATGCACCCAATCATTAAATTCTTCCAAGAGTTGGGTGAAGTGGTTAATGCCTTAGGGATTGGGGAGGTATGGTTGTCCAAATTGGAGTATGGGCAAGCCACCCTCATGGAAAATCGTGTTTCTTCTTCTTGGGCAAGAAAAAACCCACAAATTGCCTTCCCAAGCCATTATTCAGCATCAGACTTCACTCTCTCACATTTTTGGAACTGCCTAGGCATTTTCCAACCACGTTTTTCTGGTTTCTCTCAGTCTTCTAGCTGGGAGGAGGGCGTTTTGGTGTTGCAGACATGTTGGGAGCTGCCTGGGCGTTTTTCTCCATTGATTTCCAGTGTTTTCCTCCCTTTTGGGCATTGCTGTGAACTTGTTTTGTATTCCATACCTGTTGGGAAGGAGAGAGAATGGTTTGGGGGTTTGTAGAGACCATTGCATCTCTTTGAATGCCCATGGACATTTTCTGAAAGCGAAATTGCCTTCCCAGGGTTGTTTTCCCCATTTCTCACCTCATTTTGGTTGCCCACGTTTTCCATTCATACCCAACACTTGGGATTTTGCTGTTATCTGTATCCATGCCCAGTTTATGAGTTTTCTGTGTGTATGAGATTGTTGGGGTTGAAATGGGTTTCCATTGTTTTGGCTTGCGTTTAAGTGGAAGCATCCACAAATGAAGAGGGTTTAGATTTAGCCTGATAAACCCAGCTGTGGACTGGCTTGGCTTAAATGAAAATGATTATTTGGCTGTGGATAAGCTTGAGAGAGTCCCCTTTTCCTTGTAGATATCATGCCCAGCTCGGGGGTGGTCTCTGAGTGTTGAAATAATATAGGCTGGGAAGAGACTTACAGTTGGGAGGAACGTTATGGCATCATAGCTAGTTGTTTGGGGCCATTTCACTAGAAAGATAAGTGTCTTGCTGTCTATGCATTTACTTCTGCAATGTTTAGATTGATGACTGTTTTTGATATGCTGTATGCATAGAAAATAATGTGTGTGGATGAGTTTTTAATTCCGCTGTGCTTAATTGTTTAAATGGCATCTGCACATTCTTAATTTAATGGCTGTGAATTTAATGAATGGTTGAGTTTGTTTAAAAATCCCCATAGATTGGCTTCATGTTCCCTCCCTTGCCTTAGATGGATGGGTGGGTTTGTGACATAATGCATATTTGATTGTCGGAGCGAATGGCAGTAGTCTCAAGCTTCTCACCGAACAACCCATCAAGTATCTTCCTAAGCCACACATCTTCTCAGCAGGTGGTACTAGCTGCAATATACTCTACTTATGTAGTACTCTGGGCTACATAGCCCTGCTTCCTGTTGGACCAAGAGATCATAGCTGATCTCAAGCTAAAAAGGAATCTAGATGTATTCTTTCAGTCCACAATAATACCACCCCAGTTAGAGTCAACATATCCAAAAAGAATCACTCCACCACTGGAAGCATATTTGAATCCTTAAGTAATAGTACCTTGAAGGTATCTAAGCACATGCTTGGAAGCAACCCAATGTCTATGTATTGGCTCAGACATGAACTAGCTCAAGATACTCTTAGTACTAAGCTTAAGCCGTGCTTCGATTAAGCAACTTTTATTACTAAGGAGTGGAAATAAACGTACTATGACAACCGCTTCTAGTAATGATTACTTTAGGATGAACTCCTTGCTCTATGATATATGATTCACCACTTTACAAGTTGTTGTAAATCATGCTTGTGTCCACTTACTGATATGCCTAACGTTACATGAAGCAGACCAAGTATGAGGTTACATGTCCTTAGTGCATTTCTCTGAATTACATAGTGAGTACTCTCGTGATTAGTAAGAAACTAAGTTAATTACCATGTACCATACCTTTAACTAATAAAGAGTATTACGCCAACTCAGTTATTACAGGATAAACAATTTTCTATACCTAAAGCTTAGTACCAATTTATTACATAATGGGGCAACATAATAGAATAGTATTATGTATAAGTAGAATAGGCCCTGTACTAATAAACAACGAGTCATAGTCTATGTACCGTGATCCTTATAGAAATCATAGATTTACTATGACGTAGTGCCTTATTAAAAATACTTAATAGCAGCTTGGTTCTATTAGTTAAACTAACCCCTGGTTGTACGTTCTCATTTGCAACGTGAGCAAACTCTTTAAGCCTGTTCAAGAGGACAGCCTAGTTTGTTATAAATTAGACTGTCCTCTTAGTGGTGAGTTTAGTGTATACGAGTTAATTGGTGTTTACAAAAACAGTTGAGCTTGGTGTTAAATGTACCACTTGTATATCATGATTGGTAATAAAAACAACTCCAAGCGGGTTACAACGTATTAGCCAAAGTGTGGATTACTCTATTAATTGCTATGGTGTTTATGCTGTAACATAGTAAAAAGAGTAATTTTGTATGTCACCAATACTTTGAATGACACATATGTCTAAACTACTAGCATCACATTTGCATAATTTTGTTCATGATAAGACTTACTATCAAACTAAATCATATATAACCTCATGATCCTATAAATTTATAGAGAGATAGAAGTAATGGATTAGCCATGCTAATAAACCATTACTCACATCAATAGTCAACTAGTTTAGGATGTATATTAAGTTTGTTCTACATAGTTTAATCACGTATGATACTTGAGTTATGGGTAATTAATCTGTAATACTGCACAACCATATATATAATGTCACTGCGTAAATCCTGATACAACGTCGAATTAACCATATATACATATAATAGGCAGTAAATAAAAGGGGGGAGTGTTGTGAGATACTCTTTAAGCCTGTAAATACACTATTGTACTGCATAAGCATACCGCTGTATTACTAAGTATACCATTAGATGATCCATAGGAATCATAATTGGTTATGCAATAAAAAAATTTTGAATGACTGGTGGAGATAGACTTAGCTAAAGAAAAATCTTTTATTGCGGCCCGATATGCTTTTCCCTTCCAAACATTTTTACAAATTTTTTTCTTGGATCTAGAAGTACGCTTTTTTGGAACTGCCATAAGGAACAATGGGTTTAATTCATATATTGTGATGTGAAAGACATCTTATTTATTTCATTTATTCATTTCTCTCATAGAGAACTCCACATATTCTTTATCGGAGTCTGCTGCAAATTGAATCAATCCATTCTCTCGACGAACACGTAAAATAAATAATAATGGAATCTACCAATTCAATTTAAAGGTAAATTTCCATGATATATTCTCATCCATTTTATAGAATATATTTATATAACGATCGATATCAAGGGAATATCTTTTTCATCCTTCTTCGAATGAGTTTCACTCGGTCCTTGATTCTCTGCGATCATCTCATCCTTCTTGTTAATGTTCCTGTCATATCCTGAATTGAAACTAATGGGATTGGAATGCTCTATGGATCAATTGTAAGATCTTCTCACATCATAAGATATGTCTGGTCTAGAATGTATCAAATACATCAAGGAACAAATGAGATGTCTATACATGGTAGGGTCCACTAGATTTGATTCAGAATTTGACTCATGTAGCTTCTTTATATTAGACATCATTAAAGTATACATGGACTCACAGTCCATCATACCAAATCTCTGCAATACATCAACTGTGTACTTTCCTTGTGAAAGAAAGATTTCATCTTTTCTTTGCCAAACTTCTAGACCAAGAAAATAGTGCATAAGACCTAAGTATTTCATTTCGAACTCAGAAGTGAGCTCCCTCTTGTACCGAGCTATTTGTTGCTCCTATACAATAAGGAACAAGTAATCAACATAGAGAACCAATATCAATGGATAGTTCTTCACAACCTTGAAGTACAAGTTGGGGTCAACTTCACTTTTGGAGAATCCCAAGCTCAAAAGATAGTTGTCAATCCTTGAATACCAAGCCCTTGGGGCCTGCTTAATCCCATACAAGGATTTATTAAGTTTGTATACATGGGAATCCTTCCCATGAACTAAAAATCCCTCATGTTGATGTATGCAAACCTCTTCCTCAACCTCACCATTGAGAAAGACAATATTCACATCCATCTGGTGAAGTTTCCAACCCAAGACTGAAGCAAGGGGAATTATGGTTCGGATAGTAGTGTACCTGGCCACATGAGTGAATGTCTTATCATAGTCCATCCCTTCTTTCTATGAGAAACCGTGAGCCACAAATATTGTTTTATACTTTTCAATACTTCCATCATCTCCATGCTTGATTTTATAAAGCCACTTGGAAGTTACTATGGACTTCCTGTCATGTTTAGGAACCACTTCCCACACATCGTTCTTCATAATATGTTTGTATTATTATACCATGGCATCTTTCCTTACTTGATACTATGAGGTTTCCTCATAGGTAGAGGGTTCTGAATCATTGATGTGACTCCTCTATGCTACATATATTGAAAATATTTTATGTCTCTTTTTCTCTTTGGATGATATTGGAGGTGCTCCATGCTTTTCTGCCTCTTGTATAATGTCTCGACACCATGCATATCTCCTCTTAGCAGGAGGTTCATCAAGGTATCTTTCTATTAGTTCTATTGGTTCTTTAGGATCATACAGATCTGAAGGCTCTTTTGAATTTTCCCTCTCAACATTTGAAAGGGGGGTATCAGAAGCAGGATCCTCCATCAATGGAGTCTCATGCTCCTCCATATCAGATCTCAAAGCATGAATGTTCTTTCCAGTTTGATTCTCAACCAGTGCTTTAAACTCTTGAAACATGTTGAAAGTTTCACTCTTTGTTTTAAGAAAATAAACCCGTGACTTGTGAGAGAAGTCATCTATGAAAAACACATAATACAAATAACCACTCAAGGAAGGTGCATATATAGTACCACATAGATCGGAATGAATTAATTCAAGGATCCCTTTGGATCTTTTTGTGCTACTTGGAAAACTCGTATTAATATTCTTTCCAGAGTGCAACCTCTACAAATACTATCAAAATCAGATTTAAATATGGGCATACCTTTCACCATCTTTTGCAATCCAATTAGTGCTTTGAAATGGATATGACCAAGCCTTCTATTCCACAGCTCACACAGATTGACTATGTCATGGACCATGGCTTGAATGATTGTTACACCTAAATTTCATCATCATGAGTCCCATATTAACTCAGTTCCATAATCCTTGAGGTTTCCCTGATCAAGAGAATCAACTAGATAAGGTTGTTGACCTTTGTCCACAAGTTCTAGTTGGGCTGGCGCAGTTTTTCCTCTAGCAGTAGGCACCCAACTAGGTAAGGCACAGACTTCCATCTGACAAGATGTACTGGTGGCTCAGGTTTCCCTTGTGGATCCCGCACTTTCCCTCTCAGGAACTAGTTGTCTTCATATAGCATGCGCCAGAGTCAGTTAAAGTGGATAAAGGGGACCTTTGAGCAAAATATCGAAGGTGGATATCTATCCCTATCTTGTAGGTGAGCTGGCCTTCGGTTCCCTAACCCCTAGGGAGGATCCCTTAGTCCTCTCCTACCATATCTCAACCTCCTCTATCCTCTTGGTCCTATAAATATGAATCTCTCTCCCATTCCAAAGGGGAGGAAGTCTATAATACTTACATGCTGGTGGAATTAGCCTAGAAGATCCCTATCCATCTCTTGGGAGGCTTACATTTCCTTTGGAGGCATTGGCTTGACTTGTTGGAGGAGGATTGTAGCATTAAGGCTTGGGTTGTAATCACTACTCTACTTTGTATTTCCTATTTCATTGACAGTATTATAATCTCTTTCCATAAATTTTTTCATGTTGATAGCATTTAGAGCTTACTTCCTTAACCGTTTGCTTGGATCAGTTAGTGTTTAGATGTATTGTTACTACTTGATTTGTTTCCACATGCTTTGATAGGTTTTGCAGCTTGGATCTGACGACCATGGAGCTTGGACCTACAAAGACGAGATATATATACAGATCTGAAGGTAAGACATCTATTAGACTCAATATCTAATTGATATAGGGAATTAGTATTATGTTTTGTTCTTATTTGTTCTAGATTCACATTGAACTAAGGAGATCACGCTTGAGTCTGCTCGAGTAGATTATCCGATAAAAAATCTGGCGACCATACTGGGGAATACTTTGTTTTGATTGAAATTTGAATGTGTTGTTCTTTGATTTCTTAATGAGCCATTTCTTTTCCTCCTAATATTATTTTCACCATCATATTTTCTTCTTGAAGAGTCTGTTGACCTTCTCTAAGTCTGTTTTAATCATTATCAATCCATTTACTTGTTCATTGTTTGGACCTTTTTCAATTTTTGCATTGGGTTATTTTCTTGACACACCTGGGTAATAAATCTAGTGTTCCTATTCATCCCGAGCGCATTCTTCCTTTGAGTGTCCCGTGCCATCAGTGCTTGTGCCGATCTGACAGTTTGCGTTGTTGACGCCTTACACCTGTATACAATCTGCACCGGGTGCTCTGCACCTAACCACAGACTACGTCGGTCTTGTAAACTTGGTACTTGGTCTATCGAATCTCCAAACTTTGATTTTGGTGTGATCCACAGACTTCTCTGTGCTGTACCTTCCAGTTAGAGACCTCTTTACTTAACATTGATTGTGTTTGGATTGCTTGTGTTTATTTTTGGGTTCCATTTGGTCAAGTTAGAGATCTAGTTGTGGCAGGAAAATTCAATCCCCCACGGTCATCCGCTCAAGCTTGCATTCCCTGATCACCCTATAAGATATATTCACCATGCTAGATTTGACTCCAAACCCTTCTCACACTTAGTCATTTCGTTTTTCTTGCATTTGACTGATTTTGAGTGACTTGAGTGTTTTTTCGTTTCATTTGAGTGCTCGTCATTTTTCTGTGAGAATTTCTGAGTTACTAGTGTGCCACGATTAGTCTTTTTTTTTTTCTGTTATTTACATCTCAAAAGCACATTCATCATCAGATCTTGTTTTGATATACACATTGGAAGAATCAAAAGTGTCTTATTTTATTGTTTTCAAGGTCATTTGGAAGTTATTGTAGGATGGTCTTCATGCATTGGAATTCATTATTTGTCGATCTTTGAAGAGGAAATCAGTTCAGTGTAATTTTTTGAATTGTGAATCATTCATCTTTTTGAAAAAATCAGTGAATTTAAGCTTTTACAAAGAAGGTCCAGATTGAAGCATTCTATGCATTTCTTATGCTTTTTAGTCCATTATAGTGAAAATTGAGAGTCCAGTGCATACTAGATAGGAATTCTCCTTTTTCATGCTTAGTTTATTTCTAGTTGGAAAAGACAAAAAGAAAAAGAATTTTGATTTGGTGTTTTATTATTTTTTATGTTTTGTTGAAAAACGAAAAGAGTGCTTTAGTCATCTTTGGTATGTTTTGAACTTTTGGGATTTTTGTCTTATAGAGGTCATTTGAAAAGAATTTCTCCTTCCCTTACATATATTTCATCAAAATAAAGAGTGCATTTTTCATGTAGTTAGGATTGCATTATGTTTACATTTATGTACTCACCTAATGCATTCACCTAACCGTCCAGATAAAATTTACCGGTAGAACTAGGCTAAAATTTATTAGTAACTTGTGTGTTAGGTTAGTGATGTGTTCTGACGTCATAAAACTTGGCAGCTGTTGTTATTTTCCTGCACCTCATCCTGGGGGCACTGTAGTTCTTCCACGTACTGACCGATATATCGAAGTCTCTTTCACATACCAACCGATATATCGAAATCTCTTTCACATACATTAGGGTATCGAAAGGCACTTCATGTACTCGGTAGTATATCGGAAGGCTCTTGTCGTACGTTGTGCATTAGACATCATCACTATGGATTGGAGCTCCCACATACCTTTCGTATATCGGGAGACACTCCTAGGATTCCTGAAACCAACCGAGCTAACCATTTGGTTGTCTTGGCAGAGCAATACACCGAGAACAACATTCGGGGAGCTACTATGCACGTGCTTCTAGGTAGTCGGGTTATAGGGTCCGGGGTACGGTCCTAATCCTCCCTATTAGTGCTCTAAAAAATTGGGCAGAGTATAACTGTTGGACCTTGCGGTATATCGCGAGTTGTGAAGCCTTGACAATCCTGTGAGGTTCCAGACTTTTGAATCCACACCTATCACATAAGTTTTCTTGTGGCCTTAGTTTGTGTAGACTTTTTTGGATTGCTTTTTATTTTGTATAAGAGACATTTAGGAGAAATTTTGCTTCAGCCATTATGGCTGAACAACCTTTGAGAAGGTCCCACAGAATTTTAAACTTGCCACCCGAATATCCCCTTAATCAGGAGGTAATTTCGAGGTTAAGTATGGACCCAAACACTACTGTCATATCACCTGAAGCAGAACATTCCACCATGGAGTCGAGAGCAAATTTGTTTCCTTCGGATTCACCAACCTCTGATCCTCCAATGCCTGAGGCCATGGAACCATCTACTTCATAAGACACATCCTTCCATCGTTCGTTGGAAGGAGAACCTAGGGCCACAGATTGGTTAAATCCATCCCAGGATGACCCCGTATCTGCAGCATTTGGTCCATCCGCATCTTTTTGGGAAACATATCTAGGACAACAAATGGATCATTTTTTTATCTCACCTCCCAGTTGGGGTTCTCATGAAGTGCTTCTGGAACCCTGTTGTGACCGCCTGAACCGGTTACGTATAATCGACAACGAACTTAAAAGACAAAGTCTCTCATGAAGGGATGATGACACAGAGGTACCTACAATTAGACATACCCCATTCCGTTCTTTATCTTATGATTCACCCAAAACACCCATCCATAACATGACCACTTATGAACCTGGCCAACCCTCATTTCCCGCAAGCATCCCTCTTAATCAGGAAACCAGTTCTCTACCTCACATGACTCAATATGTTGAAGGAAAACATTCCAACACCCCTAATACTACTACCTGAACATTACCCACCCCTCACCCACCCCAAAACTCACGGGGAGGATACTCTTTACCCCCTCATTTTATCACAAGTAGTGTTCCTCCAATGGTAAGTAATCAACAACCCATTATGAGTCAACCATATATAAGTGGTCAGAACATTGTTACTGGGGGGAAACCCGTGTTTTCTAGCCATAATACGATTGGAGGAATTCCAATCGGTCATTCCATTGGAAATTCCTTACCCGTTGTGGGATCCACCATGGGATTATATCATGCTAGGGGACCATCCAATTTAAATCAACCACCATGGATTCAAGTGTATCCAGGTCATATTAACCCTGTGTTGGGACAATTTAATCCCAGAAACCCACTCTATGGGATACCTTATCCTAAAAATCCATACACTCTATGGGGACATCATAATATCATACCAAGTGGACCCCACCAACCTTCCCTCAAGTCCCACCACCCCCACCCCCGTTTGGTCCACCTCCACCTTCTAGCGGAGGCCCACCTCATTCTGCAGCGGAGGCCCACCTCATTCTGCAGTGACGGCCCACCCCACTTTGGCGGCGGAGGCGAAGGACAACCCCCTTTCAGAAGTGGAGGACCCCCACCTTCGGGTGGATGCCCTCCTTATTTTGGAGGCGACGGACCACCCCCTTCCGATGGTGGAGGACCACCCCCTTTCGGCGAATGCGGTGGAGGACCACCCTATTTTGGAAAAGGTGGTGGAGGACCACCCCCTTCCGGTGGAGGCGGTGGAGGACCACCCTATTTCGGTTGAGGCAATGGCATACCACCCCCTTCCAACGGAGGTGGTGGACGACCACCTCCTTCCGGCAGAGGCAGAGGAGGACCACACTATTCCGATGGGGTTGGAGGACCTCCACCTTTTGGAGGAGGCCCACCCCCTTCCGGCGCTGGCGGCGGACCCCCACCTTTTGGTGGTGGAGCTACATACGGTCCACCACCCAACCCAACCGGCACACCCCCTTACGGCCAATTTCCTTTGGGAACACCTTACAACCAGTTGATGCAAGATCCTACTGGTGCATATATGCCATATAAATACTATCAGTATCCGCAGCCGAACCAACAGCTGCCATTTTTTGCTACTTTGGATCTACCTGACCTGCCTCATCTGAGCAATGATCCCATCCTACATGGTTACACTTGGCCACCCATTCCGGTCAAATTATCCTCAGATATCCCAAACTTTGACGGTAAGCCTAGTAAAGACCCAAAAAGCCATGTGATGACATACCATTTATGGTGTTCATCCAACCCTTTGATGGACGAATCGATCCGTCTAAGGTTATTCCAAAGGAATCTCATCGGCCCAGCTTCCAAGTGGTATATTGAATTACTACCGCACTCATTTTGAGATTTTCGTACTCTAGCTATGTCATTTTTAACCCATTTCCAGTTACCCATTCGCTATGAGACTGGTACGGACTTATTCGCCTCTCTTCGCCAGAATACCACGACTCATATATCTGATCATATCCATGAGTGGCGGAGGAGATGACGTCTTATTAAAGATCCTATTCCAGATCAACTACTACCTGATTGGTTTACCAAATCTTTTTTTCCAACTGTAGCTAGAGATGTATCTATGAGCGGGGCCGTCACTGAGGAACAGGCTATTGCTCGTGCCCATTACCTCGACCTTGTCTATACCCAATCCGGAACCTTATATGACATTTTTCTTGATGCACCCTATCCCACCTACGATCCTGCAAAACCACCCCAGGGACCTCATGCCGATGGAATCATTGGTTCCGTCCACTCCCAGCCTCCCACTCAAAATGGTGGATCATTGAAACACCATGGTTCCTCTCCACCCTCACCACAGGATGGCAATAGAACCACCAAATCACCCACTCCTACCCCCACTGAGGATGTGAATTCTATCCAATCAGCTTCGCCTCATAAGTCCGGTGGCAAGAAGAAAAACAAAGGTAAACCTAAGAAATAGTCTAACCAGTAGGAACACAAGATCACTGCTGAAGACACGAAATAGAAGCGGAAGCTTAAATATCCTTGTTTACTATGTGGTGGTGACCATTTCTCCAAAGAATGTCCCCACATAGATGAATTCCAAAAGTTTCTTAAGGGAAACCACACACTCGCAGTTCTCAACAATCCCTTCCCCACCCAGAATCAACAATTGGTCGCTCAACCTTCTCCTTCCCAAGGAGAAAAATCATCCACCGCGCATGTTCTCATGATGCGTAGTGAGACGATTAACTTGAATACACACTCATGATCCTATGACTCAGTCCCTCCGAAGGAACCCATTGTAAGTAATACTGAAAAATATTCCACCTCCATTCCGGATGTTATCATGCCACTAGATTCTCTCACCATTGAGAATACTTCATTAGACTCAGTGTTGCGTCCGCCTGAGAGCGCGATTTGAAAATCCGTTTTCAATCCTAATGCTCGGGCAACTCAGAACTACAACATTGTAGAGGACTTGGTGCAAGCTCCTTGTGCCATGTCGATGCTAGAGGTCTTGCAGAATTGTCCCAACCAACATAAGACTCTCCTTTCTTCCATTGGCACCATATATCCAGAGTCCTCGAATATAATCATGTTCTAACTTGAGTACTTTAAACGAGGTTGTCCCACTAGATAGCTTTCCAAATTGCTACAAAAGTTGCTGGGAAGACAATCCATCGTACTATACTAGATGAAGGTGCTTCTACATTGGTCATGTCATTATCGTGTTGGAGAGCCATTGGTTCTCCTGAGTTAAACCATTCTCCTACTACCCTGAAAGCATTCGACGGTCATGGATTTCAACCCCATGGGATATTACAAGCCTTAGCACTCGAGTTGGGGGGTAATACTGTAACCATTAACATGGAATTAGTCGCAGCCCCATTGGATTATAATCTCTTTCTTGCTCGTAATTGGTTTTACACCATGACTGCGGTCGCATCATCTATCTTCTGCATTGTGCAATTCCCCCATCAAGGCCGAATTGTCACTATCGACCAATTGGATTTCTGTACACCGGACACCGCTACTCATCCCGGCGATAACGTCCCTTTGTTAGGGAAATATTTGCAGCTATATGAGAGCATGGGGGTCGTCCTAATAAAATATTCATCTCTTATGGGTGTCTTTCCAACCCCAAATCCCCCTAACCATGTTGCCTTAGTGAACATGATATCCTCCATGATTCCATCTTCTTCCAACTCTGCTGATCAATGTCTTGTGCCCGATGAGGCCACCATGTAGTTGATTGGAGACACTATGCCTCTCTCACTCGATGAAGCAACTTATGAGGCTACCCAGTTAGCACTTGAGGACCACTTAGCTGTGGCCTCCACACCTCATTCTCTACAACGGATGTCATCTCTACCAGACCCTCTGCTTCGTACTTTTCATTCTAACGAGTCCATTATGGAGATTATGAGCACAAATGAACCTCCGTGGGAAGACCTTCATCATCGATCGTCTTTCCTACCCTCATTAGACTCTGTAGAGAATGCCATAACCACTATTTTTGCATTGGATGTCTATCCTTTTCCACACTCACCAATCCTAACTTGCGATACAGTTACGGAAGAAAACATGGTGAACATCACGCCCACTATTCTGATTGACATCTCGGTTAAACCCGACGTCGTGGAACACATCCACATTGGCCATAATTGCTCTCCTCAAGAGCTCACCACTTTCACGGCCTTATTTAAACAATTTCATGATGTTTTCGCATGGACCTATGAGGAAATTCCCAAGATCGATCCTGCTATTGTCTCACATGAGATAAAAAATTATCTCGAAGCTAATCATGTCCGCCAAAAATTATGACCAGTACACCCTCGCAAAACTGCGACAATTAAAGCTGAGATTGAAAATCTCTTGAAGGCTAGCTTTTTCTATCCTATTCCTTTAACATAACGGGTCTCCAATGTCATCCCCGTGGCTTAAAAACAAGGTACTATTCGCATCTGTGTCAACTATAGGGATATGACAAGGCTTGTACTAAGGAAAATTACTCGACTCCCTTCATCGATCAGAGAATCAACAATTGCGCCGGAAGTGTCATCTTCTCATTTATGGATGGCTTATCCGATTATAACCAGATTGAGATCCACTCGGCCGACCGACACAAGGCCGCTTTCATCTTCCCCTGGGGTACGTTTTCTTCTCGTAAACTCCCCTTTGGTCTTAAAAATGCTGGTGCCACATTCCAATGGGCCATGTTGTATGCTTTTCATGATGTGAAGGAATTTGTGTATCCCTATCTTGACGATATTCCTGCCCATTCACAACATTGCGAGTTCCACATAGATCATCTGACAGAAGTATTCCTCAAATGCAGGCAGTATAACATCTGTATGAATCCTCACAAGTGTATTTTTTGCGTCAAATCAGGACGCCTCCTAGGTTTTATTGTTTCAAAGGATGGGATCCGCATTGATCCCTTAAAGGTGGAAGCCATTGTTGCTCTCCCACCTCCTACTAACATTACAAAACTTCAAAGTTTGCAAGGGAAGGCAACTTATCTACGACGTTTTGTCTATAATTTCGCTCAAAAGACATAGGGATATATGTGATTGTTGAAGAAGGATGTCCCTTTCATTTTGGACGACCAAGCCCAACAATCCTTTGACAACTTAAAGTCTTCCATCACTCACGCCCCTGTGCTCCAACCGCCCAATTACTACAAGGATTACATCCTTTATATTTGTACTTTTGCCACCACGATCTCCATGGTCTTGGTCCAAGAAGACAACAACGCCCATGAACATGTGATATATTACCTTAGTAAGGGTCTTATTGACTCTGAAACCCGTTACTCACATGTCGAGAAACTCTCTCTCGCGGCAGTCATTGCCGTCCAAAAGTTCCATCATTATATATTACTCCGCACCACCACTGTCATCGCTGACGCGAACCCCATGTACCACGTTCTTACACATCAGATGCTTAGGGGCAGGGATCAAATTTGAAGGGTGGGGTCCCATTTCACTTTGAAGGGCTATGAGATACTGAACCCTTCAATGCTAACATGTAAAAATAAGTCATTCTTTTCATTTGAAAATGTATTAGTACATCAAAATTTCATTATTTACTTACGTAGTAAAGTTGAGAGGCTTTATTTCTTGCCTCTTAAACTTTTAACTAGTATAATAATAAGTTAACTTGCTAACCTCATTCCAATCCAACTTTCATTCTTACAACCAAAATTAATACTATTTTACTCTTTCATTATCTGCCTGAACATGAGGAACTTATTAGTGAAACATAACTTAGGAGACAACCAGAAATCCACTTTCTAGATGTTCAGTGTGATAATTTTATAGATCTTTTTTTCTGCATCAGTGAAGCTATAGTTAGCTTGCTAGCCGAATTCCAATCCAATTTTTAACCAGTTTAATAGTATTTTATACCTCTTAAAATGGGTTCCTAGGCTGCTTCGAACAATACAAGCTCAATGCAGAATTGGGTTCTTCAACTCTTCTAAAAGCAATGCAATGCTTATTCTTGGAAAAGTTCAATCTTTGTAAATCATTAGCGTTCTTCAAACTAATATAAATTCTAGCCTGCTTAACAATGGAAAAAAATGATAATGTAAGCCAAAAAAGGAAGAAATTGTTTCAGAAGCCAAAAACATTGGACATTGAGTTTGGTCTGTTTCTGTTGCTAAATTAGTGAACAATAGAGATGTATGCAGAAAGGAAATAAAAAAGGTGAAGGGAAAGAATCTGAATGGTAACTTTTTTTTACTTCATTGAATTGAGGACCATAATTCACTTTCATGCACCTCTATCAAACAATTGTGTTTCCTGTGCCATTCATAATCCTCCTTCTTGAAAGTCTATCAGAGTGAACAATTCAAAAAATAAGTTGGATTGGATTGAAAACCAATAGCAAGTTTCTTTGTCACTCTAATTGTGTACCCTACAACAGAATTGAATGCCAATGACAACAATATGTGTTCTAATTTTTCATTCAACACTATGAATGCCACACGTACTTGGGATAGAATAAGTTTAAGCGCTCCTTACACATTAAGCGCTCATGCTATGTTATGGTTTGAACAAATAGAACTATCCGACTCCAGGCAACTTTTGTTCTCAATAGATGATTAAGGACCCTAGCTACTTCTTCCTTATAGCCCTCCCCCTAGATCGCATTATACATACTAACTCTGTGGTATGACGGAGTAGAGGATGGGTTGTGAAGCATAAGTAAAACGTAGGCAGACCAAGTAGAGAGGAGATGCATAGATGGTTGAAGTTATTGTTATATGGTTGAATTTCATGTTCTATTGAAGACCAACCGATAAGGGAAACAAAATCAAAAGGTAAAGTAGCATTGTCGTTCTAAAAATCAAGATTACAAAAAAAATTGTGTCCCAGTTCGTACAGTTGAACGCAGGAGTGGGCACTGGGCATTCTAAGAAAATTGTCAGCTTTCAACATTGTCCTTCACCATATGTTGTTGCACATTCTCAATCATATTGAAATTCGATAACTAGTTGGGATTTTAAGTGTAGTAGCATCGATGGTATTCATATTAATAAATCCGAGGAATCTTAAATCGTGTACAAGAGGAAGGTGTCGAATCGACAACTGAGCAATTGGGGAAAATGGCTCATGCAATACAATTTTAGATACAAAGTCCGGATTCTTGATCTGACTCATTAACTAGATGCATGGAGGCTGGAAGAGTGGGAACTTCCCCAAATCCCCAGGCTTTTTGGTAAAGATGGGGGGTGCAATGCGCACACCTGTTTCCCGTAGGGTTGCTGCCGTGGCCAGTGGTAGTTTCCCGGGGAAGCGCTTGGTTTCAGAGTGAAAATAATGGTCTTCCTTGTCCCCTCCATTTCAGGAAAGTTAAAGGGAGGCTAAATTCTCAAGAGATTCAATCAGGCGACAATGGAAAATAGGGCAAGGAAAGGAGCACATGGAATCATATGCGTGTACACATAACATATGAAGAAAGAAGCAATTGTTGATGTTGATATGGTTGGGAATCGATAAATTCCATTTTGAACAACATCTAACGGAGATTTGTGACAAACCCACTCTTGGGTCTAGGCTTCAAATTTGAATCCTTCAAGGACCATTTGAAGTTACAAATTTTCAATCAAATAATAATATTGTGTTTGAACTTTGAAGTTACAAAATTTTAATCAAATAAAAAATTTTTTAAATAATTGATGGGATCATGAATGGATAAAATGATGTACATACCTGTAAATTCATAGGATGTCACCAATCTAGTTAGCCTTGAAGTTGAGCTCCTCAAAGAAAAAAAATTTCTTTATATATGTTTATGGCAGGCCGACATTGGCAGCTTCACCTTGTAGACTCTCCAGGAGGACTAGAGGAGATAGGGTAGGTGGAACTTGGAAGTAGCTCGACCACGATGAAGTAGGGGTATAAGAAAAAGCTTATTTGTATTCCTGTAATATTATATATTGATGGTCAAAGCCATGGAAGCATGGAATTCGAGCATTGACTTGATACAAGAAAGAAAACACAAGGTGGGACTCGGAAGCCATAGGATTGACTTGATACAACAAAGAAAACACAGGTTGTGAGGTTGGGAGCCGTAGATGGTAGGATTAACTTGATACAACAAAGAAAACAAAGGGTTGTAGGCGAGGGCCATGGGTGGGAGCGACAACCTGTAACATTACAATAATTTTTTGGATTGTGGAGTTTGTCCGGAATGCCAAATTCGGGGCACATTAACATAATATATTATACATTGAATACTAAATTAACTCACGGAGTCAGAAGTCACGAATTGGTATGTGATAACTGGTAACTTGGTAAGCCCGCTGCCAACAATATGTATGAGCTATCAAACATATTTAATAAATTTGTTGCTGCCATTAATGTGTTAAACACGTAAGCACTCTGTTAACACCTAAAAAGTGCTCACTAGCTCATTCCCTTATTCACATGACCCATTTGTCCACTTTTCCACCATCTGAGCCTCTTAAACCAACAAAAGGTCACCAAAAGACCTTAGTACACCCCTTTTTCCATTAAAAAAGATTATTTTTCCTGAAAAGCATAAAAAACCCTCAAAAAGGGTCCAAATTCCCAAAAATATTAAAAAGGGAATTAAAATATTATTTTTATTCAAAAAAGGAAAAAGGAGGGAAAAGTACCTAAACCATGTTGGTCAATACCATTTGGTTTCCACAAAACCACAAATGGTATTCCCCACCACCAAAACCTATAAAAAGGTGGTAGGGGCTCCTCATTTCCCATCCATCCATTATCTCATCCTTATGCTGCTGAAATCTCCCTTGAGCATTTTAGCCATTGCAAACCACATTGGAGAAGAGACCATTGGAGATTGGAGTTGCTCATCCTTGGAGCCATTCAACCTCACCATTAGAGGTATTGATTCCGCAAGCACTTGCTGCCCCATTCTTTCAATACAAATTCATTATTCTACATTGTCTTGTTCTTGATTTTAAATTATTTTCGTTATTTTCTTAATATCTTTGCATAGATCCATGATTAGTCTTGTTTAATTAGTTTATTGTTATTTATTTCCATTGAAACTGCTGCTACTAGTTAGCAGGTGCCCATAGCACTAAGCCTGGTTGCAAAACCGGGCCAACAGTTTTTGGCGACTCCACTTGGTTTTGAACAATAGATCTCTAGTTTTGCTTTTAATCTTAGTTTTTTATTAGTTTTTAACCTTTAGATCCATAGATATGCCATCTTAGATAGCAGATCCATTGCTACTCTAAGTTTTGGCCTCATCTATTGCCATTAACAGCTCGGAATTCTTGATTTTTGGGTTCGTTTTTCGGCTTCAGTGCACGGCTTCTGCCTCGCGGTTTTTAGCTTGATAGTCGCGCGGTCCATCGCGGCTTTTGGCCTTTTTTCCGCGCGGTTCACCGTGGCTTTTTTGCCGTTTTCCGCGCTGCACATCGCGGCATCGCGGTCATTTTCCGCACTGCACATCGCGACTGCGCGCCCCTTTTCCGCGCGGTCCACCGCGACTTCGAGGCCTATTTGCGCGCTGCACACCGCGGCTTTGCAGATATTTTCCGCGCGGTCCATCGCGATTGTGTAACCAAAACCCGCGCGGTCCATCGCGACTGTGCGACAGAAACCCACACGGTCCATCGCGGCTTTTCTGTCAAAACCCGCGCTGCTGATTTTTTCATTCGGCCATTCCGATTTTAAAAATTAATTTTTACTGTACTTTCTGCCCATAGAACATTTTTTACAGTATTAAATTCTGCATATTTTACAGCTTTGAAAAAAAAATTTACTATTTAAAATGCATATCTAGAAATCTTTTTAAAAATTTTCAAGAAAGTGAAAGAAAGACTTATTTCTGCATTTTTATCTAGATTTAAATTTTTTCCTGTTTACTTCTTTAAAATCTTGCCCTTAGCAATTTCCTTGAAAAAAGAAATCCATTTGTTTCTTTTAAAGAAGTCTATTATTTGCTTTCAGAATTCAAAAGATTCTTTATTTTTTGAGTTAGTTTTGCAAAGCATTTAGTTTTCAATTATTGAAAGAAGTCATAAATATTTGCTTTTTATTTTTGAAAGATCCTTTATTTTTTGAAAATTTCCTATAAAGCATTTACTTCTTTCAAGTTCAGTTTACAATACCTCACGTGCACTCACTCGATCACTTAATTGAACTAAGCCTTAAAACGTACCCTAATTTCAACACACGTTTAACCCCACTTGGGGAACACTAAAACAACTTTGTAGCTAGGTAGTATTGGGGGGATAGGTGTTTCAATAACACCCCTCAGTTATTACATCTGAGACATAGAAGTTGTCCAATTAGGGAGCTAAAATCTCTTAGTACTTTTTGGCGCGGTCACAACCGGTTTGTGGGAAGGCCTCTCCCTTAGGAGGGTTGAAGTCGCGAGGATGGTTCCGGAAGCCTGAGTGGAATACCGAAATCCATTCAGTAACCGAAGGGCTACCATTCGCAGTTCTCGGGATATCCCTGTATTGGGATATTGCGATCAAAGGACCAAACGGCAGATTTACCTTTTCTCGACGCGTCATGAACGGAGTATCCTAGTAGCCTGTCTTTAGGATTGATTACCCGGTGTCCCTCCCGGTAGGGGGATATCTAGCCGTTGTCTCAACAATCATATTGTCTGACTTGGATTTCATCACCTTGCAGAGGATATCGATTGTTTGAGTCACAATACTTTTAGTTAGGTGTTTGCATGATTCAACCCACCTTTGGTCTAGTTACACCTATTTTTTCTAGAAACCGTTTGCATGTTGGTACTCTGGCCATTTGTTGCTTTCCTCCACTTATTGTAGCACAGCTGCTAGAATAAGTGCCTTTTCTGAGGTTGATTTTTTGGCCTGAGATCCTTCTTTTTCACTCCCCTTCTTGCACCCTTGGTTGCATTAGGGTTTTGAGTCTTTTATATATATATCACCACCTGATACTTAAACACATTTTTCACACAAAAACCTAATTCTCACCATTGAGAATTTTAGACGCTCTCGTCGTCTACAGGGCGAACTCCCAGAGTTTAGTCCACTTGGCTCTCCACGTCACGGACGCAGGGCCTTATCCCTTGACTCGACACATCGTCAATCAGCTGGACGGTCATCCGATTCTGACACACCTCACTTCACATTTGATTTGGAGGTAGAATCCGAAAACCCCACAGAGTTACCACCAACCACCATTATGGCTGGAACACCATTTGATCCACTCTTTACCAGCACCATAGGAGAGACGTCTACAGACCCTTCTACTACAGTGCCGTCCACGGCAACAACCACCCCCCTGGGTATGCCCAATATGGGAAACACTCCACATTTAGGAATGCCCAACACAGGGCCATCTCCTGTTATAGGAATTCCCAACACAGGTCCACCACCTGTTATGGGCATGCCCAACATAGGGGTCACACCCCCTCTGGTTCCCACAAACCCTATCCCAGGAATCCCCACTGCTATTCCTAACCCAAGTGTAACCCATGTTGCACTTGGAGGCGCTGGCCCATACCAGACTACACCTATTGGAGGGCACATACCCTCCATACCTAGCATACCTTTAGGTGCTACTGGACCCCACACCACAATGACTAGGCATATCCCAGTTCCAGTCACCACATCTGCTGCTTACCATACATGGCGAGTCTGAACCTGCCAGACTTAGCTAGGCTCACAAATGACCCCATCAGACATGATCCTGCGTGGCCTCACATGCCCACCAAACTCCCCTCTGACATCCCTAAGTTTGAGGGTAAGACGGGTGAAGACCCCCAGAACCATATCATGTCCTTCCACCTATGGTGTTCCTCCAACTCCATAGTGGACGACTCTGTCCGCCTCCGGCTCTTACAGCGCACCTTCACTGGCTCTGCAGCCAAGTGGTATATTGAGCAACCCCATGGGACGCATGCCACCTTTACCTCCCTGGCCTCGACCTTTCTACAGTTCTTTCAGTTACTTGTCCACTATGATGCGGGCGTCGAGATCCTACTGTCTTGCAGACAGAATACGGCCACCCACATCACTGACCACATTCATGAGTGGCGTCGACGCCGGAGCCTCTGCAAAATTAAGTTAGACGACCATATCTTTTTAGATTGGTTTCTAAAATCCCTCCTCCCGCTCATCGCGAAGGATGTGGCATCTGAAAGACCCCAGTCTGAAGAAGAGGCCATCCTCAAATCCCAACAGTTTGATCTCATCTACGCCCAGTCAGGTTATTTATACACCATCATACCAGACGCCCCACGATGTGACTCTTCACGCAGTGACACGCCGGGGGCATCTCATGCCGCCGATGGCATTATTGGCCAAATCACACCCCAAGCTAAACCTTTCAGCATGGTGAGTACCATGCCTGCCCCAGACCTCTCTAGGGATACATCCAGTTCCGGAGTGACAACTTCTTATGCTCCAACAAACCAGACCCATCACATTCATGGGCCCTCTTGTCCACAACATTGCTATGGGCAAGCGCCATCAGCATATGTACCTCCTACATACTATACTCAACCTACCACACATACCCCCATGCAGTTCCCACAACAGCAGATGCATTACCCACAACCAGCTGCACCAGCTAATCTCGCACCTCCAACAGCTCAGGGGTACCAACAACCCCAACAGGCAGCTGGACCACCTCCAGCTCCACCTGCATATTACCCACCGCAACCTGCCCCCACACCTACGGCTCCCCAGAATCCCCCCAATGCTCAAGGGCATGTGTACGCACAACAACATCAGCCCCAATACCAAAATAACCAACGCAACCAGGGTGGGCAACCAAACCAAGGAAGAGGACGTAACCGTGGAAACAACCAAAACCATAACCAAGCTCCACAACCTACCCATCCTCCGCAAAACAATAACGCGGCGCCTGCTCATCAGAATCCTGATCGGCCACCTAAGCAAGCCAAAAATGCTAATTTACGAACAAACCATCCTTGTTCTATTTGCGGTGTCTATGGCCACTATACCCACGCTTGCCCACATCTGGAGCGAGCTCGACAACTATGGATAGATGACGCCCATCGTCAAGGGCAGGCGGCTCCCCAGCCGCCACCCAACCCTCCACCACCTCAACAACAACCTTTGGTGCTACAAAACCCTTTTCCAACACAAGGAGTGGTGAACACTCAGCCGTTAGCCCCCCCACAGGGCAACGTACAACCACAGCAAATCACTTACGCCGCTCCTGATCAACCCATGTTTGATTTAGGGACTCACCACTTATTGATGATGTCCACTGCCAACGTCAATATCCAAACCCGCTGGAACCAGTATGGCCCTACCTCCGAAGCCCCCCCCGCCGACAAGGATACTAACGCTCATCCCACCGATCAGCCGTTACGGATACCACCTCTTCCACTTGATGGCGCATCTAAAGCACCTCGTTTCCCACTCCGTCGTATCAACAACAACCCCAATGCACGGGCTGCGTCAAATTACAACATCGTAGATGACCTAGCTCAATCTCCCGCAGCCATGTCTGCGTTAGAAGTCTTGAAAAACTGTCCTACTCAGCGCAAGACTTTACTTTCCGCCATTGGGGCGATTGACCCAAATGATTCAAAATTGATGACCTTTGATTTAGACCAGTCTGAACCACGTCTGCCTTCCACCATAGCAGTCCAAGTTTCTGTTTCTATTCGGAATCTTGTCATCCATCGATGTATCATCGACGAGGGTGCCTCCACATGTGTCATGTCCACATTTGTTTGGCAGAAGTTGGGATCCCCTACTCTCCAGCAATCCACCACTACATTGCGGGCCTACGACGGCCGGTCAGCTCAACCTCAAGGTTTACTACCCAAGGTCCCTGTCCAATTAGGTGGGAAAACTGTGCTCATTGACATAGAGGTCATTAATGCCCAACTCGATTATAACCTTTTACTCGGCCGCAGTTACATGTACGCCATGAAAGCGGTCGCCTCATCCGTTTTTCGCACCATGATGTTCCCCCACGAGGGACGCGTGGTCAAAATCGACCAACTCACATACTATGATCCCAATGCCCCCGCTGCACCCGAAAATGTTCTTCCCATGATTGAACAACCAACTTCTAGTGCAACTACCTCCTTTGTCTCTTCTTTGGGACCCGGACTTTATTCAGATACACCAATGACCTCTACATTCCAGGCCATTCCACCACCGTCACCGGAGACCCAAGTCGCAAACCTCTGTACTCTTTCACAAAATACACAAGCATCCGGTAGTCAACCACCATTGATCCCCAGTCACATTGGTGTTACACCCATCCACACCATCCCCTTCCTATTTCCTCCTTCGGGTGTAGTAAGCGCCCCGGTTATGGCTACCCTTAGTCTACCCGGGTTAACATTGGGATTACCCGTGTGGTATATTCCGCCTCCCGTTCGACCACCGACACCAAACGTCATCCTCCAACCGGTACAACCTATTGTTACCACAAATCAACCTCCTCCTGGTGTCGCAATCCCTTCGTCGTCAACGACACCTCCTCCTAGCCTCAATATCCCTTCATCGTCAACGAATCCTCCCCCTCCTATCAAGCCCACTGGGGGCAGAGGTCCACAACCATACACTGCTATACCACCTCCTAAGGCAGTTAAACCCCCACCGGTGTTTCGATCTCCCCCTAAATGCTCGTTGTGCGATGAGATAGGCCATCCAACTCATCAATGCCCACAGTTACTAGCACTCCAAGAGCATATGAATATGTTGGATGATGACGCCGGCATCCCAGTCGTTAGACTTGAGCCACCACCTCAACCTCGCGACAAATCACTGCGCACCAACCATCTTTGTGCCATATGCAGTGTTTACGGCCACTACTCTCACCATTGTCCCGATCTCCCTGACTATAGAGCAGCATTATACGAGTTAAACAATGTCGATTTGGAGATATTTCCTACCCGAATCGAGGAGATCTACCCCCCGCCATCATCCTCGTCGGAAGAAGTCAATACAATATATATGATTTCAACAAATTTCAAACCAGAACCCCTTGATTTATGGTCTGACTACTTCAATACTGATGAGCAAATTTTGGAGACACTCACTGCACTCGACTACCCTTGGGATGATATGCATCATCGCTTGTACTTCCTCCCGGAAGCATCTACATCCACCGCATCCAACCAGCTATCGGTCGAATCGAAAGATTTCATACCCATTAAGGTCGATTGGTTAAAGGACCCCATCCCAGCACCGGATGCCTTTGAAAAAGGGAACATGTCGAACATTTCCCCCACTATACAGATAGACATTTCAACAACACCAGGGAAACCTGAGCTCATCTCGCTGGGCGCATCTTGCACTCAAGCAGAAACTCAGGCGTACAAAAAGCTCTTTCAAGAGTTTTGTGATGTCTTTGCCTGGTCCTATACCGAGATGCCTGGTCTCGACCCTGCCATTATAGAACACCACATTGATACATGGCCTGAGGCACCCCCTGTTCGTCAGAACAGCGACCCATTCATCCTTCCAAACTCCCCGCTGTTAAAGCTGAGGTCGAGAAACTTCGCAAAGAAGGATTCATTTATCCTATTTTGTACACCACCTGGGTGTCGAACCCCGTTCCCGTCAACAAAAAGTAAGGCTCCCTTAGAGTATGCACTGACTTCCGTGATTTAAACCACGCTTGTCCAAAAGACAATTTCCCCACGCCATTCATTGACCAACTCATTGATGAGTGTGCGGGCCATGAAGTCCTATCCTTCATGGACGGGTTTTCCGGATATAACCAGATTCACATCCGCAAAGAGGATCAGTACAAGACTGCCTTCACCACCCCATGGGGCACCTTTGCCTACCGCGTCATGCCATTTGGCCTAAAAAACGCTGGTGCCACTTTCCAGCGGGCCATGACCTATTGCTTTCACGACTTGGTGCATATCCTCCGAGTCTACCTTGATGACCTCACAGCTCGTTCCCGAAAACGATCAGACCACCTTAATGACCTTCGGCAATTTTTCCTGCGTTGTCGCAAATATACAATGATTACTAGGTACGTGATCCCTGTCTTTTCAGAAAATTCCTGTGCACTAAACAAATGGTTAGACAGTTTGAATCCATTTCGTTCACACATGTCCCAAGACACCTCAATAGTGTAGCAGATAATATGGCCAACAATGTCCTCGACTGGCACACCAGTCACATCATGTCATATCCATAAACAAAATGCATCCACGTGCATAACATGTGCCTCCACGGGCATATACAAAAAACAATATTGCATCCACGTGCATAACATGTGCCTCCACGGGCATAAAACAAACAACCAAATAATGCATCCACGTGCATAACATCTGCCTCCACGGGCATACATAAAAAAAAAAAAAAAAAAAAAAAAACACATGCTGCATCCAAGTACATAACATGTGCCTCCACGGGCATATACAAAAGACAAAGGTGCATCCACGTGCATGCAAGACAATATATCCAAATATATATCCACATATATATATAAGCCAAATAGTCAACATGTCATAAGTGCCCTCAACACCCGATATACAAAAAATAAATATACATCTGTTATACAAAAATGCTTCCCCATATGCTCATCAGCATTTGGGGGCAGATACAATATCATCTACTCATCTGGATCCCTAGGATCCTCCGGCTCCTCCTCCGGCTCCTCCTCTGGCTCCTCCTCCGCTGGCCCCGTCGGGTCATGGCGAGCCCGACCTCTCCGCTCTGCCGGCCCCGCTGGATCATCCCGCAGACGTATCCTCCCCTGAGCCGGCCCTGCCGGATCATCTTGTCTACCATCCCTGTGCCTCGCCACAAATACCGCTGTCCTCAATAGGAGCGAATTCCACTCAGGCGGCGCACCGAAACAACCCTGCAAAATATCCCGATCCAGGTCTCTCCAACCATCCTCATGGAGTCCAGCTAGGATCCGGGCAAAGGTCTGTCTGACACCATCTATGGCGTCATCGCGAGGGCCAACCCCTTGCCCACGAGCCACATATCCTCCACCACGTGGAGGTGGTACCGCTGCGGGTGGATGGGCGACCACCATCGCCTGCCCCTGACGAGGCACGTAGTCGTCCGGTGGCACTTGACCCACATCTGCACAAAGCAAGTAAGCCATCAAATACTATACAACAATAATCATCAATGATAAATCAAACAACATATGATATAATATCAAATAAAACACAAAACATACCGTCTAAACTCCAGGCCTGTCCTGGGGCATGAGGCATCTCTGGGTCACCTCGGTAATCCATGTCGGCGTAGGGATAGTCCTCAATCACCAGAGGCATCTACTCCCACTGCTGATAAAAATCCTCCGTGAAGTAACCGCGGACACCACCGCCACCAGGGGGCATCATCTGCCCCCATCTCATCATACGAGGCTCACTCGGAAGACCAGCACGAATGGGTACCCATGGCCGCAAGGTCAGCACCCGCTCGAAGAAAAAATAGCATAAAAATGAGGCATAACAAAACTCGCCTCCCTCTCTAATGGCCTTGTCCAGATCTCTCCGGACTCCAGCCAGAAACATCTGCCCCCAGGCATAGTAAGTACCCTGAAGAACAGATTCCACCATCATCGTCTGCCCCCCAGACATACGATGTGGCGCAGCAACACCCAGTATCCGTAGAACGCAGGCCCCAACAGCTCGCATATCCCACTCACGTAGGGATCGCAGACTAATAGAGGATTTCTGTAGAACAGCATCATCAACACAAAAAGTCTGTAACAGGTCCTCCATATCTATACCTGGAGGCAACCTCGGTAATATATCGCCCACCTCACCCAAGCGAGGCAACCCAGTCAAAAAATAAACATCCGTGAGAGTAATATCTAACCTCTCACCCCCAATGATGAAGGCACCCTCTGCCGGCACCCACCAACTCACAAGCTTGTTCAGGAGCCGCCTCACTGAACGAATGGGGGGGATCTGAGCAAACTTCAAAATCCCGCTCATAGCCAAAGTCTATCTCACCCCTGCATCAGTCTCAATCCTCAGCATGAGATCACCATCGATCTCTCGCTCCCGCCACGAGGACTATGGTCTCCTCAACATCCTGCCAGCAAACAAAAGAAATTTTTAGCCCGAGCATAAAAAAATTTTATGAAAAAATCCCATCGTGGCTTTTACACAAAAAACCGCGCTGCCCATCGCGGCTTTTCCACAAAAATCCACGATGACCATCGCGGGATCCATGCAAAAACCCACGATGAACATCGCGGGTTCTGGCCGAACAGTCGCGATGAACATCGCGACTATCCCCCATGAACCCGCGATGAACATCGCGGGTTCTAGCCTCACAGTCGCGATGAACATCGCGACTGTCAGCCTAAAACCCGCGCGGTTCATCGCGGGTTCAGCCCCGAAACCCACGCGGTTCCACGTTGGAGAGTCAACATGGAATTTCGCGGCCTTCGGGGGCCCGCCACCAAACAAAAAATACATAATTGACAAGGCTAAGGCAAATAGAGTTACCTGCAACTCGCTGAATCGAAAACCAACAGTGAAATCTCCCGAAAATCGAGAAAAAGCTCTGACAGCTCTATCAAACTCGCACGTAACAATGACAAGTAATTTGGGCCCCACGCCCTATTTATAGAAATTCTACCAATTTTCCAACAACCATTGCTGTAGTGCTCCATATTTTTCAACAGAGCATAAGGTCGATTTATCTGTTACTTTTCTATGTATTAATCTTATTCTGAACCTAGTGCAATAAATTTTTAATAAAATTTTTATGCTTTCAAGTGAAATTTAGTATCCTATTTGGTCTTTCACAATCAGACATACATATGTAAAATAAACTAACATATCAAGATTTTCAGCAAAAAAAACAATGTGTTTCAGCATAATAATCAAGTAAATAACAAGGTATATGTATGTTTCAGAGTACGTTTCATTTCAGCACAATAATCAAATAAAATAAATAACAAGGAACTTACATGATGCTGATGCTAGTAGATCCCTTAGCCATTAGATCCCTTTTCCAACCAAAATGATGTATCCACCCTGCCGACCAACTATTATCTTGCTGGCCCTTGGAAATCAATGGATTTCCAAGCCCCCGAGCCCACAAACCGATAATCCCGAGAGCAGTATTTCCTTTGTTCTCAAATCCTTTCTTTGCTCTCAAATCCTTTATCCACTTAGAACACAGAACTGTCCTCATTTACCTTCAAATTCTCTCCCAATATAATCTCCCCCAAAAATCCCCATACCTTCTCCTCCCTTCACTCCCCCCTAAATACCTTTCTTTCCTCGAGAAGACTTGAGGCTTACTCCACCGCCCCAAATTCCCTCTCTCGAGCCCTTCAATCATTAAATCCCTTCACTTTTACATTCATACAAGTTACAATATAATAATATATTTAATGTACTGATAATTAAATGTACTTACAGTAAATTTATTGCACTTTAATTGTTCGATGGTAAGTATTTATTATGGTAGGAGCTATTACCTAAGGATTCTATATTCGAGATCTCTTTTAATAATTGTCCGTTCATTCACCATATTTTCACTTAGTGTTTTTAGAATAAAATAATACAATAATGTGCATTCTAGTTTGACTTTTCAGTTTGGGACAAGGTATGTCTTGATGGTTTATCAATCCGACAAGATAACTTGTCATGTAACTTAAACTCTAAGACTCATATTGAATAAATAAATAATATTTAAAACCTATTCAATCACATCACATCCATTCAAGAATGATTAGACTATTATGGGTAACTTTTGAAATGGAAATAATTACACATTAATAATTTATAAATCAATATTTTAAATCTTACTTATATTGCAATTGTTACAATAGGGATATTAATATTACTAGAATATTATTAATTAAGTAATAATAATAATAATAATTAAATCACCATTTAACAATAATAAATGGTGAATTAATAAGAATATTTTTTTAATTATTTGTTACATCAACATCATATCCTTGTTATTATAAACAAGGCTCTCTTGAGGGCTTAAGCAATTTTACTAATTAATTAGACAATACCATTACCCTATTCATAACAGTTCTCGTATGACAATGCTAACTGACGACACTTGTATTAATTGCTTATTACAATGTTTTCAAATCATGGCTAATTTACTAATTTACACATCCAAAACGTAACCATTCATTTCCTAAGTTGATTGATGTATCCTTAACTGAGTTATCTATGACATTTATACTACTATTCAAGCATGACAAGTATGTTATACACAAGTACTATTGTACATGTACAAGGTGTGCATGCATGGCCAGTGTATGCACATGTCGGATATGTACTATAAACAAACCCTATCCCACCTATGCATACCTGCTAACTAATAATAGTATTTACCCCCATGAAGAAGAGCAAGCATAATATATAGTATAATTACTAACATCCTCAGTTATTTAATAGTTAACCCTTTACGATTTCACATCATTGTATTTATGTTTACATAGTTTAATCAATCAAGTACAAGGAAGGGTACCTACTACCACTAACTCAGAATCAAGGAATATCCAACCCTCAACAGTACTAACTAACATATCCTCCCATCATAACCTACGTCCCACATCCTCCCTATCCTTCCTCTGCTAGTACAAAAGTGGATGTCGGACTCACCGACCTAACCACATAGAACCTGAGAGCGATAGCGTCGGCTAAACAACGGACCTATCCTCTCCTAGCAGGCATCCGACCGTCGTCATCACAACAACATGGGAAGCGTGTCTCAGCACGGCCCTCCCACAACCCCGGGTATCATGGAAACATAGGGTGGGAAACACATCCATCCCTCTCAACATACTAGGCCTACGCCCTTATCAACTCATACTTTGCTGCTATCGAGATTATCAGTTTGTGTCATCGTATCATCAATTTTGGTTGCTAAGGTTTACTGCATGGAAAGGTTCTTATCCCATATATCAGATCAAGTATCCGGCTATCCCATAGCCCTTGTATCCTGTAGGTTAGTATTTTGCAAAATACACATTTTATAACAAGCATTTCCCTTAGATCGCTAATTGATCCATATCATCAACATCATTTTATTTCACATCACAATTTTAGCTCATCATAGGTATGCATGCCATATAATAATTCAATAAATTTCTTCATAGGATGGCATCCACGTACAACACCATAGATTTCACATTCCATCAATGAAAACGTTAACACATATATTGTCATCATAAAAGCAATGAATCTCATGATAATCATAACCTATTAACTGCATGGACATAGTAAGATCATAATATCATAACATCATATTCATATTGATAGCATAACATAGTAACGACATACACATGGTAGCAACATATAATCGGGTGTATCGTGTCATAAGTATAGTTTACTCAGTCTAGTTAAGTCCAACAGATAATAAGAAGATAAAGTTCAATGTCTCACGGATAAACCTATCTAGTCAAAATATGGGGCGTTACATACACCCACCCTTCAGGAAACTTCGTCCCGAAGTTATGGTCATAATAATACGGGGAAAAATCTTGACGCATAATCTCTTCATTCTTCCAAGTAGCAGATACTGTCCATACTTTTCCTACTTAGCTTTGACTTGACTGAATATGTCGATATTATCTTATGGTTTTACTTATTTTATCCGCTGATATGTATTCTACTAATTAAAGAAACATTTAGATTAATCCTTCTATCGAATCTTAATATTATATCTAGAATTCCTAAGGTTATAATCAAGTGCTATCCACCTTAGTATCCTACTTCTTACCGTTTAGCAATATCCTTTAAGTTATAACATCCAGAGGGGTTTACTCATTACAAAAACTTATATTGATCCAACTTAGCATGAAATAATCAACGATTTAAAATGGAGATCTTTAGAACTCATAATTTGTATTCACTCAACACACAACTACCAAGGAACCTTAAGGTTGGCATACCTCTCTTAGGGGAGAAGGTTCATGTCCTTTAAATCCTAAGGTACTACATTATTATTCCCTTAATCGATAATAAGCAATAACAAAAGTATTGTAACATTCACTAAACTAGGAGAACTATTATTGTTACAAGGATTTTGGGACTATACCATATTAGAATGCAAATTTTATCAACTTTAACCATTGATCTCTCCTTTTCCATGTGATATAATTAGAAGGGGAACCATTACTTCTAATAAATTTATAGCTAATTTGTTCTTATTCGCACAATGTAAAGGCATTTACCAGTATCTATCATACTATAAACTTGTATTTGTTGTCATAAATCTAAGTTTCCTATACATACGCTTATTAATCTCTATGGATCGTATGGATACCTACACACATTATGCACTATGACCACCTCACATGATACTAATGTAAATCCAACACACTTATGTGGCATCAACCTTTGTTCTTATTTTGCGAGATGTTGATATCAATGGAGACATATAATCCTTTCTTCATAACATTATACTTCTCATCTTGTCTGTTTTTCCGAGTTAACAACAATTTTTACCTCTAACGTGATGATCGATTTCTTCCATCATATATTAGGGGTTTAAACATCATAACTTATTCATCTCAATGCACATTGGTTCCCTATTTGTATTCATTATTATTCTATTTATTATCATTACTTCTCTTAATCTCGTATATGCTTACTCAAGCTAACTTATTAGTTCCCCACCAATTTTCATTTTATTTTTTATTTTTTTTTTTAATTTTTTTTTTATATTTTATTGCTTGTTCACTTTGTAATTATTAAATCCTAATTGTTTCCCAATAATATTTTCCCTCAAATCATGACAATTTAACATAAGCAAGACCAGCGACATATAACCCCTACCCCTTTCTCGCACATACATAGTTCCTTCAATCTCCTTCCACTTACTATATTGAACACGATTAATTGCACTCATTGTGGCATAATAAATTATACTGATTCACTAGCACTATCAAGCATCTATCCCCAACACTTGCCTATATATTTATTTACCCATTTGATGCCTAGATTCAACTATGTTAGCTCAACTATGGTGTTTGTCAATACTAGACTATTCAACATCTTCACATAAACAAAGGTATTATAAGGCGTAATGTAACTTATTTATTATACGTAATTTATGTGTTTATAGCATGGCCTCCTCATTCTTAAGTACAATACTCCATACATGTTTATCGATGTGATACCATGCCCTAGCAAACTCTAAGTTATTTGTCCATCATAGGGTTTGCGTCCCACAATGATACCATGGATTATTAATTGTACATTAGTATAATCTCCCTGTCCTATTTAAATTTTAATTGCCATTAAATTTAGATGTTTTTATAGATTAATTATAGTATTAAGAATGATATTAACACTAAATCCACTATTAATTCAAAATGTACAATTTCCTATTTCATCCCATATAACATCTAATTTAATTATAATCCTATTTCAATTTAGAACATACACGCATTTTAAATTAATTATATATAAACATATACAATTATATATAATTAGTTTAAATCTTAATATAAATTATCAATATAGTTAAAACTTAAAATTGATTTAATTATAATCCTATTTCAATTTAGAACATACACGCATTTTAAATTAATTATATATAAACATATACAATTATATATAATTAGTTTAAATCTTAATATAAATTATCAATATAGTTAAAACTTAAAATTGATTTAATTATAATCCTATTTCAATTTAGAACATACACGCATTTTAAATTAATTATATATAATTAGTTTAAATCTTAATATAAATTATCAATATAGTTAAAACTTAAAATTGATATATATAGGCTTAATTTGTTAAATTTCAACCCCCTTTTTTTTATAATTATTATGATTTTTAATTAATTTATTATTATTTTGTTGGATGCCAACCACGGTGGCAAAAGGCGCATTCCTACCAGCTACTTCACTTACAGCATCCACGGCATCCACGTAGATGACCTGCTTTACTTACCGCGTCCTTCATCCACGTGAAGGCTATGCTACATGCTGCCACCCGTCCTACATGCAAAATAAACTAATAAAGAATTCATACAAACCCTAAAAGGAAAAACTCTCACTATTCGTCATTTTCCTAGATCAACTCATGGAGAACTAAGCTCTGCAACTCCCCCTTGCAACTCCGCCATGGAAAGCGGTTCAAGCTGAGTCCATTTCAGGTATAATCTCCACCTGGTTCTGTTTAAATTGGTAGTTTTCATTTTCTTTCCTTCATGCTTTTAATTTGGTAGGTTTCATTTTATTTGGTAGTTTCCCTCACTTCCTTAAGTGCGCGCACCGCCATGTGGAGTGGCTGTTGGCTTGAGTTTTCTCTCCCACTTCCTTTATCTCTACACGACCTAGGCATCTAAGAAAAAGTAGCTTGGAAGTATGGAAACATTGATATCTTTTAACCATGAGGATAGAGTACTGGATGCGGCAACAGTCTGTTGCATTCATTCTCCCCTTCAAAGAGCATAAGTGGTATTCTTCCAATCGACCAGCCCTGTTCCGCCCAGCCTCGGCTCATGTATCCCCCTCCTGGGTCCTGCCCTATCCTAATTAGGCTTCTCGGCTTTTCATGGCTTTAGATTTGTATATTTTTATTTTAGCTATTTACTATTTTTTTTATCTCATTTTTCTTAATATTTCGGAGTTTTGTTCCGTTAGTTTCCGGTATGGTTTGAGAAACGCGTTTTAGTGGAAACTGGAGGAGAAATATAGGTAGAAGTGGTAGTTTACCTCATAGCAGTTTGAGTTTACGACCTGGTAGATCCTGTTAAAGTACCAGCTAGTTGAACCTATTTCAGTGAGTCAACTCGCATCTTAGTCAGTCCCACAACCAAAATTTTACCGTTTAAGCCTAAGAGCCAATGCCAAATTCTCCAGTTGTATTTGCAGGCAAAGGGGTACTCGTTTCTGGATGGACAAAACTGTGTGTCTTTCTCTATGTCTCAACTTTTCTAAACACTCTCTGCAAACAATAATTTTTATTACCCACAAAATGAGTAAGGCACTGTCCAAAAGTAGGCTAGGCCCGACAAAACAAAACTATACCGGGAAAACAAAATAATTTGAGTTTCTGTCTATGACTACCGTAGCCCTATGACACTTATTAGATATATATAACATTGTCATCACAGCCGTATCATGCCTATGTGAGATACTAACCCTGAACACGACATGGATAGCTTGTGGTTGATCGACATCGACCAAGCCTTCTCATAGCTGTCGGTTGGGCGTTAATGAACACCACATTGATTGCTGGTGGTTGTTTATCTTCCTTACAACTATCTCTAAATATCTGAAGGCTAGATTGTTTTAAACCAGCATCAAATAAACAGATTTCATTACGAGAAGGAAGGTGATCAAGTTGCTGCTCATCAGTTTCAGTTTCACTGCTTCTTGTCCACATGGCGATATTGGTTTGGGTTGGGGGGGTTCTCTGAAGCATATTCCTGAGGTGTTGGATGAGCATTATCCTGGTCTACCCTTGCTATTAGTCGTAGACTGTTATGGCTCTGGTGGGATTTTAACGCTCATCCAAGTCTCCTTGTTTACAGCTTAATGGTATTCATTTTTCGAATGGCCGGCGAGGGTGGTGGGAACTTGCAGAAACAAAAACCTGAGGCCATTCAATATCCCCAGAACGTGCTGGAATTTTTCTAGAAAATGTTTTTTTTTGTTTTATATATTTACACACTTCAACGTTTTGTTTCATATATCTGACTTACACAGTTCAGCGTTTTGTTTTATATATCCGACTTACACAGTTCAGCGTTTTGAGGTTATCTGTTATTTGGACTTTCTCAAACACCACTTACTCCACAACTTTCGTCATCTGCAAAGGCTGTGCTTAGGATCTTCGGTAGTTTTCTAGTTTTGAAATGGACCTATCATGTTTTTACTACATTAATTTGCAGCTATGAGTAGTTGGATTTCAAACCAAAACTCATGACAGGAGATGACCTGACATTGAAGTCTGACCTGCACAGCATGTCGTCTCATGGAAACAGCTAGCTTGGGATGTTAGCATACATTTCTTATTTTGCCATTAAATTCACATTGCGAGGCCTAATATATAATTCCTTAAGTGATTAAAGACTTCCTCCTTGATCGTAGTAAGACTAATCATATTCTTTCCCTGCGAATCACTTATCTCCTTATTCATGTTCCTGTTTAGTATTTCTTTAGCCTGATTATGAAAAAAAGAAGTATTCTCGTCATTATCCCTAAGCTATAAATCCATGGATTTGAGGCGCCATACCTCTTGTTCTTTCCTACAGGAAACCAACAACTACAGGTTTAACATTTTTTTTTCCTTACAAAATTTCACTTGTAATTTCCACCTTTTCCATTTCTTCTTGAAGATTTCCCAAATTGGGTTGGATTTATTTCCTTCTCGAGTCACGAGATTGAAACTCAGTTTGGACCTGTAGTGCTCTGTACATTTGGTTTGGATCAAAGCTGGAGGCATTCCTAAACATGCTAAGATGCTAAACACGCTCTCAACCTACTGGGTTAGATTGAGATCGCTACATGTGAAACATACTGCGTTGTCAAGTGTATCATCCTTCTATGGAGAATGATTGGGACCTGCAGCCTCGACCTATTGTAGCCAAACCAACTCCAATATTGTTTCCTAGGTTCTCCCTTGTTTATTATGCTTTCCAAGTTCTGTAGTTATTTTCGTCGTAGGTGTATCAACTATGCCATTATTTTAAATTTGGGGAATCGTAATTAACATATTGGATTTTGGTTTCTGTTTTTTTTTTTATTTGATGCGTTGTGCACTATGGTGAATCGTGGACTCCATTGCGGGTACGCTCAGATAAGCGATCTATATTTTTTTTTGAAGCACAAAATGACCTAAACATTGCCCATCCACCTCTTGATGTGCTTGCTGAGGGCTAAGTTGCACTTCTGGTTTTGTTAAGAACCTAAACCAGTGAAAAGTACGCGTTTGGTTATTTCGCTATGCCACTCTCGTAAGCGCTTAGCCATTTTCTATGCTCACTGGTCCACTTTCTCCGATACTCTATCGCTTTCGAGCTTAGTGCACGCATGGTTTTGCATCTTCTCTCCCCTGGAATACTACCTGGTTTCTTTCCAACTTATAGGCTCGTAAGCCTATTCCATTGGTACGCCTTAATCAGTTGCCTCACTCCATTCTCTACTGTTAGCTAGTAAGAAATTCCTCCCACCCCCATATTAATACATCCCGCTTAGCCCCTTATGGGGATCCTCCTCCATGTGATTGCAATCAGTGAATATCATAATCATTGAACAATTTGATGCAAACACCATTTCTTTCGATACATGATTTGTAGTTATGAAATAATCATAACAAGAGATGACCATGTTTATTTGTTTTCTGTCTTGAACATGTTTTATCACAATAAATGTACATGAAGATATTCCCAGGTTTCTTAAATTCTGAGATTTTCTTTAATTTTTTTATTCTCGTGGGTGTGTTTATTTATTTATCCCTTTGTATACATCATTTAAGGGTGGCAGGATACGTTTGGAAGTGCTTCTACTATTGGGCTGCGCCAAAATGGCAATGGTTCTACCATGAATTGATTGTAGTGCATGATATATTCTGGGTTCATCTCTAGGCCGATTGTAGTGTTGGACTGATGGCCTGACATTCTCCTTGGAGATCTACGCCAAAATAACTAAAAAAAACAAAATACAGCAAAATCAGAGATGGACTACAGATTCGAAATGATGCTAGAGTTTGAACTTTTATATCTGCTTTGTTGGATCTTAAATCTTTGATATATCAGTTGTGTATACAGGTTCATAGAAAGTTGTTTGAATATACAAGGGGTAGTAGCAATGGTCGTGATAAAGGTTGTTTTAATATCTCCTACATTAGTTTTGATAGCCTTATAATAGAGGCCTTCCTAGTGTCGAGTTTCATAGATTCGATCCAATACCACCTTTAAAACTATCGGGATCATGACATTTTAACTAGCTTCATAATTGTTTGATTATTGGCCTGAAATTACTCGACACTAAATAAACCAATTTTCTTTGTTGAGAAAGAGCGAAGTACAATGCATTCTTTATAGAGTAATACCCTAAAGGTAAGTATATTTTCTGATCTATTTGACCCTATTAATTGGAAATATGACCATTCCAGCTCAATGGTCCTGGTTTCTGCGTTTTTTTTTTCTAGAAGTTGATTTACTCTTTACTTCATTGCTATCATGAATTTTTCCAGAGTTTGCAAGGGATTAGTGAATGCATTGTGCAACAATGTCGTAGGAGTGATATTTCTCGAACTTCCAAGTATTATTCTATAAATTTTAACCCGCCCAAAAAAAAGTGAGAATGCCATTTTTACTTCTTGAGTGACTTTAACAATCAACTAGTTTGAACATGAAAACCCCTCTTTTGGTTTATGTCATGATACATTCTATAGCTATGCATATCAATCCATCTTTCATTTATTTGTTTCGTTATCATATATATGTATATATATATATTTTTTTTTTTATGTGCACTCATTGGTTATCAAGTTGAGAAAGAAAAGGAAAAAAAAACAAAAACAAAATTGAAAATATAAATATTTATTCATTTTCTAAATGTTATTCATATTCTAGTTGTGCAGGTACCTTGGAAGCTCACTAAGGCTGGAAGTCGAGTAGGTAACCTCTCACGTATTTTCTAGTCAGCCAGGACTACATGAAGCATGAATAGGCTTTTAGGTTCAAGAGTCCGAACAAGGGCTCTGATACCAAATGTAGTGCTCCATATTTTTCAACAGAGCATAAGGTCGATTTATCTGTTACTTTTCTATGTATTAATCTTATTCTGAACCTAGTGCAATAAATTTTTAATAAAATTTTTATGCTTTCAAGTGAAATTTAGTATCCTATTTGGTCTTTCACAATCAGACATACATATGTAAAATAAACTAACATATCAAGATTTTCAGCAAAAAAAACAATGTGTTTCAGCATAATAATCAAGTAAATAACAAGGTATATGTATGTTTCAGAGTACGTTTCGTTTCAGCACAATAATCAAATAAAATAAATAACAAGGAACTTACATGATGCTGATGCTAGTAGATCCCTTAGCCATTAGATCCCTTTGCCAACCAAAATGATGTATCCACCCTGCCGACCAGCTATTATCTTGCTGGCCCTTGGAAATCAAAGGATTTCCAAGCCCCCGAGCCCACAAACCGATAATCCCGAGAGCAGTATTTCCTTTGTTCTCAAATCCTTTCTTTGCTCTCAAATCCTTTATCCACTTAGAACACAGAACTGTCCTCATTTACCTTCAAATTCTCTCCCAATATAATCTCCCCCAAAAATCCCCATACCTTCTCCTCCCTTCACTCCCCCCTAAATACCTTTCTTTCCTCGAGAAGACTTGAGGCTTACTCCACCGCCCCAAATTCCCTCTCTCGAGCCCTTCAATCATTAAATCCCTTCACTTTTACATTCATACAAGTTACAATATAATAATATATTTAATGTACTGATAATTAAATGTACTTACAGTAAATTTATTGCACTTTAATTGTTCGATGGTAAGTATTTATTATGGTAGGAGCTATTACCTAAGGATTCTATATTCGAGATCTCTTTTAATAATTGTTCGTTCATTCACCATATTTGCACTTAGTGTTTTTAGAATAAAATAATACAATAATGTGCATTCTAGTTTGACTTTTCAGTTTGGGACAAGGTATGTCTTGATGGTTTATCAATCCGACAAGATAACTTGTCATGTAACTTAAACTCTAAGACTCATATTGAATAAATAAATAATATTTAAAACCTATTCAATCACATCACATCCATTCAAGAATGATTAGACTATTATGGGTAACTTTTGAAATGGAAATAATTACACATTAATAATTTATAAATCAATATTTTAAATCTTACTTATATTGCAATTGTTACAATAGGGATATTAATATTACTAGAATATTATTAATTAAGTAATAATAATAATAATAATTAAATCACCATTTAACAATAATAAATGGTGAATTAATAAGAATATTTTTTTAATTATTTGTTACATCAACATCATATCCTTGTTATTATAAACAAGGCTCTCTTGAGGGCTTAAGCAATTTTACTAATTAATTAGACAATACCATTACCCTATTCATAACAGTTCTCGTATGACAATGCTAACTGACGACACTTGTATTAATTGCTTATTACAATGTTTTCAAATCATGGCTAATTTACTAATTTACACATCCAAAACGTAACCATTCATTTCCTAAGTTGATTGATGTATCCTTAACTGAGTTATCTATGACATTTATACTACTATTCAAGCGTGACAAGTATGTTATACACAAGTACTATTGTACATGTACAAGGTGTGCATGCATGGCCAGTGTATGCACATGTCGGATATGTACTATAAACAAACCCTATCCCACCTATGCATACCTGCTAACTAATAATAGTATTTACCCCCATGAAGAAGAGCAAGCATAATATATAGTATAATTACTAACATCCTCGGTTATTTAATAGTTAACCCTTTACGATTTCACATCATTGTATTTATGTTTACATAGTTTAATCAATCAAGTACAAGGAAGGGTACCTACTACCACTAACTCAGAATCAAGGAATATCCAACCCTCAACAGTACTAACTAACATATCTTCCCATCATAACCTACGTCCCACATCCTCCCTATCCTTCCTCTGCTAGTACAAAAGTGGATGTCGGACTCACCGACCTAACCACATAGAACCTGAGAGCGATAGCGTCGGCTAAACAACGGACCTATCCTCTCCTAGCAGGCATCCGACCGTCGTCATCACAACAACATGGGGAGCGTGTCTCAGCACGGCCCTCCCACAACCCTGGGTATCATGGAAACATAGGGTGGGAAACACATCCATCCCTCTCAACATACTGGGCCTACGCCCTTATCAACTCATACTTTGCTGCTATCGAGATTATCGGTTTGTGTCATCGTATCATCAATTTTGGTTGCTAAGGTTTACTGCATGGAAAGGTTCTTATCCCATATATCAGATCAAGTATCCGGCTATCCCATAGCCCTTGTATCCTGTAGGTTAGTATTTTGCAAAATACACATTTTATAACAAGCATTTCCCTTAGATCGCTAATTGATCCATATCATCAACATCATTTTATTTCACATCACAATTTTAGCTCATCATAGGTATGCATGCCATATAATAATTCAATAAATTTCTTCATAGGATGGCATCCACGTACAACACCATAGATTTCACATTCCATCAATGAAAACGTTAACACATATATTGTCATCATAAAAGCAATGAATCTCATGATAATCATAACCTATTAACTGCATGGACATAGTAAGATCATAATATCATAACATCATATTCATATTGATAGCATAACATAGTAACGACATACACATGGTAGCAACATATAATCGGGTGTATCGTGTCATAAGTATAGTTTACTCAGTCTAGTTAAGTCCAACAGATAATAAGAAGATAAAGTTCAATGTCTCACGGATAAACCTATCTAGTCAAAATATGGGGCGTTACAATTGCGGTATCATACGAAGCCCATTTCTCAAACCGTTGGTACCATTGGAATCAGCACAGCGAGAACTTCATGTAGGTTCCTTCCTTTTTTCGTTTTCACAGGATCCATTTTTTGACCATTTTTTTGGGCCTCTCTCGTGGCCTCGGTTTGCATGCCAAATCGGTCGCTCTCCGTTTTGAACGTGCCTTATATCACCGGATTCAGTTTTCCGCGCCCGTGATGATGCTTGAGATCATTTCTCACTGTCACGTCCCGATTTTCAGGGCATTTTTTCCATGCCCCCTTGTCACCTCGGTTTGCGTGCCACATCGGCCGTTCTCAGTTCGACGCATGCCTTATATCACCGGATTCAGTTTTCCGCGCCCGTGATGATGCTTGAGATCATTTATCGCTGTCACGTCTCGATTTTTGGGGCATTTTTTCCACGCCCCCTTATCGCCTCGGTTTGCGTGCCACATCGGCCGTTCTCAGTTCGGGGCATGCCTTATATCGTCGGATTCACTTTTTCGCGCTCGTGATGATGCTTGAGATCATCTCTCGCTCTCACCTTTATATTTTTCGGCCATTTCTTCCCTACTTCCCCGTCACCTCGGTTTGCGTGCCACATCGGTCGTTCTCCATTTTTTGACGTGCTTTATATCGTCGGATCCAGTTTTCCGCACCGATGACGATGCTTGAGACCTTTTCTCGCCCTCATCAATCCATTTTTGTTCGGTATAATTTTACCCCTTTTTCGGGCCGAGCAACCCCTTTTACGAAAAAGGCACTTGGGGAGTTTTTGTTAAGCTCTTTTCTGACTCTTAAAACAATGAAAAGATTGTCGAGCAACCTTGCTTCCTTTCATGCTCGTTAAACGTATCTGAAAGGGCGTCTACCTGGTATAAGTTTACCCCTTTTCCGGACCTTGTAGACTAATTACGAAAAAGGTATACTCTAGTCACATCGGCTAGAAGAGTTCTCCATCCGCATCATTTTATGCTTTTTTGGGCCTTGGAGACTAAAATTACGAAAAAGAAACACCAATAGAGTCCACTTACCGTTTTCAGACTCTCTAAACATGAAAGCAACCATGAGCATGAGTCGTCCTGGGCTCACAAAATCCAAAGGACCGTACCATTTCAGAGCACACTTTTATCCCTTCTTGGAGCTCATTAAAACTACGAAGAAGGAATCAATGGTGCCTCTTGGCGCCACGACAGATCAAATCTACTCATCAGGCAGCTTCCCCATTCTGGTCGCCTTTGTTCAGAGTATTTTGTAGTATGTCACCTTGATAATCCCTCGACGGCACCTACCAGCTCGTCCTCCCCCCCAGAGTCAATATATACCATTCAGTCAAAGCAATGATCCCCACACCTACAAGTCAGTTCCCCACGCTGCCAGGTCAACCATGCCATCATGCTCTGAACAAAGGAAGTTTGAGTCTACCCACTTTTTGATCCAGTTACTTCCCATCCCCACAAGTATGTCAGTCCTACCATCAGTACTACCACACTTCAGTTCTACACCTCGCGCTCCTATCAAGGAAACATCATTGACTTGTTAGTTGCTGGTCTCCCTCTGTCGACAACAACCAAATTTATTCCAGAGGATAGACCTAGAGGTCCCTGTGTCTTCGACTCATCACCATTTATGATGAGTGCCTACGAATCATTTTGAGAAGAGTCCTCAGTGCCTCTCCAAATGGTTGTTTCTCACATGCTCGACTTCAACACCTTGATCGCATCGTTGAGACTCGCACAGGGCATTCGTCCGTTCACTTATTAGTCGAAGACCCCGGGTACCTCCTGACTCCTCCACATTTGAGAGTCTTCCTATGGATAAAACCAGTTACACTTTTTCTATAGATATCCGGGTTGCGCATGGCGACAGTATTCAGATATACCCCAGTTTCATACTCCCTTGAGTATACAGTTATATTATTTCTCAGAGATGACTCATAGTCTTTGAGTCCCTACAGATATTGGACACCTTCAGTTTCAGCAGTTCATCAGCTAGTCCAGTGTATCAGTTATTGAGATCAGTTATGATCAGGAGTATATCACAAAATAATGTCCCCCCTGGACCATTATGATGTACCAGTAGATTCTTTATGTATTAGATCCCCCTTCTTGGGACTAATTGTTATGTATATGTCTTGATACGAGCATGGGAATGCCCACCTCGTCCATTATCAAAGATTATACCTCATTCATATTGAGGCCATGTAATATTTTTTGTTTTTGCAGCTTCCAAGGGCCGTGGCTCCAGTCTCCAACCGGTCTCTTCTCTCCCCCAAACTCCTGAAAAAAGACAAAAGAACTATGATGTCTATCGGCCATACGATGAGCTCCTTCCCTCACACATCAGGGGGCAATCTGTTAACACCTAAAAAGTGCTCACTAGCTCATTCCCTTATTCACATGACCCATTTGTCCACTTTTCCACCATCTGAGCCTCTTAAACCAACAAAAGGTCACCAAAAGACCTTAGTACACCCCTTTTTCCATTAAAAAAGATTATTTTTCCTGAAAAGCATAAAAAACCCTCAAAAAGGGTCCAAATTCCCAAAAATATTAAAAAGGGAATTAAAATATTATTTTTATTCAAAAAAGGAAAAAGGAGGGAAAAGTACCTAAACCATGTTGGTCAATACCATTTGGTTTCCACAAAACCACAAATGGTATTCCCCACCACCAAAACCTATAAAAAGGTGGTAGGGGCTCCTCATTTCCCATCCATCCATTATCTCATCCTTATGCTGCTGAAATCTCCCTTGAGCATTTTAGCCATTGCAAACCACATTGGAGAAGAGACCATTGGAGATTGGAGTTGCTCATCCTTGGAGCCATTCAACCTCACCATTAGAGGTATTGATTCCGCAAGCACTTGCTTGCCCCATTATTTCAATACAAATTCATTATTCTACATTGTCTTGTTCTTGATTTTAAATTATTTTCGTTATTTGCTTAATATCTTTGCATAGATCCATGATTAGTCTTGTTTAATTAGTTTATTGTTATTTATTTCCATTGAAACTGCTGCTACTAGTTAGCAGGTGCCCATAGCACTAAGCCTGGTTGCAAAACCGGGCCAACACACTCGCCGCTAACACGCAAACATAGAAGCATTCAAGACATGGGCTGCACATTGTAATCCCATCCACGTAAACTGGTTAGTGATATTATTAGAGGACCAATGGCCCATGATCCATCGATGACCAGACACATGGATATTGGAGAATAACCGAGTACCAAGTCCCACTCCCAAGTCACCTAGCTAGTATCCGCATTCCCAATTTCCCACTGAAAACTATCGACGGGTGAAATTTGAAGCTTCCCTTCTGTTGCAATTTTAAACAATAGTTGTTAATTTAATTATTGAAGGGCTTACCATGAAATTAATTTTTTTTTGCATGGTAAAATTTGAGGTGGTCTTCTATGACATGTAAAATGGTCTCTGGAGGGCCTTGAAGGCTTCAAATTTGAAGCCTGCTTGGGGGCAAGTATTCACGCTGGATTGTGATCCTCCAGGAGTTCGATCTGCTCTTCGAGAAAGCTAAGTCAAAGAAATCCCTCGTTTTTGCAGAGCTCATTTGTGAACTTCCCCATGTTGATACGGAAACCGAGCCCATCGAATCGCTTCCAGATAAGTCTTTGTTTCTCATCAACATGTCTGACCCATGGTATGGATATACTAAATTATATCTTCAAACCCAACAGTTCAACCCACATTTATCTCGTGACGACCGTCATCGTATTCACCACCATGCCAAGTATTACTTGATCATCAGTGATACCTTATATCGACATGGCGTAGAATCTATACTTCGACGTTGTTTAACTCATTTAGAGGCTAAACACATCCTGAATGACTATCACTATGGGGCTTGTGGCGGTCATTTTTATGGAATGGATACAGCCCAGAAAATCCTACACACAGGATACTACTGGCCATCAATCTTCAAATATTGTATTGAGGCCATTAAGAAGTGTCCTCCATGCCAACACTTTAAATTTAAAAATTGCTCCCATCTAGCCCCTCTCCATCTGGCTATTGTCGTCGCCCCCTTTGCAAAATGGGGCATAGACTTCATGCACTATAAGCCTACCTCGGTCGAGGGGCATGGCTACATCATAGTAGTTGTCGATTACTTCACTAAATGGGCCAAGGCTATGCCTACATACAATGAGGATCAAAAAACCACTGCACTCTTCATGTTTAACTAGGTCATTGCATGGTTCAGAGTTCCACAAGCCATCGTTACCGATCATGGATCCCACTTTGAAAACAAGATGGTAGATGAACTGAGCGGTAGATTGGGTTTTCGTCACAATAATTTAACTCCATATTACCCACAGTCCAATGGACAAGTAGAGGCCATCAATAAGGTCTTTAAAACCATGATTCAACGCATGGTGGGTACCCACAAATCAAACAGGCACAACCTGCTCTTTTCTTCCCTTTGGGCATATAGGACCTCCGTTAAGACCGCCACCAGATTCACACCCTTCCAACTAGTTTATGGATTGGAGGCAGTCTTACCGACAGAGTGCGAGATTCTGTCACTAAAAATCGCAATTGAACTTCTCGCACACACCACGACCGAGGAAGAACGCTTTCTTTACTTGGATAAACTCGACAAAACCCATCGCGATGCCACTCTTTACAATGAAACAAAAAAGAAACGCATTAAGGCCCAGTACGATAAGTCAGTCCAACCTCATATCTTTAACGAAGGGGATCTGGTTCTCACATACAACCAGAAACATGATAAGCTGGGGGCAAGCAAGTTAGAGTCAATGTGGCATGGCCCATATGTTGTAAAATGTGTCTTGCAGAAGGGAGCTCACGAGCTCAAGGATTATGATGGAATATCTCTGGGAGAGCCTTGCAATGGGCTCTACATAAACAGATACTATGGTTGATTCTTTTCACGCATAAGTACCTTGTATATACTATACATAATATGTGTTTTGTGTGGTGTGCGCTTTGCTTTAAGTGTATTAGGATCTTTGTTTTTACGCTTATGTCATGACCTCCATACATGTGCAGATGAAAACTTGCTTTGGATTCGCTGATGGCGCTAGCCGACATACCACAGTCTCGCTTTGGAAGCTTGGGTACTCTATTCCCCTACCGGCGAGCTCATTAGTTTGGGAGGGATTTGTCTAGGGCATGCAACCAATAACACCACTGAGTATCACGCAGTGATTGGAGTCTTAATCAACGCTCTTTCCCTGGGTATGGACCACATTGTTATCCACCTCGAATCACAATTAGTGGTCTCTCATCTTAACCGAGTCTACACCATCCGTGATCCCATGTTACTCCTTCTTTTCTGACGAGTACATCTCTTAGAGAGGTCCTTCGAATCTGTTCAGTACCTGCACATAGCAAGAGACATGAACACGGTTGTGGACTCCATGGCCAATTTCATTTTGGATTGGTACATTGCACACACATAAAATAATCATAAATCATAAAATGGCACGACATGTATATAATGCATAAAGAAAAACACATAGATAATATCCCACATTCATCCATAGAACACCATATGTATAAAGGCCGTCAATAGCGTCTTTATATATAAATCGGTACAAAAGTACAAAATGGCAGTGATAATACAAAATATGAAGCATGGAAGCTTTCCATGAATATCTCCAATACAAAATATGAAGCTCATAGCTTTCAGTATATACATATAGAACATGAGACTAATCCCTAGGTCTCATGATAGCAGATCATGTCCCTCGCCACTTTCTGGAGCAGCGTGTCGAAACGCAAAGACACCCAAACCGTAAGCTGCTGGTAGCGATGGGGTAGATCATGGACACCTAGATCTGGGATATCCAGTGCAATCCTGTGGAGGTTCTCCTCATCATCCTCCATCTCCTGGATGGCATCTCGGGCTGCGGGACCCATATCCGACACTGCTCCCCTCCGCGCAATAAGGGAGACTCCAACTAGTCGCGACAGACCCACATTTGCATCATACATACGAAAGTCATTAGCACTACTCCAAAAAAAAATATAAATACATAAAATGAAAAACACAAACAATAGTTTCTCTTACCTATATCACCCCATTGTGCTCCCCCGGGTAGCGCTAGGTCAGGCTCCCCTCTAAAATCCGTCCCATCATATGGATAGTCCTCCACCATGAGGAGCTGTCCCGTCAGCCATGTGAAGAAACCTGAGCTGAAACCAATAATAGGACCCTCACCACCATGGCGGTCCATCACCTCGTACCACCTAGTCATGTGAGGATCTTGAGTATATCGATCATCGAGGTCCACCTGCGGACGTAAGTGGGGCACCCACTCCAGCAAGAAAGATATCACGACTGAGCCATAACCAAATTACTTCAGTGCCCCATGCCGGCATTTGGTCACCTGACCCCGTATATTGGTGAGGATCCGCTCACACCAGTTGAACACAGTAGGATCCATACACTCCTCAACATACATCAGCCGCGATTTACTTGCCAGATGAGCAGATCGACTACCGGCTACCCTCACAATGGTAGAGAGTACAATAAAAAGGGCTTGGTCCCGAATGTCCTTGACGGGAATCTTCCCACTAATCATCTGAGTGCTTGGAGTGTACCACTGATCAATCATGTCATATACAGTACGATCACCCCCTCGTGATCCAGTAAGAGACACATGGTTCCCCCGTCGGGACAACCCTATCAGAAAGTAGATGTCCTTGACATCTATACTCAAAGTGTGCACCCCGATCTGAAAGTGTTGATGCACTGGATCCCAACATTGGATCATGTGTGTCAGAAATGGAACTTGGGCCCTCATGCTCGGCACTCAAAAATACTTAAGAAAACCACAATTCCTCAATGCGGATATGCATTGAGGGTCATTTTTAGCTTAGGAATCATCGAGCTCGTGCTCGTGTTCTCTCCACTCGAGGACCATTGTGGTCGATGAAAACCTATCAATAATTCCAATTAAACACCATTAGGACCCTTATCAACCATCAAAATACCTTTTTTTGGCTTGGGTATTGAGTTTGGCATGTGGGTTTGTGTCGGCGCAAACCGTCCTTTTGGACAGGGCACCGCCGGCACAAAGCATCCTTTCAGGTTTTGCGCCGGCACAGATCCCAAAAGGGGGGATTGCGCTGACCCGCGAGTGCAAATATCCCCACATAGAAAGATCAAAAACCAATAAAATGAACTTAAAATGCAAAACTAATCCACTAAAAAGTGAAAGGGCTGAGTTTAGGGTTACCTGTCATTGACGACACTCGAAATAGTCGATCACAGCTCCCGAAATTAGCAAAAGAAAAATGGATCCAAATGACACTTCTCACCTCTCCAATTTGGTAAAAAACAAATAGTAATTCTTTTTTACTATTTTCCCATTTTTATAATAGAAAAGGGCATATTCCTTTTTAAATTTTATTCCATAGTAGGTTATTTTGCTATAGTTGGGGTTATTTCTATTTGATTAGTCACTTTGACCTAGTTTCGAAGCTTGCAGGTGAAGTTAGGTTCCCTATTAATACCGTTGTTGCGAATGTGGTCATCTCGCACGTGTTACCAGGTATGAACAACTCATCGAGTGTTTTTATGTCATTATTTCACTCATTAAATTCAATTATTAATAAAGGCGAGCTAACTCTTTGTTCTTTCTTGTGCTCGTAAAACGATGAGAATAAGTCACCGAGTTATAGTTGATCACTTTTTTGGGATCGTTAAACTTCCACGAAAAAGGAACCCCTCGTAGTCTTTCTTTAAGCTCTTTTCAAGCTCTCGAAATACGAAAAGATTTCTAAGTGAACTTGATGCATTTACGCTTGTAAAATTATTCGAACGATCGTATTTCTGGTGATAATTTACCCCTTTTTCGAGCTAGGAGGCACTATTTACAAAAAAGGAGTGCTCCATCCAATCATGGTTGGAAGAGTTCTCTCTCGCATTATTTTACCCTTTTTCAGGAAGAGAGGCTAAATTTACGAATAAAGGACATTTGGAGTCTTCTTTAGTTATTTTCAAACTTGCTAAATATGAAATGATGCCGAGTTTACTTTCTATGGACTCATTAAACTCGAAATTGAAGGGCCCGTCATGGGACGAACCCCTCCTATCCTAGGTTCGCAAAATATTTGGGATTGGACTCATCCATGGGATGATCTATACCAAGAATTTGTTTTCCCTCCTCAACCTAGTTAAAAACAAGTGAGGCACTCATCAATCATGATGGGTAAAAAGGAAAGATTTTGTATTACACTATAATTTACGAAAATACTTAGTCACTCTTGAACATGGCACTCATTTGCATTTGCATTCAATACTTGGGTAATCCGCTTGTCTTTGAGTCCTACTAATTTCATGAGTCATGTCACTCCTTTGGGTCATCCAAAGAATGCTTCCATTACAGTTGCATTAGGAATTGATACTATTATCGTCATGCCAATACTTCCAAGTCATGCCATGCCCATGTTCAAGAGATGTTCATTACTCATCACCTGCAGTCAATACACCTTCCACCACTTTGGTCTACCTTGAGTCAGTATTACATGTTGCTCTACCGCCCGACCTAATTCAAACATCTGTTGTCGAGTTTTGTGTCGATGACGGGGGATTCATCATGGACCTCCTCCAATGGGTTCATCTTTTCGACTTCAACACATCATCCGAGGATCGAATCTAGAAACCAATCGAGTACCTTGGGCCTGCATGCATCAATGGCAGGTTACCTCGCCTTCAACATGAGTTTATGTCATTGAATCTTGATTGAAAGATCCCATTGAGTGTTCGACTTCTACTCATTTATTCGCACTCAATGGTATGTACTATGATACCTTGGGGATCATTGACATCAATGGTGATTTCCCTCACACTTGTTAATGGTATTCATTAATGACCGGTAATCAAGTGGTTTCTACCATGTTCGACTCCAAGGCATTGTAATCACATGGATAGATTCGTATCATTGCAGGTTCAGCTTGAAGACCCTGGGAGAAATCATATATTACCCAGGTTGCGATGGAGATTGTTTGAGTCATGTTACACGGATCCACTTTGTATTGGTCATGGCCATGTTATCATCTCATCATGGATCTACGCTTGTGTCTACTAGCTATGATTGTGTTCATTCAGTCTTTACTACCATGGATCTGCATTTTATTGGTCGGCAGCCATGTGGTGAGTCATGTGAGACTGAGATCTCAGAATCAGTTGTACTACAATAGCATCCTCCAGCTATCAATTCTTTTCCATCCTTCTTTCAAAGCATTTCACCTGTCCTATTCTGTCAACTTCATGCTTTGGGGGGCATTCTGTTACACCTAAATCTCATCATCATGAGTCTCATATTAACTCAGTGCCATAATACCTGAGGTTTCCCTGATCAAGAGAATCAACTGGAGCAATTTGTTTACCTTTTTCCACAAGTTCTATTTGGGCCGACGCAGGTTGTCCTCTAGCAGCAGGAGCCCAACTAGGTTAGGCGCAGACTTCCATCTGATAGGATGTGTCGGTGGCTCAGGTTTCCCTTGTGCAGCGTGCGCTTTCCCTCTCAGGCGCTAGTTGTCTTCATACAGCATGGGCCGGAGTCAGTTAAAGTGTATAAAGGGGACCTTCGAGAGAAATATCGAAGGTGGATGAGGTGGATCTCTATCCCTATCTTGTAGGTGATATGTCCTTCGGTTCCCTAACCCCTAGGGAGGATCCCTTAGTCCTCTCCTACCATATCTCAACCTACTCTATCCTCTTGGTCCTATAAATATGAAGCTCTTTCCCATTCCAAAGGGGAGGGAGTCTATAGTACTTACATGCTGGTGGAATTAGCCTAGAAGATCCCTATCCATCTCTTGGGAGGCTTACATTTCCTTTGGAGGCATTGGCTTGACTTGTTGGAGAAGGATTGCAGCGTTAAGGCTTGGGTTGTAATCACTACTCTACTTTGTATTTCCTATTTAATTGACAGTAATATAATCTCTTTCCATAAATGTGTTCATGCTGATAGCAATTAGAGCTTACTTCATTAAACGTTTGCTTGGATCAGTTAGTGTTTAGATGTATTATTACTACTTGCTTTGTTTCCACATGCTTTGACAGGTTTTGCAGCTTGGATCTGACGACTGTGGAGCTTTGAGCTCCAAAGAGCAGATAGATCTACAGATATGAAGGTAAGACATCTATTAGACTCGATCTCTAATTGATCTAGGGAAGTAGTATTATGTTTTGTTCTTATTTGTTCTAGATTCACATTGAACTAGGGAGATCACGCTCATGACAGCTCGAGTAGATTATCCGTTAACAATGATATTTCTAGGAACTTTGTAGATGCCTCCCTCTCTAACTCCAATCAGAGATGCAAATTTCAAGTCTTCATGCTTAGGCCACATGAGCACTTTGTTGTCCATAAAGATAATGATGAATCCTTTATCTTCTAGAACCGAAATGAATAGGAGGTTCTTCATCAATCTAGAGACAAAAAAATTTCATCCACATGTAGTACATCTCCTGAATCCAACTAAAAATAAGTGGATCCAATAAATTGGATCGAATAGGTGGTATTATCTCCAAGCTCTACCTTACAGGAAAACTTATTTTCCTTCATATCTGTGATAACGCTCCTATATCCAGTCATATGTTTGGATGTGTCACTTTCCACCAGCCATGTCTCAACACTAGTGGTAATGGATCCAGAAAAGGATGAGATAAGATATTACTCCTTCCTTGTCTCTTGATCATCGAAAGGATTCTTTCTTGTAGGTTCATATTCTGTAGTAGTAGAAGCATGAAACCTACCCTTGAACTTTCCTCTTTGCTTTGCACAACATTTTCTAGCATAATGACCCTTCTTATTGCAATTGAAACATTTAAATTTAGAATTATCAAAGTTCTTGAAATCATTCTCCTTTTGATGAGAGAATTTCTTGTGAGATTTCTTACCTCTATTCAATCGTGCCACAACAACGAGGTTCTCTTATTTGGAGGAAATACAATTGCTCTAGATTCACCCTTCTTCTTGTAGGAAATTATGCCATGGTCTCTCAAAGTTAGGTTGCACTTCTTGACCATTTACAACAACCAAGAATGTCTCGCATGAGGATGGAAGACCATCGACAATAGTTTGAATGAGATCTTTATCATTGACGGTCACACCAATGCTCATAAGTTGATCTCTTACTTGAGAGATATTTGTGAACAAGGAAGCCACATCTTCGTCCTTCTCCATATTCATATTTCAAAGCTTGTTCTTCAATGCTCTCTTTTAATTGGGCACCTTCTTCTCATAAATATTTGTCAAAGTGTTAAATCATTCCTTTGTGGTCTTCAATGGAGTAATCATGGGCATCAAGTTATCTTTCAAGGAATCATAAATGATTCTCTTTGATTTGGCTTGATTATTCTTGAAGGTAATGATCCCTGCATTAGAAGGAGGCTCTTCAATAACACTGGATATATATCCATCCAAATCATGCTCTTATAGGTTATTCAGAATCCTAGCCTTCCAAGTATTGAAGTTCAAATTTCCTTCAAGACGGTCTTTCGGTCTTACAGAGATTGAAGCCATAATTCTTCAAGTACTGTGCACACTTAGGATCTACGTAGGCTCAAGTTTGATTGCTGAACTTAGCTCTTTCATGCCTTGAGATCTGATAACATCTTAATTTTTTATATTTAATTCAGACCTGCAATAGTTCTTGAAATCAAATAACAATCATACACATAAGAAATCGCATTTGACACATGAATTTACCCTATGGAAACCCTCTATGACTTGAGGGAGAAAACCCTAGAAAAACCTTCCTTAATATAATGATAGATAGCAGAGAATGTATTTTACACCAAGCACCCCCAGTGCAATTACAAAGTAAGATAAATATAAAGAAGAGATACTTATAATAATATCCTGCACAAAGACAAATACATTGCCTTCAAGAGAGAAGAGAATTCACTTCACATTGGATTCATCAATCATGTATAACACATTTATATATTCTTCTCATGCATTGGCTTCTATTTTTATCTTCTAACATCATGATGAACTCACCCTCCATCTAGATGCATCAATATGGCATGAGTAAGTGTTCCCCACTTCTCATGCAATGAATTAAGTCATTGAACTGACTCTTTGGATGAACTCGCCCGTTAACTGAAAGCTTTCCCACTTAGTTAGGTGGCTAACTTAAGTGCCGTCATGCAAGTGTCACAACTTAAATGTCATCTTTTAGTTTAACATAAGTGTCGGCATGCACTAACACTTAGTTAACTAGATCTTATTTTTTATCACTTAGTTAACTCTCTTAACTGATTCTTTCTTTTTAACATCATTGTAGTGATCAATTCGAGTTCTCCTTTGATTTACTGAAGTCTTCACTGAAGTTCAACAATTTGAATTCTCTTGTAATTATTTCTTTATGTGCAATTCAAATTCTCTCATATCTTATCACATCTTATCTGTATCTCTTGTCTTATTTGCATGGTCCACATGTGCCATATTAATTTATCATATCAAATATACTAAATATATTATCTCAATGATGTGATCATATTGTTTTACTATCATATCTCAACCATATTGTTTTGGTATAGGTCAACCATGATTAGTAGTACATCACACACCATACATGCTTCGACATGAAAAGCAAAACTATGCAACACATGAGGATCTATCTTGACACACAAGACCTTAGCCTTGAATAGCAAGAATATACAACATCATCACTTTGACATACAAAGAACTTGCCTCAACACATGAAGCTTAACTATTCTTGAGTCCAACTCAAGATTCTTCTCCAAGTTTCCTGAGTCCAACTTAGGGTCCTATAAGACACTATATCGACACACGAGGCTCAATATTGACACACAATATTGATTTGGAGAATGAATCGTGATGGTGTAACTTTAACATGTTCAAAAATTGGTATCAGAGAAGGTTCCCTCAGAAACAATCGAACCACTGGAAGAGATATCTCGGGAGCACACATGGTCGGTCAATAAGGTTTCTCCAAAAACAAAGCTCTATTGTTTGACAAAGAAAACTATGCATTCTGGAGCATAAGGATGCGAACATATCTAATGAATCTCAAGTTTTATATTTGGTAATTGGTCATGACTAGTTATACAACACCAACAACTCCACCAATAGATGCGGCTGGGAAGAAGCCCAGTGAAAATAATGCAAAATCCATGAATACCATCTTATGTCATCTATTAAAATTCGAGTTTTTTAAGGTGATGCATTGTGAATCAACAACATATATCTAGGATAAGCTTCAAAATATCTATGAAGGAGATGGCAAGGTTAAGAAGGAAAAGCTCCAAATTCAAAGAGGACAATTTGAGAGTTTGGAAATGAAGGAAAAAGAAAATGTTGCATCCTATCTCCTCCATGTGGATGAAATTTTCAACACCATTATAGGACTTGGTGAAAAGTTTGAATATCAAATGATTGTACAAAAGGTGTTAAGGTGTTAAGTACTAGCGAGTTCACCAGAACATGCAAACTTCTCCTTACTATATAAAATGGATCCTAATAACTTTATAGAAGCTACCAAAAATAAGCATTCGATTAATGCTATGGAAGAAGATATAAATTTAATTGAGAAGAATAATACATGGGAACTTATTCCAAGGCCAAAAGATAAGAATGTGATTGGAACCAAGTGGGTTTTCTGTAACAAGTTGAATGAAGATGGGAAAGTAACAAGAAATAAATCAAGATTGGTTTGTAAAGGCTATGCTCAAGTTGAAGGTATTGATTTTGAAGAAACTTTTTCTCTGGTTGTAATACTAGAAGCTATTAGAATGTTTTTGGCATTTGTTTGTTTCAAGAACTTCAAAGTCTATCAAATGGATGTCAATCCAGCCTTTCTCAATGGAAAAATAGAGGAAGAATTATACATTGAACAATCAGAAGGGTTCTTATTATCAAAAAATAAGGATAATCATATTATGGGTTGAAGCAAGCCCCTAAAGCCTGGTATTCACGACTTGATAAATATCTATAATAACAGGGCTTGAAAAGAGGAATTGCGGACAACAATCTATACGTCAAAAAGAAAAATGAAAACCAGTTAATTGTCACGTGGCTTATGTAGATGACATCATTTTTGCAGGTAGTAAAAAAAAATGTGCCACAGTTTGAAAAGGAAATGCAAAAGGAATTTGAGATGTCTATGCTTGGTGAACTGTTCATTATTTCTTTGTTTACACATTTCTCAATCTGACAAAGGCGTATTCATTTCACAAACCAAGTGTATCAAGGAAATGTTGAATAAATTATGAATGGAAGATTGTGCACCAATCAAGACACTTATGGTCACAAGTTGTAAATTGAGAAAAGATGTGGAATCCTTGAAATCAAATAAAAAATTGTACATGTCAATGATTGGAAACCTATTATATGTAATGACATCAAAGCCATACATTATGCACCTAGTAGGATAGGTTGCACGTTTTCGAGCTATACCAAAAGAAACTCATGTGCAAGAAGTGAAACAAATATTCATATATCTAAAGGGAACCTTGGACTTTGGCTTGTGCTACTAAAGAGGTGAAAATTTTACTCTAACAACATATATTGATGTGCATTGGGTGGAAAGTGTTGAAGATAGTAAAAATACAAGTAAACGATCATTCTTTCTAGGAAACAATCTAGTTCCTTGGTTGAGCAAGAAACAATCATAAGTTTCTCTATCCACAACCGAGGATGAGGATATAGAAGCAACATCATGTTGCACAAAAGCTATTTGTATGAACTAGACATTGAAAGATATTAAGGTAGAATATGATCATACAATATCAATAATTTGTGACAACACAAGTGCGATAAATATTTCAAAGAATCCTATTATGCACTCGAAAACAAAGCATATTCCAATCAAGTATCACTTCTTAAGAGAAAAATTAGTAGAACAAAATGTCAAGTTGGAATATATTGCCTCAAAAGAACAAATTGCAAATATTTTCAGAAAACTCCTTCCCAAAGAGACATTTGAATATCTCAAACAACAATTGGGAGTAATATCCATTTCATATAGTCACTAAGTGCTTAAGGAGAAGCACACATTTTGGGGGAGCATCCCTTTGCCATTTATGTCAAAGGGGGACATTTGTAAACTAAGGGAGTATTGCAACAAGAGGAGTGTTGTAGCAAGGAGAATTCCTTTTATTCCTGGTGAACTACGTGTTTTGTTGCAAGATTGCAATCAATGACAAAGGGGGACAATGTTAACAAAATTGTCATTGGTCTCAAAGGAAAATAACATTTGTGGGCTTCCAAAAGTGTCTTATATATATATATATATATATATATATATATTCAAGAAGATTTGAAGAAAAAGTTTGTGAGCGGAAGAAGTATGTATGTGTGAAGAAGGTGCGAGAAAGAATGGCGAAGTAAATATGAATGATTATTCAAAGAAGTCTTATTCAAGGAAGAAAGAATCACAATTAAAGGGTTGATGCTACTCAAATGAAGAGATTGGTGTCTCTTGCTAAGTTGGTGGTTAACGTTGGGGATTTGTGTCTCTTGCTAAGTTGGTGGTTAGCAGTGGGGATTGGTGTCTTTAGTAGATTGGTTCCTGCAAAGATCCATAACAGTAGGTTGGTTCCAAGGAAAATTTTAGGGGAAGAATATAGCCCATAGGCTATTTTTCATGTTTTTTGTTTCAAAAAAAGATTCGCCAATTTGCATTTTTTGAAGCCCTGATTTGCCCAATTTTGATGGGGTAAAATTTTTTCACTCTAAAAATCACCAAATTATTATATAAAGTATATAAAATCCTTAGAAATTGAAATATTTTTAAAACAATATCGCCAAATATTTTATAGTTGACATTTTAAGAATTGGTAAGATTCCCAAAGTTTATACACTTTTAAATAAGTACAGGTCCATAAAATTTTCCCTGGTTGGTTCCTGTGGAGATCCATAAAAGTATGTTGGTGCCTACAATGATTCTCATCAGTGGGGATTGGTGTCTCTAATAGGTTGGTGCTTACAAACATTTGTAACAATAGGTGGATGCCTACGAAGAATTATAAAAAAAATTGTGTGCTTTTCTCCCGAAAGGGTTTCCACGTAAATCTTGTGTTCCATGTTCTGTAATTGATAGAGATTATGTGTGATTGTTTTATCGTGGTAACTGAATTTAGATAAGTTAAAATATTTTCTTATACTGAATCACCCCCCTCTCAGTATAAGTGTGTTTTTAGTAGTAATTTCAAATAGAATTTTGAATCCATTTTTGAAGTACATGGCAGGTGTTTAAGCAATATATGTACCTTATGGAGTATTTTGATTTATGTGCCTCACTTCTCAAAAGAATTTTTAGGATGCATGTTAAATTTCAAATTAAAAACTACAGTTGAAGTAATTTTGAATGCAATTAGTGCATTTATAATATTTAAATGCAATGGTGCCTAAATGTTTTTGAGCTTGGTGTTGTCATTGATGTCAAAGAACTTGTTGAACTTGGTGATGGAATTGATGTCTTAAATCCAGTTTGAAGAAGTATATAGAAAATATGTGCGGAAGTCTCAACAAGGCCCACCAAATGTCAAAGAAGTTGTTGAAATTGGTGATGGCATTGAAATATTAATTCTAGTTTGAAGAAGTATATAGAAAGTATGTGTGCAAGTCCCACCAAGTCATGCATGAAGTATAGAAGCTTGCAGTATATAGAATAAATTTGTATGTGCGCAAGTTGCACTAAGTAATGGCACTGTAGTGGACCAATCCCACCTAGTCATGGAACTCTATCAACACGAGATAAGGACAAGTTGTTGAATTACTGTGAAATAAGTAAATATACAAAAGTGCATGCCGATGAAAGAATGAGAGGGGTGGTAAGCTTGACCAAGAAGAAAGGAATAAATGGTGTCACTGACTTATAGAAACCCCAACTTGTCGACACATCAATTGAGAAAGATCAGTATAAATAAGAGAAAGTTTAATGTGTGTTGAGATAAGCTTGTGGGAATAGAAGATGTAGTGTTATGAAATTACAAGATTTGGGGAATAGATGAAATTCTCAAGGGAATCAATGGAAGTATGAATTGAGGAAGTGCGAAAAGTTACAAGACAAGGATAAATACAAGAAACAATCATGTAGAAACATGAAGAGCATTTTAGAAGAGCACGATGAGAATTTATACAAGGAGTATTTGAACAATACAAGGAATGGTCATGCAGATGGAGTTGGAAGTGTGACGTATAATATGCTCAATAGTTTGCATAGAACAAAGGAAACCGATCAAAAAGCGTGTAGTGAATTGTGATCGAGGTATACAACAACGAATCTATATCTGGGTGGTAGGACGGGGAAAGGACATAAGATTGGTGTCTTCCACAGGTTGGTGCTTGGAAGCTTGGGTGGGTTCCTGACAGCACAAGTTGGTGCTCATAAGAGGATTGGTGTCCTCACAAGTTGGTGCCTATAAAAAAACAAGTTGGTGCTTGCAAGTGATTAGTGTTCTTGTCTGATTGGTGTCAGCAAAATCAGTGAGTGGGTGCTCACACTTTTATTGGACATTGGTGTCTCCTATCATTATTTGTAATAAAAATATTTCTATATATATAATATTTTTCTACATATGCTTTGTGCAGTGTTCTTTGCATTTGAAATTGCTTATGATACATGATATATATGCTAATGAATGATTACATGGTATAAAAAATGTTTGAAAGCATAAAAAGTGTATGATACTGATTCACCCCCCCTCTCAATATCACTTGGGGTTCAAAACTTGGTATCAGAGCCGGTTCATTCAGAAACAATATTACCAATGGAAGGAAGATCATTGCGCAATCTAGATTTTTGAGTATATATGGATAGACATGAAGGTCTCTCAAAAAATAGAGAACCACATTTTGATGGGTCTAATTATGCTTTTTGGAGTAAAATAATGGAAGTCTTTCTACAGTCACTTGGAACTAATATTTGATTGACAGTTGTAAATGGTTATATCGTTCCAGATACTCCTCCAACTGATGTTGTTGTTAAAAACCTGTATGAATGCAATGAAAAATCCAAAAATGCAATACTAAGTGACCTAGCAGACTCATAATTTACAAAGATCATGCAATGTAGCTCAACAAAAGCGATATGGGAAAAATCAGAGCATTTATACTGAAAGGAGACGACACAATGAAAAAGGAAAAGCTACAAACTTATAGAGGTCAGTTTGAGAGCCTAAAAATAAAGGACGATGAGAACATTGCATCTTACTTTCTTTTCTTAGATGAAATAGTAAATACTCTCATAGGTCTCGGGGAAATAGTTCTTGAATAAGAAATTGTACAGAAGATGTTGAGATCTCCACCTATGATATTTGAACCTAAAGTATCAGTCCTAGAAGATAGAAAGGATATTGACAAGGTAAAAATGGATGAAATCCATGGAATCCTCACTGCATATGAAATGAGAACTGGAAAGGAGAATCCTTTGAGAAGGGATGCAATATTCAAGGTCTCCAAGAAGACAAAAGGAAGCACGCAATATTCCAGTAAAAGTTCTTATGACGAATCTAATTTTGTAGAAGCAAAATTTGTGAAGAAACTTCAGAAAGGTCATGGAAAGTACAAAGGTAAGATTCCTTTCAAATGCTTTGAATGTGGAAAAACAAGTCTTTTTCCTTCTAAATTTCCTTATAAAGAGAATAAAGATAGTGATGATGAGTAGGATCATGATCATGAAGAAAATAAAAAGATACACAGAGGAAGCATACTTGAAAATAAAAGGTTTGGAAAACAAAAGAAAAGTCTATACTCAAAAGAGGACAGTAGATCAACAGATGAAGATGACAGTGGTGATGATGAGAGAGAAGTGCTCTTTATGGCAATAGAAGAAGAATGTGAAAATGAGAACATTGGAGATGGAGTAAGTGTTGAGGTAGACTTTGAAGGAGAAATTATATGTGCTTTAGAATATTTGAAAAACTTAAGAAATAAGAATAAGTTTTTAAACGACCAATTACTGAAGTATGAAGAACAGGTAGAAAAAGTAAAAAAATAGAAGAATATCTAGAAGGAAAGATGAAAGAGAAATAAACAATGTGTGAGGAACCAGAGAAGGAAAATATCTCCTTAAAAAGGGAACTACAAAAGGTAAGCACTCACTTAGGCTATCAATAAAAGTTTGGTAGAAGCTCGAAGGTTATAGATGAAATCATCCACAATCAAAGGTCAAATTCAGATAGGTCTGAATTGGGATTTGAACAACAAAACGATGATAAGGATTCAAGTTCAATTACACCTAACCATGAAGCATGTATAAGGAGCTTTGCAGATATACTTAAAAGTTATATCAAAGAAAAGGACAACAGAAAGAATGGCCAACAATCTACTTTTAAAAACAGAGAAGTTGTACAACCTAGAAGACCTCTCACTACCAGGTATCAAACTACCTTTTCGAGGCATTGTTATTTTTGCAATAATTTTGTTCTCAAGGCTGCAAATTACAAATCACTTGAAAACAATAATTTATAGATTTATAGAATCCCTTTCAAGAGCTTCAGAGCTTATGATATGAACAAAGAAACCACAAAGTATAATGAAGTCATCAATCCCTTCAGTATTTTGGGAATGGACATCGAATTATATCAATGTCAAAACTATGGTTATAAAGATCAAGATTGCAAAAACCAATCAGTAACCGCACACCAGGATGAAGCTAGAAGTTCCTTCTACAAGAAAAACCACACAAAGATTTGGCAGAAAAAGGACCAAAGAAAAATGCCAAGAAGAATGCAATCTGGCCTTGCATAAGGATAACTGGCATAGTGATAATGAATGTTCTAAATGCATGATAGTACATGACAAAATATAAAGGAAAGTCTATAGACTTACAAATCTTGAGAAATGAGACAATATGAAATCAAGAAAACATGACATCTCATAGAAGGAACTGCGTGCAGAAAGGAACCACGACATACTACAAGAAGATACAAGGGAAGCACTAAAGATTGAAAAAGAGGAAAAGATAGGACAGGAAGAGGAATTACACTAGCTTGTGTCAAATGAGATGTTGCACGAATTTTTAGATCTATCCACAAATTTTTAGATCTATCAATCACATCAATTCATTACAAATCTTGGATATTTTATTCAAAAGTGAAAACCATAGTAGATGGAGAATAGTGCGACAACACATGAATCCAATAGAGCATAGTGATATTAAAACAATCAATGAAAAAAAACAGAAAGGAAAAAGAAACATGACTTGAGGGGGAGCATCTGAAACAATGTGACAAAATTTATCCCAATATGGAAGTTGGGATCAACAGAAGACATGAACATAAGCATAAGTCCATGGGGTGAACTTGCAACTACACAGGGGGAGAATATAGGTTTTCAGATAATCATATATTCCCTTGCCATTGATGCCAAAGGGGGATAAAGTAGCAAGTAAATCTGCAAACAAGATTGCACAATACAAGACTTCAATGAAGAGATAGCATTCAGAGGAAGCTCAACTTTACTTGGTGTTGACATCAATTCCAAAGGGGGAGTTTGTTGAGATTGGGGTTGTCATTTATGTAAAAGAACTTGTTGAACTTGGTGATGGCATTGAAGTCTTAAATCCAGTTTGAAGAAGTATATAGAAAATATGTGCGCAAGTCTCAGCAAGACCCACCAAATGTCAAAGAAGGTTTTGAACTTGGTGATGGAATTGAAATCTTAATGCCAGTTTGAATAAGTATATAGAAACTATGTGTGCAAGTCTCACGAACTCATGCATGAAGTCTAGAATCCTGTAGTATATATAATAAAGTTGTATGTGCGCAAGTCTCACTAAGTCATGGTAGTCTAGTGTGCAAGTCCCACCTAGTCATGGAACTCTATCAGCGCAAGATAAGGACAAGTGGCTGAATTACCGTGAAGTCAGTAAATATAAAAAAGTGCAAGTTGAAAAAAGAATGAGAGTGGTGGTAAGATTGATCGGGATGAAAGGAAAAAGGGGTGTCATCAACTTATAGAAACCCCAACTTGTGGAAACATCAGTTGGGTAAGATCATTATAAATAAGAGAAAGTTTGATGTGTGTTGAGATAAGCTTGTGGATGGAAAATATGTATTGTCCTGGAATTACAAGCTTCAGGTAACATATGAAATGCTCAGGGGAATCAATGGTAGTATGACTTGAGGAAGTGCGTACGGTTATAGGACAAGGAGAAACATAAGGAGTAGTCGTGTAGAAATATGAGCATTTGAGAATAGCACAAGGAGCATTTATACAAGGAGTATTTGAACAATACAAGGAATGGTTGCACATAAGGATATGGAAGTGTGAAGTATAGTATGCTCAACAATTTTCCCAGAACAAAGGAAACAAATTAGAAAGCACAGAGTGAATTGTGATCGAGGTATACAACAAAAAATCTATATCTGGGTGGTAGGATGGGGAAAGGATGAAATATTGGTGTCTTCCATATGTTGGTGCCTTGCATCTAAAGTGGGTGCCTGATCACACAAGTTAGTGCTTGCTGATATGAGTTGGTGATCATAAGAGGATTGGTGTCCTCACAGGGGTGCTTGCAAGGTATTAGCGTTCTTATCTTATTGGTGTCAACAGAATTAGTTTGTGGTTCCTCACACTTGTATTGGTGATTGGTGTCTCCTATCATTATTAGTAATAAGAATATTTTTTTATATATAATATTTTTCTACATATGCTTTGCGCAATGTTCTTTCTATTTAAAATTTCTTAAGATACATGGTATACATGCTAATGAATGATTACATGGTATAACAAATTTTTGAAATCATAAAAAGTGTATGATATCGATTCACCCCCCCTCTCTATATCACTTGGGGTTCAACAATTGGTATCAGATCCGGTTCCATCAGAAATAGTCTTACCACTAGAAGGAAGATCATTGCACAATCTAGATTTTTGTGTAGATATGGACAGAGAGGAAGGTCTCTCAAAAAATCAAGCACCACGATTTGATGGGTCTAATTATGATTTATGGAGTATAAGAATGGAATTGTTCGTATAGTCACTTGGAACTGATATTTGGTTGACAGTTGTAAATGGTTATAAAGTTTTAGAGTCTCCAACTAATGCTACTGATAAAAAGATGTATGAATGCAATGAAAGATCCAAAAATGCAATACTAAGTGGCCTAGCAGACTCAAAATTTACAAATGCCATGCAATGTATCTCAACAAAAGAAATATGGGACAAACTTCAGAGCATTTATAAAGGATATGACACAGTGAAAAAGGAAAAGCTACAAACTTATAGAGGTCAGTTTGAGATCCTAAAAATGAGGAAAGATGAGAACATTGCATCTTACTTTCTTTGTGTAGATGAAATAGTCAATACTCTTAGAGGTCTTGGGGAAACAATTCTTGAATAAGAAATTGTAAAAAAGGTGTTTCTATCTCTACCTATGAGATTTGATCGTAAAGTATCAGTCTTGGAAGATAGAAATGATCTTGACAAGGTAACAATGGACGAAATCCTCACTACCTATGAATTATAACTGAAAAGGAAAATCCTTCGAGAAGCAAAGCAACATTCAAGGTCTCCAAGAATATGAAAGTAAGCAATAAATATTCCAGTAAAATTTCTTCTAACGAATCTTATCTTGAAGAAGCAAACTTTGTGAAGAAACTTCACAAAGGTCGTGGAAAGTACAAATGCAATATTCCTTTCAAATGCTTTGAATGTGGAAAAATAGGTCATTTTTCTTCTAAATGTCCTTATAAAGAGAATAAATATAGTGATGATGGGGAGGATCATGATCATGAAGAAAATAAAAGGATATAGAGAGTAAGCAGACATTAGCTCAACAGATGAAGAAGACAGTGGTGATGATGAGAGAGAAGTGCTCTTTATGGCAATAGAAGAAGAATTTGAAAATGAGAACTTTGAAGATGAAGTAAGTGCTGAGGTAGACTTTGAAGGAGAACTTATAAGTGCTTTAGAATATTTGAAAATCTCAAGAAAGGAGAATAAGTTTTTAAAGGTCCAATTTCAGAATTATGAAGAATGGGCAGAAAACGTCAAAATAATAGAAGAAGATCTAGAAAGAAATATGAAAGAGAAAGAAACAACGTGTGACGAAGCGGAGAAGGAAAATATCTCCTTAAAAAGGAACCTGCAAAATGTAAGCACTCACTTAGGCCATGAACAAACATTTGACAAAATCTCTAAGGTTCTGGAATAAATCATCAACAATAAAAGGTCAAATTCATATAGGTCTGGATTGGGATATGATCAAGACAATGGTGATAAGGATTCAAGTTAAATTAAACCTAATCGTGAATTAGGTACAAGGAGCTTTGCAGATATACTTAAATTTTTTGTGCAAGAAAAAGACAACAAAAAGAATGACCAACAATCTGCTTCTAAAAATAAAGGCACTGTACAATCTAGAAGACCTCTCACTACGATGTATCAAACTATCTTTTGGGGGCATTGTTATTTTTGTTAATATTTGGTTGAGCTTTGATCTTTGATTCTTTTATATACCAAAACATGAAGCAATGAGACAAATTAATAACATGAAATTCATACAACCATAACACAAGATATACCCTGGGGAAAATCCTCAAAACAATGATAAAAAAAACCTTAGCAACTCTTCTTAGTATAATATAATGAATATAAGAGGATGTATTTCTTTTACAACGTAGAAGATTGATTTCAAAAGATAAGAGATCACCAAACACTCTTGGAGAAGATACAAAAGCAATAGAGAAGAGATCTCAATCAGATGTGTTTTCTAATGTGCCCAACACATCAATAACAAGCAAGAACAATAACTTGCACAAAGAGAAATGACCTGCCTTCAAGGGAGAAGAGAATTCACTTCACATTGAATTCATTAATACCGTATAACATATTTATACATTCTTCTCATGCATTAGCTTCTTCTAACTTCAGGATGAACTTTCCCTCAAATTAGATGTATCAATCTTACATGAAGAAGTGTGCCCCACTTCTCATGCAGTGCTTTATCTCACTGAATTGTCTCTTAGGATGAACTCACCTCTTAACTAAAAGCTTGTCCACTTAGATAGGTGGCTAACTTAAGTGCTGTCATGCAAGTGTTGCAACTCAAGTGTCGCAACTCAAGTGTCGTCTTTTGTTTTAACATAAGTGTCGTCATGCAATAACACTTAGTTAACTAGATCTTCTTTGTTGTCACTTAGTTACTCTCTTTAACTGATTCTTTCTTGATAACATCACTGGTGTGATCAATTTGAGTTCTCCTTGATTTAATGAAGTGTCATATTTTAGTTTAACTAAAGTGAACAAAATTTAGTTAACTAGTCCTTCTTATTTAGCACTTAGTTAACTGAAATCATGCTGATTGATTTACTTGTAGTGACAACTGTGAGTTCTTTAATTAACTGAGGCATACATTATGGCTTTAAATGAATATTGACAATTCAAGTTCACTTCCTCATCTCCTGATCAATTCGATTTATCTTTTTCTCTCTGCATTTATCTTTATCTCTTTATCTTTTATTGTATGGTCAATATGTGCTAATTTTAATTATCCGTCACATTACATTTTACTAAGAAGTATCATCAGATGCTATGATCATATTATATTATTTTGCACCAAATGATCATATGCTAAAGTAATTCACTTTAGAAGTGATTGATCTCTAAAGGAGACTTAATAACAACTGTTGATAATGGTTCATAATGTATCACACAACATTAAATGCTTTTAACAAGTAAAGCATGAAATTTATTCGGAAGGTCCACCTCTATACTGGAGGTCCATCCCATGGATACCTTTATATAGAAGGCTCACATGAAAATCATGACTTAACACACAAGTTCAGAGCCTTGTCTAACAAGACTTTACAACATCATTACTTTAATTAATTACCTATATATGAGAGGAATAACCTTTACACAAAAGGCAATCAAAGTGCTCACCTCTATATGGGAGGATCAATCTTGGCTACACAAGGTTGGTTTGGAGAATTTCTCCTAATGTTGTACATTTAACACTCCCTCTCAGCAAGGGAGGCATTCTCTTCCATACCAATATTTTCTCAGAAGTACCTGAACTTTGTCACTAACAAAGGATTTGTTAACACATTTGCAATCTCCTCATCAGTAGCAATGTACTGAAGTTTCACTGTACCTTTCTAGACCATGTATCGGATGAAGTGATACTTTATTTCAATGTGCTTCAACTTGTCATGAAACACTGGGTTTTCAAAAAGATTGATGCAACTCTGATTGTCATGCCTAACAATTGCAAGCTCAATATTTTCACTAAACAACCCTACAAGTAGATTTCTTACCCACATTACTTCTCGACAGGAAACACTAGCAGTTATGTATTTTGCTTCTGTAGTGCTCTGTGCTACAGAGCCCTGCTTCCTGCTGGAACAAAATATCATATATGATCCTAGGATGTAACAATAGTTGGATGTACTCTTACAGTCCATAATGCTTCCTCCCTAGTCTAAGTTTGTATAACCAAGTAACATGACCCCTCCACTAGAGGCATATCTGAGTCCATATGAAATTGTACCTCGAAGGTAAGTAAGCGCATGCTTATCAGCTATCCAGTGTATATGTCTCGGATCAGACATAAATTGACTCAGAATACCCACAACATAACATATATCAGGCCTCGAATGTATCAAGTACATTAGCGAGCCTATAAATTGTTTATACAAAGTGGGATATACTAGATTTGATCCAGTGCCTCACTATGAAATTTCCTCATATTGGAAACCATCGGTGTAGTCAAATATTTTCAATCATGGTAAACTTGAGCAATATATCCATAGTGTACTTCCCTTGAGATATAAAAATTTCATCTTTTCTTTTCCAGATCTCAATGCCAAGAAAGTAGTGCATCATACCTAAGTCTTTCATCTCCAAATATGAGGTGAGCTCCCTCTTGCACCACGCAATCAAATGTTCCTCTACAGTGAGAAACAAATCATCAACATACAAAACCAATATCAATGGTTGGTTCTTCACTACTTTGAAGTATAAATTTGGATCAGCTTCACTCTTACAGAAATCCAGTTTCTGAAGGTAGCTATCAATTCTAGAGTACCAAGCCTTGGGAAATTGATTAAGCCCATATATAGTTTTCTTTAGCTTGAAAACATGGGACTCCTTCCCATGCACCACAAATCCTTCAGGATACTGAATTTAAACCTCTTCCTCAACCTCACCATTGAGGAATGTTTTCTTCACAACCATCTGGTGAAGTTTCCATCCTAGAATAGATGCAAGTGCAATCATTTCTTGTGGTGTACCTTTCCACAGGGTGGAAAGGTATCATCATAATTGATTCCTTTTATTTGGAGAGAAACCTCTAGCAACGAATATGGATTTATACTTCTCAATGCTACCATCCACAACACGCTTTATCTTGTAAAGCCATCTGGAAGTCACAATGGACTTCCCATCAAGTTTGGGAACAACCTACCAAAGATCATTCTTCATTATAGAGTTGTACTCTTCTGTCATTGCATATTTCCAAACTTACTTCTCTGCAGCTTCTTCATATGAGGATGGTTCTGAATCACTGATGTGACTCATTAGTGCAACAAACCCTGAATATCTATTAGGTTTCTTGTGCTCTCTGTATGATCCTACTAGTTCTCCATGTTTCTTAAAATTTTGTAAGATATATCGACACCAAGAATATATTCTTTTAGCAGGAGATTCATCAGTTGACCTATCAATCCGTTCCACTAGTTCTTCAGGAGCTAGTGAATCTGAGGCATCTTCTAGTTTCTCCCTCTCAAACTTTGAAGGTGGAAATGCAGACTTGAGATCCTCCATATCTGAATCACTTTGAATCTATTTCGATCTTTTGAAATCATTTTCCTCATGGAAGGTAACATCTCATCTGACTTCAATGTGTCTCTCACTAGGTACATATATTTAGCATGCTTTGGATGACTCACTATAAATCACAAATGCACCTTTCTTTCCAGAATGATCCATTTTTGTTCTCTTTTCTTTTGGTACATGAATGTATACTGGGCTCTTGAATATCCTTAAGTGTGAGATGTCTGGCTTCTCACTAGTAAACACTTCTTCTGGTGTCTTTTCATCTAGAATAGCATGCGGGCTTCTATTTTGTATGTACATAGTTGTACTAGTGGCTTCTTCCCATAATGAGGTAGACATATCTTGATCATGCATCATGGATTTTGCAGCCTCAAATATGGTTCTATTCTTCCTTTAGGCAACTCCATTTTTTCGAGGGTTGTATGGTATTATTAACTATCTACATATTCCTGCATCACTACATAGCTCATTAAATGCATGTGAATCAAATTCACCTCCATTATCAGATCTTAATGCACAGATGTGATTTTCTTTCTTATTTTCAACTAGGGCTTTAAACTCTTTAAATTTGATATGAGTTTCACTTTTATCCTTCATGAAATAAATCCATGGATTCATAGAAAAATCATCTATGAACATTACATACTATAAGAAGCCACTCGGGGAGGGGGATGACATGGAACCACATACATAATAATGTATTATATCTAAAATCCCTTTAGATCTCGTACTACTGCTAGAATTTTTTTTCTTAACATTCTTCCCAATTGCACAACCCCGACATACACTATCATGCTCAAAATAAAAATAAAAAACATGCATACCTTTTACCATCTTTCAAAGTCCTGGTAGCGCTTTGTAGTGTAGGTTTCCAAGCCTTCGGTGACATAGCTTGCATGGAATTATAGTGTGATGAATCATAGCTTGAATGTACTTCTTGGGTATCTTGTATAGTCGTCCCTCTCAAACTCCAATCACAACAACATATTCTAGGATTTTGCTCTTCAACCATACAAGTGCTTTTTTATCCATGAAGGTAACTCAAAAGCCTTTGTCTTCAAGAACTAAAATTGAAAGTAGGTTATTCTTCAATCCTGGAATATATAGAATGTCCTCCACATGTAAAATATCATTGGTTCTTAGCTAGAACGAGGTGGATCCAACTCCTTGGATCGAATATGTTGAGTTGTCCCCAAACTCTACCATGCATGTGAACTTTTTCACTTTTAGGTCAGTGATGGATCTCTTGTAACCAAACATATGTTTGGATGTGCCACTATCAATCAACCATGTGTTTTCACTTGTGATGATGGATCCCAAAAGGGATGAGACAAGGTAATACCCCCTTCGTGTCTCCTTTTGTTCAGATGCATTCTTTTGAGTGGTTTCATCTTTTATGGTGGTAGAAGCATAAAAATTTCCTTTCCACTTTGCTTTGCACTCTCTTGAGAAATGGACTTTCTTGTTGCAATTGTAGCGTCTAGATTTTGACTTGTCAAATCCTTTGCTGAAATCCTTCTTCTTTGGAATCACGAGAGAAATTATTTTGGAAGAAGGATTTCTTTCATTTCTTCATTCTTTCCACAAGGGAAATATTTTTTTCTTTAGTGCACATAGTTTTGCTCTGGATTCACCCTTCCTCTTGGATACAATCAGGCCACAATATTTCGAACCTAGGTTGAACTTCTCTGTTGGTTGTGGATCCAGATCTTTCTGTCTCATAAATGATATTGTCTCAGCTGTGCACCCCAGAGGACTGTACACTCATGCCCCAACCTTGGGGTTCAGGGTTGTTTTTTCCAACCGTTTACGGGCCCATGGTTTTGGGTAACCCGTGGTATTTTCCCATTGTATTTCCCTTATAAAAGAAAGACATTGTAATATGGCTAGGGTGGACATCTTAGGTTTTATGCATTATAAAGATCTCTGAGATCACGAAGAGAGACTGTGAGATAGTGAAGAGGAAGTGCAGTGGCTGTGCTGTAGGTTGTATCCCTTCACCTTGCTGGACGGTATAATAAAAAGGACTGGCAATTTCAGTGTGGGCATAGCCCATCTTGGGTGAACCACGATATATCTGTGTCTCTCTTGTAATGTGTATGTGTGATTATATTTTCATTTCTGTTTATTGTTATTGCTCTGCGATCTTGTTTTTATAACAATTGGTATCAGAGCCGAAGGTCTATTTGGCAGATAAACTCACAGGAAACTAGGGTTTCTGGTTTGAGTGGGAGTAATGGCAGAGGAAGGAAAGTTTAAGGTCAAGAAGTTTAATGGCCAAAACTACCAGTTATGGAAGATGCAAACAGAGGACTATTTGTACCAGAAAGATCTACTCCTACTATTCGGAGGAAAAGCAAAACAGTCGATGGCTACGAAGGATGAAGAATGGGAGGTTCTTGACAGAAAGGCTCTGGGAACAATACGGTTGAGACTGGCTTCGTCGATGGCTTTCAATATATCAAAAGAAAAGAGAAAGGAGGATATGATGAGCACACTGGGTAAGCTATATGAAAAACCCTTGGCCTCCAACAAGGTATTTCTAATGAAGTGTTTATTTAATATGAAGATGTCTGAAGGTGGATCTGTTACTGATCATTTAAATGAGTTTAATATAGTTACAAATAAACTAAGTTCTGTAAGTGTGAACTTTGATGATGAGGTTAGGGCTCTTCTAATGTTGTGTTCATTTCCAGAAAGCTGGAATAGCTTGGTCATGGTTGTAAGTAACTTTGTCTCTGGTTCAAACACCTTGAAATTTTATGATGTTATTGGTGTTATTCTTAGCGAGGAAATGCGAAGAAAGAGCACAGGTGAGACATTGGGTAATGCGTTGACCATGGAGAGCAGGGGAATACAAAAGGAGAGAGGAAAGAGCCAAGGTAATCATGGAAAGTCTAAAACAGGCAGATCCAAGTCCAGAATGGGAAAAATAAAGTGTTGGAACTGTGGAAAGAAAGGACATCTGAAGAAAGACGGCAAATCTCTAAAGAAGAAAGAAGATGGACAGCAGGAAACTACCTAGGAAGCAAATGTAGCAGGTGATGTGTTACAAGATGATTTGATTCTTGCATTAGATAATACTACTGATTATTGGGTAGTAGATTCAGGTGCTTCATGTCATGCTATACCCCATAGGAAATACTTTCATGAGTATGTTCCAGGCGATTTTGGACATGTTTTATTGGGTGATGATGAGCCATGTAAAATTGTTGGAATGGGTAAGGTATGGATAAAATTTAAGAATGGAACTGATTGGTTGTTGAAAGATGTAAGGCATATTCCTGCTATGAAAAGAAAAATGATCTCAACAGGATAGTTGGGAGATGGCGGCTGTCTATCTGCGTTTGGAGAAACGTGGTGGAAGATCACTAAAGGATCAATGGTGATAGAAAAAGGAGACAGGGTACGTATGTTGTATTTATGTCCTCATAATACTGACCATTCTATCTCTTTAGGTTCCACAGGAACAGATACAACATTGTGGCATCATAGGCTTGGCCACATGAGTGAGAAGGGGATGCAGATTCTCCACTCAAGGAAGTTGCTACCAGATTTGAAGCAGGTAAGTTTGGAATTCTGTTAGAACTGTGTTTATGGAAAACAAAAGAGAGTCAGATTTCTCAGGGTTGGGAAACAGAAGAAGAATGAAAAGTTAGAGCTTTTTCATACAGATGTATGGGGACTGGCTCAGGTACAATCTCTTGGTGGCTCTCATTATTATGTTACATTTATTGATGATGCAACTAGAAAAATTTGGGTCTATTGCATTAGACATAAATCTGATGTGTTTGCTACTTTTAAGAAGTGGAAAGCTTTGGTTGAGAATGAGACAGGAAAAAAGTTGAAGTGTCTCAGATTTGATAATGGAGGTGAGTACTGCGGAAAGGAGTTTGATAGTTACTATTCATGCCATGGATTCGTAGAGAGAAGATAGTACCATGAACACCACAAGAAAATGGTGTGTCTAAAACGATGAATAGAACGATCATGGAGCATGCAAGATGTATAAGATTGCATGCAGGGTTGCCCTTATAGTTTTGGGCAGATGCTGTAAATACTGCTGTTTATTTAATAAACAGATGGCCTTCAAGTGCTTTGGATGGTGGTATTCCAGAGGAGGCATGGAAGTTAAAAAGGTGAACTACTCATTTATGAGAACATTTGGTTGTGAAGCATTTGTCCATATTGATAAAGAAAATAGAACAAAGCTTGAAGCTAAATCCAAGAAATGTACCTTTATTGGATATGGGGTTGATGATTTTGGTTATCGCTTATGGGATTATGAAAATAACATAATCATTAGGAGTAGAGATGTGATATTCAATGAAAAGGTCATGTATAAAAATTAGTTGCAGGGAAAGAAACAGGAAAAGGAAAACACAAAGTACACAGTACTTGATGAAATTGAAGAAAATGAAGTTCCAAAGGTGCCAGAAAATCAAGAACAACAGCAAGTACCTGAAACTCCTGCAACTGCAATAAGATCTACCAGGTTAAGTAGACTCCCTGAACGATACTCTCCTTCAATGTATTATTTATTGATGACTGATGCTGGTGAACTAGAATGTTATGAAGAAACAATGCAGGTGGAAACTAAAAAGAAGTGGGAGCAAGGCATGAATGAGGAGATGGACTCATTGGTAGGAAACCAAACTTGGGATTTGGTTCAGTTGCCTGCTGGTAAAAGAACATTGCAGAACAAATGGATTTATAGGTTGAAGGAAGAATAAGGAGGTAATAAGCGATGCAAGGCCAGACTTGTTGTAAATGGGTTTGCACATAAGAAGGTATAGATTTTGATGAAATATTTTCTCTTGTTGTTAAGATGACTTCAATTAGGACTATCTTAAGTCTAGTGGCGGTAGAAGATTTGCATCTTGAATAGTTAGATGTAAAAACAACCTTCCTCCATTGGGATTTGGAGGAAGAGATATATATGCAGTAGCCACAAGGGTATGAGGTCAAAGGTAAGGATAACTTGGTATGCAAGTTGAAAAAGAGCTTGTATGGCTTGAAGCAAGCTCCAAGGCAGTGGTATTTAAAATTTGACAGGTTTATGATAAAACAATGTTATAGTAGATGTCATTCTGACCACTGTGTTTATTTCAAGAGGCTAGATAATGAAATATATATTATCTTGTTATTGTATGTGGATGAGATGCTTGTTGTAGGGTCTGACATGCAGGATATAAATGTACTCAAAAGGAAACTAGCTAATTCATTTGCGATGAAGGATTTGGGTGCTGCAAAGCAAATCCTTGGTATGAGAATAACAAGAGACAGAAAAAAATTGCAAATTGACATTGTCTCAAGGTGAGTACTTATAAAAGGTGTTGAAGAGGTTCAAAATGTAGAATGCAAAACCAGTTAGTACACCTTTGGCTAGCCATTTCAGTCTAAGTAAGGAAATGTGTCCTAAGACACAGGAAGAGACATATTACATGTCGAAGATTCCCTATCAATCAACAGTTGGCAGCTTGATGTATGCCATGGTGTGCACAAGACCAGATATTGCACAAGCAATGGGAGTTGTGAGAAGATATATGAAAAATCTAGGTAAAGAACATTGGAGGGTAGTATAGTGGATTCTCAGGTATTTGAGAGGTACTACCACTCATGCATTATGTTTTGGAGGTTCAGACACTGTTCTATAAGGATATGTTGATGCAGATATGGCACGTGATAAGGATAGTAGGAGGAGCACCACAGGGTATGTATTTACTGTAGGTGGAAAAACAACAAGTTGGATTTTAAAACTGCAGAAGGTTGTTGCACTTTCAACAACGGAACCAGAGTATGTTGCTGTTACAGAGGCTAGTAAAGAGATGATTTGGTTGCAGAGTTTTATGGAGGAATTGGGTAAGAAGCAGAAGGATAGCAGGTTATATAGTGACAACCAGAGTGCCATTCATCTTGCAAATAACTCATCATTCCATTCCAGGACTAAACATATACATCTCAATTATCATTTCATACGCTCTGTTCTGGAAGATGAACTGTTGAAGCTGAAAAATATACATACTAGCCATAATCTTGCAGACATGTTTACAAAGGTAGGGACCATAGAGAAACTGAGTTCTTTCTTGGTTTTAGCTGGCCTTCTATCATGAAGGTGACGATGAGAAATTTGCCAAGTCCAAGGTCCAACAAGTACAACAGCGGTGGAGTTGTTGTGATCAGTCTCCAAGTGGGAGATTGTTGGTTGTGGAGCCAGATCTTTCTATCTCATAAATGATATTATCTCAGCCGTGCACCCCAGAGGACTGTACACTCATGCCCCAACCTTGGGGTTCGGGGCTGTTTTCTCCAACAGTTTACGGGCCCATGGTTTTGGGTAACCCATGGTATTTTCCCATTGTATTTCCCTTATAAAAGAAAGACATTGTAATACAGCTAGGGTGGACATATTAGGTTTTATGCATTATAAAGATCTCTGAGATCGTGAAGAGAGACTGTGAGACAGTGAAGAGGAAGTGCAACGACTGTGCTGCAGGTTGTATCCCTTCACCTTGCTGGACGGTATAATAAAAATGACTGGAAATTTCAGTGTGGATGTAGCCCATCTTGGGTGAACCATGATATATCTATGTCTCTCTTGTAATGTGTATGTGTGATTATATTTGCATTTATGTTTATTTTTATTGCTTTGCGATCATATTTTTCTAAACACTTCTCAGCCATTGATAGTAGCTAAGAATGTCTCCCATGAAGATGGGAGACCTTCAATGGTGGTTTGAATGAGATCATCTTCATCCACTACAACTCCAATGTTAACAAGTTGATCTCTTACCTGAGAGATCTTAGTGAAGAAGGAGACTACTGTCTCGTCCTTATCCATCTTGAGTTTTCATAACTTGTTCTTCAATGCCTTCTTTTGAGTTGGGGCCTTCTTCTCATATAGATTAGTCAATGTATCATAACATTCTTTTTCGTTCTTTAGCAGCGTGATCACGGGCATTAAGTTATCTTTTACCAAATCATAGATGATCCGTTTTCCCTTGGCTTGATTCTTCTTGAAGTTGATGCACCCTGCATTAGATGTAGGCTCTTCCATCACAATGGATACATAGCTATCCAAGTCATGTTCCTCTAGGATGTTGATAATCCTAGCCTTCCAAGTGTTGAAGTTTGAGGTGCCCTCAAGATGGTCTTTTGGTCCTACAGAGATTGATGCCATAGTCTTTAGATCTTGTGCTCAACTTCTCAAGATATTCATAGGCTCTAAATGGCATGCAAAACTGAGCTCCTTCATGCCCTTAGCTATGATACCATGTTAATATTTGGTTGATATTTGATCTTTAATTCTTGTAGATACTGAAACTTGAAGAAATGAGAAAATTCAATCACATGAAATTCATACAACCATAACACAAGATATACCTTGGGGAAAATCCTCAAAACAATGAGAACAAAAACCCCAACAACTCTTCTTAGTATAATATTATGGATAGCAGAGAATTTATTTATTTTCCATCATAGCAGATTGATTTTGGAAGATAAGAGACCACCAAACACTCTTGGTGAAGATACAAAATCAATAGAGAAGAGAGACCAATCAGATGTGTTTTCTAATGTGCCCAACACATCAATAACAATCAAGAACAATAACCTGCACAAAGAGAAGCACCTTGCCTTCAAGGGAGAAGAGAATTCTCTTCACATTGAATTCATCAATCCCGTATAACATATTTATATTACATTCTTCTCATGCATTAGCTTCTTCTAACTTCAGGATCAACTCGCCCTCAGACTGGATTTATCAATCTTGCATGAAGAAGTGTGCCCCATTTCTCATGCAGTGATTTATCTCACTGATCTATCTCTTAGGATGAAATTGCCTCTTAACTAAAAGCTTGTCCACTTAGTTAGGTGACTAACTTAAGTGTTTTCATGAAAGTGACATATTTTAGTTTAACATAAGTGTCGTCATGCAATAACACTTAGTTAACTAGATCTTCTTTGTTTTCACTTAGTTAACTATATTTAATTGATTTTTTCTTGATAACATCACTGTAGTGATCAATTTGAGTTCTTCTTGATTTATTGAAGTGTAATATTTTAGTTTAACTAAAGTGAAAAAAATTTAGTTAACTAATCCTTCTTATTTAACACTTATTTAACTAAAATCATGCTGATTGATTTACCTGTAGTGACCACAGTGAGTTCTTTAGTTAACTGAGGCATACATTGTGGCTTTAACTGAAACTTGAAATTTTGAGTTCACTTAGTCATCTCCCGATCAATTCAAATTCTCTTTTTCTCTCTGCATTTATCTTTATCTCTTATGTTACTGCATGGTCAATATGTGCTAACTTTAATTATCCATCACATTAGATTATACTAAGAAGAATTATTGGATGTTGTGATCATATTATATTATTCCGAACCAAATGATCATATGTTAAATTAATTCACTTTACAGGTGATCAATATATAAAGGATGCTTAATAGAAACTGGTGATCATGGTTAATAATACATCACACAACATTAAATTCTTTTAACAAGTAAAGCATGACCTTTATACGGAAGGTTCACCTCTATACAAGAGGTCCATCCCATGGATACCTTTATATGGAAGGTTCACATGAGAAACTTGACACACAATTCTGGAGCCTTGTCTAACAAGACTTTACAACAACATTACTTTGATCAATTACCTCTTTACGGGAGGAATAACCTTTACACGGAAGGCAATCAAAGTGCTCACCCCTATACGGGAGGATCAATCTTGTCTACATAAGATTGGTTTGGAGAATGTCTCACAATGCTGTACATTTAACACTCCCTCTCAGTGAGGGAGGCATTCTTTACCATACCAATATTGTCTCGAAAGTACCTGAACTTTTTCATTGACAAAGGATTTGTTAACACATATGAAATTTTCTCATTAGTAGCAATGTACTGAAGTTTCATTGTACCTTTCTAGACCATGTCTCAAATGAGCTGATACTTCATTTCAATGTGCTACAAATTTTCATGAAACACCGGGATTTCGTAAATCTTGATGCAACTCTGATTGTCACACCTAATAACTACATGCTCAATATTTTCAACGAATAACCCTACAAGTAGCTTTCTGAGCCACACTACTTCTCGAGAGGAAACACTAGCAGCTATGTATTATGCTTTTGTAGTGCTCATCCCTACTTCCTGTTGGACCACGATATTATAGATCATACTAGGCTATAACAGAGTCAGATGTACTCTTACAGTCCACAATGCTTCCTACCCAATCTGAGTCTGTATAACCAAGTAACATGACTCCTCCACTGGAGGCATATCTGAGTACATATGAAATTGTACCTCGAAGGTACCTAAGCACATGCTTATCTAGTGTTTGTGTCTCAGATCATACATAAATTAAATCAGGATGCTCACGGCATAACATATATCAGGCCTCAAATGTATCAAGTACATTAGAAATCCTATAATATCTCTATAAAAAGTGGGGTCTACTTGATCTGATCCAAAGCTTGACTTATGAAGTTTCCTCAAATTGGAAACCATCGGTGTTGTCATATATTTGAAATCTATCATGCCAAACTTGTGCAATATATCCACAGTGTGTTATATTTTCATCATTTAATTCAATAGATCTAGTATCTTAACTGAAAGAATAACATGTACAACATATCAAGCATAAGAGGCGAGAGACAAGAGACACAAAACATTTCACCAGGGAAAACCAAGACGGTGAAAAACCCCGCAACTTCCTCAGAGATAGAATCAACACAAATACAAGGATCACAATGATAAAACCCAAGAGATAGATATCTTCAGTAGCATACTCCTCCTCCACTTGTGCTCACTCCTCCTCTCTCTCACTAATGCAAAGTGAGTGAATAATAGAATGTATCAAATGAGAGAGTCACACTCTCTATTTATACTTTTACTTTCACTTGACCTTTACTCAACTAGGTCGGCCCCAACTTAACCACTTAACATAATGCTGACTAGACCGACCCCTACTAGGGTGGTCTAATAACCCTTTAACCCACATGACTCATACAGGTCCGACCCCATCAAGGTGGTCTAATAACCCATCAAGTATAAGTTACGACACTTACAATATTACTTGCGACACTTGCAAGTACAACTGATGACACTTCCAATCGAAGGAATAATACATCTTTGTCGGGGATACAATAAAGTACAAATGTAATACATACAATATACAAGTGAATATCTTCTAAAGTTACAAATACATCAACACTCCCTCTTAACGAGGAAGGCATTCTCTTGACACAGGTCATCAATACATATAGGCACAAGTCTTAAATTATGAAGTTGAATCATCGTCACTGGATCACAGAGCATCATCGTCATCACTGCTGCTCTACTCATCATCTCGATCACTGGGATATCTCTGAATTATTCTCGTCATAGGAATTTCTACAAAGCCAACCCTTTTTTCATGCTGGTTGTAGTCCTAGCCTCCTGCAGGTCTTCATAATCACTGGCCATACTATGGAATCCTCAGGAATTATTTACGTGCGTCAACAAAACCTAGCAAGAGCATCCCAGGACTGATTATGAGCTTACTGCTCAACCTATTGGATCTCCCAGGGAGCTATTACATGTTGACTGTCACAAAACCTTAAAAGAGTGTCTTGCTTCCTGCAAGAACTCTAAAGAGAATCCCAGGACTGATTACAAGCTTACTGCTCAACCTATCGAACCTCCAAGGATGATTACATGTGACCCCCACCACAAAACCTTAAAAGAGTGTCTTGCTTCCTGCAAGAACTCTGAAGAGCATCCAGGATTGATTATGAGCTTACTGCTCAACCTATTGGATCTTCAGGGTTGATTACATGTGGTTAGGCAAAACCTTTAAAGAGTGTCTTGCTTCCTGCAAGAACTCTAAAGAGCATCCCAGGACTAATTACGAGCTTACTTCTCAACCTATCGGATCTCCAGGGATGATTACATGCCTCTAGTAGCAAAACCTCGAAAGAGCATCCTAGCTTAGACTATAGGATCTCCCAGGGTATTTTCTATGCTACCTGCACAACCTGTCCATGGCCACAGAGTATCAACCTGATACTCATGATCATACTGATCATTATCATATAGTACATCATCGTATGATCATCCTAATCATCATCACAACATTGTCCTGATGCATATCATCTGGAGCATCGTCTTGATACTTGTCACATATGATCATCCTGATCATCATCATAGCATCATCCTGATGCATGTCATCTGGACCATTGTCCTGATACTCATCACATATGATCATCCTGATCATCATCATATGATCGTCCTGGTCCATGTCATCTGGAGCATCGTCCTGATACTCGTCATCATCGTATAATCAAACTGATCATACAAAGCATCCACATGATGCATATCATCACACATGATCCAAATGATCATGTAAAGCATCCACCTGATGCATATCATCACACATGATCCAACTAATCATGTAAAGAATACACCTGATGCATATCATCACATATGATCATCCTGATCAACATCATGCAGAACATCATCTAGAGCATCGTCCTGATGCTCATAACACAATGATTACATCTACAGCCATGGGAAGGACCCTCCTATCACCATGCTTGGAATGGCTCCTGCAAATGTGTCCCATCACTTCTTCCTTGAAGTATCTTCTATCTGAAGAACACCAAGCCTCTCTCTGAAGTACTCAAACTTCACTCTGGATAGTGGTTTAGTCAACACATCTGCAACCTTCTCATCCGTCGCAACATACAGGAGCTTCACTACTCCTCTCTGCACCATATACCTGATATAGTGACATTTGATATCAATGTGCTTCGACCTGTCATGGAACACCGGGTTCTCTAAAAACTTCACACAACTTTGGTTGTCATAATAGATACAGGTAGCATCCAACGGGAGATCAAATAACTTAGACAGTAGCTTCCTAAGCCATACTGCCTCACAACTAGCCGAACAAGCTGTGACATACTCTGCTTCGGCTGTACTCAGTGCTATGCATGATTGCTTCCTGCTAAACCAAGAGATCACACCTGATCCCATACTGAAGCAGCACCCCGAAGTGCTCTTCCTATCTGCAGCACTGCCTGCCCAATATGAATCAACATAACCCTCTAGGTTAAAATTTTGATTCATATCATACTTGAGCCCATAATCAACTGTACCCTTCAGGTACCTCAAAATATGCTTCACAGTAATCAGGTGAACATGTCTAGGATCCGTCAGGAACTGGCTCAATGTGTTCACTGCAAAGCAAATATCTAGTCTCGTGCTCGTCAGGTACATCAAGGACCCAATCATCTGACGATACACCGTGACATCAACCGACTCAAACGAAGCATCACACAGAAGCTTCAGGTTCGATGCCATAGGTGTGGCCATGGCTTTGTAGTTCATCATCCCGAACTGCTTCAGGATCTCTACTGCATACTTCCCTTGTCCAAGCACTTCCATACCTAGAAAGTAATGCATCATCCCCAAGTCCTTCATCTCGAACTCGGTATCAAGCTTCCTCTTGGTGTCGGCAATCAACCCATACTCACCTGTAACAAACAGGTCATCCACATACATTAGTAGTATCACAGGATTTCCTTCCTCAACCTTGTAGTAAAGGTTGGAATCTGCTTTACTCTTAGTGAAGCCCAAGCTGATAGAAAGCTGTCTATCCTACCATACCAAGTCCTAGGAGCTTGCTTCAAGCCATACTAGGATTTCTTCAACCTGCACACATATGACTCCCTGTCATGTGTCTCAAAACCAAGTGGCTGCTCCACATACATTTCCTCTTTGACTACACCATTCAAAAAAGTTGTCTTGACATCCATCTGATGTATCTTCAATTTCATTACTGCAACCAGAGCAAGTACTGTTCTGATGGAAGTGTATCTGGATACAGGTGCAAAAGTATCTTCATAATCTATTCCCTCTTTATGGTAGAAGCCATGAGCTACAAACCTCGCCTTGTATTTCTCTATGCTACCATCTGCAGCATGCTTGATCTTATAAATCCACTTGGAAGTCACAACAGACTTCCCTTCTGGTCTTGGGACCACATCCCAAACATCATTCTTCATGATCGATTGGCACTCCTTGATCATGAAATCCTTCCATTACTGCATCCCAGATCTTGAGAACTTCAGATTCTTCAATATCTTCAATAGATAGTTTTCTCGAACTTCGTTGTTGGGGCAAATGTTGTGGTCCTTCTTTTGTAGGTGATTGTATACAATCTTTCCTACAAGTCAAATTCAATTGCATGATTAGAAACTTCTCATAGTTTTCAGAACAAAATCTCACACATAAGAATATATGTCATATATTCATGCAATTATCTTAGCCAATGCTTCAATACAACATTTATCCATATCCCGTAACTTTCTAGATGCCTTCCATCTCTACCAGAACATTTGTTAAGAGTGTGCACAACTCCCAACATTTTAGCAAAGAGGTTTCATTCTAGATAAGTAGCAATGGAATGTTGTACAGTACCATAAGCCACTTACCCATTACTTGCATATGAGTAGTATCTTGTTCATTAATGCATAATGTACATCCTAAATCTAGGAATATAAGTATGTACATGAATGAACAACATCATTTAAATAAATGATAATTCAAATACTTATCTTTGTTTAGTTGTTGGGTGGACTCCCTCTTGATCTTTTCTTCCTGGAGTGCTCCCTCTTGATATTTTCTTCCTGGAGTGCTCCCTCTTGATCTTTGCTTCCTTGCAGCAACTTTTGGAGTGTGCTCCCTCTTGATCTTTGCTTCCTGGATTATCTATCCTTGAACTTATATCCATCCTAGACAACTATGCATGCTTAAGTGTGCACTAGTGTCATCCTTGTGTTATCCTCAAGATCTCATACATAACCATACATATATTAGTATAATCTCAATACTATAAAAAAAACTATGATCCTAAATAATCTTATGTATGGTCATGATCATTTCACACATAGGTAATAAGCGTTAGTATTCAAGGTTTCAGGGAAGACTTCTTTTACTCATGCATATTCTTATTTGACCATCGGAATTTTCTGGTTAGTCATATCATCAATCAAAGTAAGAAACATAATATGCATAAACCCTTGATTACTTAAACTTCTAACTTCAAGAATAATCATGATCATTCATACAAAAGTATAATATCCTAACACAAGGTAGGATTCTAACTTGATATAGGAAAAACATAACTAGTTATCATGTTTGCTAGTTATGTATAGCATATCCAAACAATGTCTTCTTGTTCTCTTCAATGACTTGTGCTTAGTAACTTGCATATCTCATAATTTAACCATTGTAGAACCAAATTATACATACCTCGTAAGTAGAGCTTCTATGTGATTCATGACTATGGATGAGTCTTTTGTCTTCATGTCATCATGGTCATATGTTCTTGATCTAGAACTTGATTTGTCTTTCTTGATGTACCTGTATGAGTCATACCTGTCGAGATTGCTTGTAGTCTTCTTATGTAAGGCCTTAGCCTCATATCCCTCTCGAATTGGAACTTCTTCACTTATGCAAGTGTTCCAATTCATTTTCTTCTAGGATTAACCCAATCCACTTTGATTTGCTGAAACTGAATCTGGAGCTGGATTAGGGTTTGTTAGAGACACCCTAAAAATTCAAACTTTGAATTTCAAACTTCTGATTGGATGAAAATATGTGCGTTGCTAAGCTAATCAAGCTGGTATACTTCAATTTTGAACTCTCCAAAATTTGACCCCTCAAAATTGCCTTTGAAACTTCCGGATCTTCTGGATAGGATCCCGAACTAGGGTTTGATAAAGATCGGTCTTCTGCCCATCCAAAAGGTTCGATATTGTGTTCTAAAATTTGATTTTTCTGAGGAGCTTCCAGCCATGGTCACAAATTTCAAAAATTCCAACTTTTGCAAAAGCCCTAATTTTCCACCTTTCCGATCAAAATCCTGAACTAGGGTTTGATCAAGCCCGACCTTCTTCCCAACCAAAAAATTCGATCTTGGTCTCTAAATTTCAATTTTGATGAGGAGCATTCAGCCTTGGAATCTGATTCCAAAAATTCAAACTTTTTTCGAAGCCCTAAATTCCCGCAGCAATGACAAGCCAAGAATGAAGGTGTTCAGAATCCAATTCTGTTTTGACAGAAATATGCACCTGATTGATTCTGGTGCATATATGAATTCACGAATCCATAGGGTCTGAAACTTTGGACTGTGGTATCCTGACCTGTCATCTTTCCAACCCCATAGGTCTGACCTCAATTGGATTCTCTGAGAGAGAGTTATTCCAAGTGTCACAACGCGACCTGTTTATGGGATAAAACAAGAGAGTGAACTTGTAAGGCATGCCACGTGTCACTGGTTTAACTTAGGCCTCTGAAACTTTTACCTGTGAAACTAAAGTCCGTGCTCTTACTATCACTTTTTGCAGAATTTCATTTGGAGCTTCCTAGCCCAGGTTGTGACCTTTTTTCCTAGGTCACCCGTTTATGACTAATATCTAGAAGAGGAAGAAACCCTATATTGTAAGGATCATAAAATAGAAAGTACAACGAATTAGATGCTATCAGTGATGATTTTAAGAACCCCTCCTAGATTTATATGTATAAAAAACTGGGCGAATCCCCATGATACATAGGAAACGTTGCGGGCAATTTTATCAAGAATATAATATGTATATATAATTTTTTGGTGATTTTTTTCGCAAAAGTATGTAATCCTGTAAAATATCGGTGAATATTTCATAAAACAATAAAATCTTGGCGAATATTTCATAAAACAATAAAATCTTGGCGAATATTTCATTGAATTATAAAACCTTGTAAAATATTGGTGAATCTTTCATAAAATTATAAAATCTAGTAAAATCTTGGCAAATCTTTCATTAAATTATAAAAGTTTAAAACCTTGTAAAGTCTTAGTGAATCTTTCATAAAATTCTAAGGAGAGCATGGTGTCCTCTCCGAATTCAAATTAGTAATGCTAGAAAGTGATTCCTATAGTCAAGAAAAGTTGGCCTTTTGAGTTTTTCCAATGTAGCATTGGATCAGGGATGCGTGCAATGCATTTTAAGAAATTCCTATTGAAATGTATTTTTGTGGAATGCTATGATGGATATACAAAATGTGGTCATCAAACTTTTCATGCAATATGTTTGATGACGTGATCTCTCGAATTGTCATGATGGTTGGATACACACAAACCCTGAAAATTTTGCATACAATGGGGATTGCAGGAGAAAAAATGGATGCAATTGTTGTTACAAGTATAACAATGGTTGTGTGCAGTTAGATAGTTTGAAACGAGGGACAACGAAATGTATGAAACAACTAATCAATATATTCATTACCGGGTTCATAGAATCCCTCAAATCTTGGTGGTCAAAGATAGAAAAATGGTGGTCATCCAAATGGGGGAATCCCATTTAAATAACCCATGCAAGTGGTTAACAATGACATCATGAGTAAGATGATCAAGAAGACAAAATTAAAATGTAAATTATGGGAGTATGTATAGGTCATAACACCCATTGGACCAGAATTCAATATGGAAAAATATTCTAGGAAATTGGGTTGGATAAAAAAGCTAGTTTGAACCATTGGAAATCCCAAGGAAACATATCAATTCAAAGCAATAGAAAGAAAACATTGCAATGGAGATGGCATTGGTGAACATTGCTATGTCTCTCTATGTTTTTAAAGAGCACCGAAAATAGATACAGTTAAAGTACAAAACACCATTCATTGAGTACACTAGATTATAGTGCAGAGAAAACCTCCAAACTCCAAATAATTTTTTGTTTGGGTGAAAGAAGAATAGTCGATGTCAAGAGAGTGGAGGAAATTGTAAATCACACAAAGGAGATGATCAAATCTTGTCATGATGACCCTCCTCGTCGGTTCACTCCTCTCAACTATGGAAATCCTACACTAAATGTGCACTTGTCTCTCTAACTTCCATCCTCCAAGTATAGAATAACTAGTTTAGTCACATTTCCTTTAGAAGGACTTTGTGTTTTGTGAGGGAACATTGATGTGGGAGATTTCCACCCCACGCAACTAGAACTCCTATCTCTTGTTCACATAGATGTTCAAAGAAGTCCTTTGAAGCTGTCATAGGCTTGAGACAAAGGACAGGCTAAAGTTGGCACATTCTAAACTTGCAGGAGGATGTTATAGATACCATAATTCCCTTACAAAATATAGAAAAATACACTTCACATAGAGCCAATATGGAAAATCTGTGTGCAAGGTTAGACATAACAGAAGTAATAGAACACGAGGAATGTAGAGGAACGTATATGAGTCTTGGTCTATGCAATGGCCCCATTCAGTAGCTGTTAAATTTTGAGCATTAATTCACAATACTCTAGGATATTTACTAAGAGAATAACACGTACAGTATATCAATGCATAACAATCATAATAAGCATGACAATCATCACAAGAATCAAAAGCATGAGAGACAAGAGACACAGAGTTTCCGTGGGGAAAACCCTAAGGTGAAAAACCCCACAACTTCCTCAGAGATAGAGAGAGCAATGGCTCAACCAAAGTACAACCAAAATACACAGAGATAGTCTCCTAGTAGCAGATGATCCTCCTCCTCACTAGTGCGCCACTTTCTGAGTGAGAGAAGTGTGAGTTTCCGAATGATCCAAATAGAGATCTTCCGATCTCTATTTATACTTAACCTGTTTTCCCAATATCCTTATGGGGCCGACTTGTCTAGTTAGGTACATCAATTACATATTACATAAAATAGGGCTGACCCCACACATGGTGGTCTAATAACCCATCGACAAGTTCACACACTTGCGACACTTGTCAATACACATGACGACACTTCCTTATAGAGGAATAACACATCTCTTATAAGGGTACAATAAATATATATGAAATACATAGATGAAATACATTCCGAAGTTACATATACATCAACACACCCTCTTAACTAGGAAGGTATTTCTTGACACAGATCTACTAGCACAAGTCTTCTTCTCTGGATCATCGTCATCGATGCATCGTCCTTGAATCATCATCATCATCACTGTTGTTGCTATCTCAAACAATCTCTGCATCTACTCGTCATAGGAAGTTCTACAGAGCCAGTCCTTTTTCATAATGGATGTAGGCCCACCACCTGTAGGTCTTCATCATCACTGGCCATACTGTGGAATCCTCGGGACTTATTACGTGCGTCATAAAACCTTAAAAGAGTCTCTTGACTAGCAAGAACCCTAAAGAGCATCTGAGGCCTTTTTCATCCTGTCCAGATCTCCAGGACTTATTACATGTGATTGTCACAAAACATTAAAAGAGTGTCCCAGGAACATTTATGTGCATAGCAGGATCGGCAAGAACTCTAAAGAGCATCCTAGGAACATTTATGTGCCTAAGCATGACCGGCAAGATCTCCAGGACTGATTACATGTGACCTCTGCTACAAACCCTCGAAAGAGCATCCCAGGACTTATTATGGGCACACAGCCCAACCTATCGGATCTCCCAGTTCTTACATGTAGCATCCCACCACAAACCCTCGAAAGAGCATCCCAGGACTTATTACGGGCACACAGCCCAACCTATCGGATCTTCCAGGTCCTACATGTGATCCACTATCACAAACCCTCGAAAGAGCATCCCATGCTGTTACGGGTACACAACTCCGACCTATAGGATCTCCCAGGTCTTACATGTGATACACAATGCCAGTCCTTTTTCATACTAGATGTGACCTAGAACAAATCTAGGATTTCCTTTGCACAACTTGTCCACGGCCACAAAGTATCCACTTGATACTCAACATACACCATCCTGATGTACACATGATCATCCAGATCATCATCACTGCAACATCCTGCTGCATTTCATCTGGAGCAACATCCTGAAGCTCGTCATCTATGATCATCCTGATCATACACTGCATCCACCTGATGCATACCAAGTATCTACCTGATACATATCATCATACATGATCCACCTGATGCATACCAAGTATCTACCTAATACATATCATCATACATGATCCACCTGATCATACAGTGTATCCACCTGATACAAACATAGATACATGATCCACACAATGCATCTCACTGATATATATCAACATACATGATCTACCTGATCATACACAGTATCCACCTGATACATATACAGATACATGGTCCAGGAATCCAACATGATGCACATACAAAATACATACAAATGATCCAACCGATCATATCCAGCATCCAACATGATGCGTACATACATATATAAATGACCCAACTGATCATATCCAGCATCCAACATGATGCATACATACATATATAAATGATCCAACTGATCATACAGAGCAGAAACTAGAACATCATCCTGATGCTCTTCATCCAGTGCTTACATCCACGGCCATGTGAAGGATCCTCCTTCCAACATGCTTGGAATGGCTTCAGCAAATGTCTCCATCACTTCTTCCTTGAAGTGTCATCGATCTAAAGAACACCAAGCCCCTCTCTGAAGTACTCGAACTTCACTCTGGCTAATGGCTTTGTCAATACATCTACAATCTGCTCGTCCATCGCAACATACAGGAGTTTCACCCGCTTCGCTCTGCACCATATCCCTGATATAGTGATATTTGATATCTATGTGTTTCGACCTATCATGAAACACTGGGTTCTCAAACAGCTTCACACAATTCTGGTTATCACAGAAGAAAGAAGTAGCATCCAATAGGAGATCAAATAACTCAGACAGTAGCTTCCGAAGCCATACTGCCTCACAGCTAGTTGAACAGGCTGCAACATACTCTGCCTCAGCTGTACTCAGTGCTACACAAGACTGCTTCTTGCTAAACCAAGAGATCACACCTGATCCCATACTGAAGCAGCACCCATATGTGCTCTTCCTATCTGCAGCACTGCCTGCCCAATCTGAATCAACATAACCTTACAGGTTAAACTTTAGATTCACTTCATACTTGAGCCCATAATCAACTGTCCTTTAGGTACCTCAGAATATGCTTTACAGCAACTAGGTGAACACTCCTCGGATCTGTCAGGAACTGGCTCAATGTGTTCACCGCAAAGCAAATATATGGTCTCGTGTTCGTCAAGTACATCAAGGACCCAATCATCTGACGATACATAGAGACATCAACCGGCTCAGATGAAGCATCACATAGAAGCTTCGGATTCGATGCCATAGGTGTGGCCATGGCCTTGTAATCCATCATCCCAAACCTCTTCAGGATATCTACAGTATACTTCCCTTGTCCAAGGAAGATCCCTTATGTACTCTGCCACACCTCCATACCTAGGAAATAGTGCATCATCCCCAAGTCCTTCATATCGAACTCGGCAGCAAGCTTCCTCTTTGTATCGGCAATCAATCTGTCATCTCCTGTTACAAATAAGTCATCTACATACAAGAGTAGAATCGCAGGATTCCCTTCCTCAACCTTGTAAAAAAAGTTTGAAATCCGCTTTACTCTTGGTAAAGCCCAAACTAGATAGGAAACTGTCCATCCTACCATACCAAGTTCTGCACATATATGATTTCCTGTCATGTGTCTCAGAATCAAGTGGCTGCTCCACATACACTTCGTTTTCAACTACACCATTCAAGAAAGTTGTCTTGAAATCCATCTGGTGTATCTTCTATTTCATCACTTTTATATTTCTCTATGCTACCATCTGCAACATGCTTGATCTGATAGATCCATATGGAAGTCATAACAAACTTCCCTTCAGGTCTTGGGACTACATCCCAAACATCATTCTTCATGATCGACGGATCATGGCATTCTTCCCATATCCTGGGAACTTCAATATCTCCAATAGATAATTTTGTTGCTGAACAAATGTTGTAGTTCTTCTTTTGTAGGTGATGGCATACGATCTTTCCTACAAGACAAGTTAAATTGCATGATTAGAAACATCCCATAGTTTTCAAAACTAATTCTTATACATAAAGAAATATGTCATACAGTCATGCAATTATTTTAGCCAATGCTTTCAATACAACATTCATCCATATCCTGTAACTTTCTAGATGCCTTCCAATCTCTACCAGAACATTGTTAAGAGTTTGCACTACTCCCAACATGTCAGCAAAGAGGTTTCATTCTAGATAAGTAGCAATGGAATGTTGTACAATGCCATAGGCCACTTACCTATCACATGCATATTAGTAGTATATTGTTCATTAATGCAATCATTCTAATATGCACAATACATATCCTAAGTCTAGGAACATAAGCATATACATCATTGAACAATTTTATTTAAATAAACAAATATGTAAGAAATGGTAATTAAAATACTTATCTTTGTTTGTTCGTTGGGTGGACTCCCTCTAAGTCTTAACTTCCTTGCAGGAGCTGCTGAAGTAGCTTCTTCTACACCTTTCTGTTGTGGAATGTAGAAAGATGGTCAACTCCCTCTGAATATCTGCATCCTTGCAGGAACTACTGAAGTGTTCTTCTTCTTGATCTTTGCTTCCTTGCAGGGGCAACTGGAGTGTGCTCCCTCTTGATCTTTGCTTCCTGGATTACATGTCCTTGAACTTATATTCATCCTTGGTCCCTATGCATGCTTATTAGTATCATGATTGTGTTATCCTTGTGATCTCATACAAAATCATACATTCATTAGTATATTCTCAATACCATCAAAACACGATAATCTCAAGCATGTATAGTCATGATCATTTCAAACAGAAATAATAAGCATTAGCATTCAAGGTTTATATAGGACTCTTATGGTTAGTCATAACATGTCTAAACCTGTGATTACTCAAACCTATGACTCTTCTGGTTAGTCATAACATTAAATAAGGTAAGACACGTAATATGCATATACCCATGATTATTCAAACCTATGACTTCATGAATAAACATCATCAATCATGTCATGTATACTTCTATAATAGATCCTATGATATAAGAAACACATACCTAGTCACCATATTTGCTAGTTATGTCTAGCAATGTGTTCTTGTTCTCTTCAATGACCTGCATAACTCATTAGTTAACTTTTGCAAAAACAAATTATACATACCTCTATGTGATCCATGAATATGGATGAATATTTGTCTTTATGTCACCATGGCATGTTTAGGTTGTCCCTTCAATTTGTACAATCCTCCCTCTTGCTCTCCAATCACTACTGCATCATCGATTGTTTTACCCTTTGGCCACAATAGGACTTGGCCATCCACAAATGCAACCCTCATACCTTTTGCATCCAATGCAGATATGGAGAGAAGATTCTTCTTGAGCCCAGGTACATAAATAACTTCTTTCATCTTCAAAAATTTTCTAGAATCTAGGTTGTAGGAGGCTTCACCACTTCCTTTGATGGGGTATTAATAATCATCCCCAAGTTTCACTTTATGGGGTGATTCATGTTCAGATAGATTTACAAAAGATTCTTTAAACCCAGTCATGTGTTTGGAAGCTCCACTGTCAATTAACCAATCATTACAACCATGTGACATAGTTCCTGTGAGAGCAGAGATAAGAACATACTCTTCTTCACTTGATGAGTCATCATCACTTTCTGCCCTAGCTTTATTCTTTGGAGGTTCATCATCTTCGGCAGCATGAGTATGGTACCTTCTTTTGTTACCCTTCTTCTTTTTGCTAGAGTTGTTGTTGTTGTGGTTATCCCTTTTGTTCTTGGGACATTCTGAAGCAAAGTGACCCTTCTCATTACAAGTGAAACACCGTAGATCTTTCTTGTCTTTGTGATAATGATGAGAAGATTTCTTTTTGTGATGGGATGGCTCCCTTTTGAACTTGCCCTTCTTAGTGTGAGCTGTGAGAGCTTGATCTTCATTCCCCATCTTTTCTTCTCTTGCCACAAGCCTTGCTTCTTCTTGAGAACATTCCTCCCACAATCTACTGAAGGAGATTAATTTCTTTCTTGCACAGATCCCTTGGATAAAAGAGTCCCATTACCTAGGTAGGCCATTCAAGGTGGTCATAACAATTTCACCATTCTCCACCATTTCATCTACAGCTTCAAGTTGTTCCTTGATCTGAGAGACCTTGGAGAAATAGGATTGAATGGTTTCTCCATTCGACATCTTGACCCCTTTCAATTGATTCCGCGGGGTCATCTTCCGATTTATGTTCTTCCCTTCAAATAGCTTGGTCAAAGAGTCAAACATAGCCTTGGGTGTCTTTAGAGATGACACATGTGGAATAAGATGGTCCTTGATAGAATCAGCAGTGATTCTCTTTGCCTTGACCAAGTTCTTCTTATGCAATATTTTAGCGTATTCATCCTCTGGGATAGGGATGTCTTCTTTTACATATGAGTCCAACTCATTCTCTTCCAGGATTAACCCAATCCTATACTTCAAATGGAAATAGAAAAGATTTAGGTCTTACCACTTGAACTACTGAAAACTAGATCTGGTCCTGGATTAGGGTTTGTCGAAAAAACCCTAAAAATTCAAAATGTGAATTTCAACTTTCTGAAAGGATAGAAAGATGCGCCTTCATGAGCTGATCAACTGGTGTATTCAGAATTTGAGATCTGCAAAGCTACACCCTTCAAAACTGTCTTTCTGTCTTCCCGGATTCACTAAGGAGAGCCCTGAATTAGGGTTTGAGTTTCCCATAGATCTACCCAGCCAAAAATCTTGATCCAAAGCTCTAAACTTCAATTTTTGCAAGGAGCTTCCAGCTATGTCTTCAGATTCCATAAATTCCTATTTTTGTGGAAAGCCTAATTTTTGGGGCCAAATCTGAAAATGCTCAGAATCGAATTCTGATTGGACAGATAGATTCTCCTTGATGAGTAGAGTCAATCTAGTATACTACTTTTCCAAAATCTGTGGAGAGAAACCCAATAAACAAGAAACCCTAGTTTCCGTCACTGCACAATGTCTTCTTCTCAGGTTAGCTCTGATACCATGTTAAATTTTGAGCATTAATTCACAATACTCTAGGATCTTGACTAAGAGAATAACATGTACAGTATATCAATGCATAACAATCATAATAAGCATGACAATCATCACAAGAATCAAAAGCATGAGAGACAAGAGACACAGAGTTTCTGTGGGGAAAACCCTAAGGTGAAAAACCCCACAACTTCCTCAGAGATAGAGAGAGCAATGGCTCAACCAAAGTACAACCAAAATACACAGAGATAGTCTCCTAGTAGAAGATGATCCTCCTCCTCGCTAGTGCGCCACTTTCTGAGTGAGAGAAGTGTGAGTTTCTGAATGATCCAAATAGAGATCTCCCGATCTCTATTTATACTTAACCTGTTTGCCCAATATCCTTATGGGGCTGACTTGTCTATTTAGGTACATCAATTACATATTACATAAAATAGGGTCGACCCCACACATGGTGGTCTAATAACCCATCGGCAAGTTCACACACTTGCGACACTTGTCAATAGACATGACGACACTTCCTTATAGAGGAATAACACATCTCTTATAAGGGTACAATAAATATATATGAAATACATTCCGAAGTTACATATACATCAACAGTAGCAGCGATAGACCCCAAAAAAATTAGATTTAACCTAGACAGCAAGCCTCCCTCTTGTAATTCAAACCACATATGAAGGCCTTGAGAGACTAGGTTTTTGTAAAATCCATTCTTCTATTCACTTAATAAAAAACATAATTCCCTTTCAAATTATGGCAAAATAAGCTTTGAATGGATCCAACAAGGCCAATCTTGGTGCAATTTTTAGACCAATATGGCGAATCAATGTGTGATCTTAGACATAACAGATGTCATAGAACAAGAGAAAAAAGAGAAGCCTCAATTAATGCAGTGACTAACCACATTGCACCAAAAAGAACATAGATTTTACTCAAGTAGAAAGTATTCCTCTTGCAATTCAAATTGCATATGAAGGCCTTGAAAGAGTAGATTTTTATCATGGAAAAACCATTCTTGCATTTGGAAGTGCTGAGAGATTAGGCAGTCTAGGCATACAATTTGAAAGAAAAAAATTCAGTGCATCCAACCGTAATTGCAACTTTAATCAGTGGGAAATTGAAATTCTTTAAGAACTTGAGAATTGATATTCCCATTGATTACACTACACTAATCAGAATTTTGAAGAACTGTCCGAGTAGTATGATGTCACTAGCTGGATATTCTAAGTGCTTGCTACTAAAATGACATTTTGGACTCCAATTTATAGAATACATTAGTAGGGAAAAGGAAAAAAAATAGGATGTCACTTATTTTCAATAAAGCTTGATTGATCTTCCTTATTCCCACCTTCTTTACCCAGTTGGAAATCTCTTTCAAGTTTTTGTCATAATGCATACAGTCCACTGTCACTATAACTTTCCTACCCAATGATAGGACACTCATATTCCTCTGGTGACTTTGCTAGACACATGGTTTGACATTAGCAGATTGTTCTCATTATTTGATAAGGTGCTTACATCGCATAAGTAGTAATGTAGCTTCATTCTCAAATTCTTATATGGTAATGTTGGTTTGAACAAGTGTTTGTAAGGTACTGATCCTTGGGTTTTAACATTATGGAGCAAACTGTTGTCTTTAGAAACCCCTGAAATTGATTATAAACACACTTAATGAAATATCTGTTCAAATAAATTTATCATGGCACCCACTAGTACGCCACTACTTATTTGACCTTGTTCTTTGAGGGGAAGCCACATCATTTCTTACAAAAACCAATGAACATAACAAACTGATCTCCATGATATAACTAGAAAACACTTATTTTCCTACCATATTCTACCTCTACCTTTTCCTTAAACAACATAATAGCATTTAATGCATCTATATCTTCTTAAGAAAGAAGACCCGTGATTTTTGTGAAAAAAATCAATAAGAAGCATAACGTACCATGCACTTGATAATGACGGTGTTCTTGTCGAACCAAAAACTTCAACATCCACAAGCTTCAATTATTTTCCTACTCCCATGTCGTTAATTTATTTGTATTGATTTCCATCTAAGCATATCTTACACCCCCCTTTCATCTTCTTTGTCAAGTAGGCCATCAACCATATTGAACCTACTTCGAAGGGGAAGATGTAGAAAACAGAAATGCCCATAATATCTTCAACACCAAAGTACATTAACATCAAACTCTCTGCCACTAACCATTATTTGTCAATTTGCTCTACCACTTCTATCACCTTGAATTCATAAATACACACAGTAATAATGTCAAGAAACTATGACTCCTATCACCATACACAGTTACATGCCAATCTAATCAATTATTTGATAATTTCATGCACTAAATTTCATAAAAAAAATATTCTTAAGAAAATCTTTCTATGTCTAGAAAATAAAATATGTTCTAGAAATCATAAGATTCAAAGACTAAGATTTTTTTTTTAATTACATACACTTCAAATTACCTCTTTTCTATCCTACATGCTACCTATTATGCTACAAATTTCCTCAATTCCCTATCGCAAAATTCACTTTTTCCACAAGTAACAATTCATCCCCACGACAACTCTTCTTTGACACTGACCAACTGACTCTTCAAGGCATCACCTTTATGAACAATTCCCTACATAATGCTCTAAATGTGGGAGCAAGAAATCTAAATTTTCCTGCTAGGAATCGGAATCCTTATAAGAGACCTTTTAATTGCCAATTACTTGCCAAAGAAAGGAGGACATAAGACCCACCTGTACAACCACCATTGAGGAATACAAATAATCTAGTTGAGGAGTATTACCCTAATGAGGATGAGGATCAGGGACCCGTATCCTTTCAAGCTCACTAAGAAATGAACAGGGTGAAAGACGACCTAGTGGATTTCTTAAGAAAAAGATGGTGTTTCTATAAGATGTGGTAGTCTGAAAACTTTCCTCCTAAGAAGGAATGCCCTATTGTTGACTTGGAAGAATTGTGGTGCCAATGCATTCTGCAACTAGTTGGATTGTCCCAAGTCCATCAGTAAGTGGACAGACTACTTCAAGTACATACCATGCATAATAGGATAAGAACTTGTTGTGTCGTCTCTTGATTCCTGAATGCAATATGTGACTATTCTTGTGCTATATGTCATAAGGAATGTCACCATTCATAACATATATTTCTGACATAATTTTCCTAAACCATTGAAGTGCATGTTCAAGTTGACAGGGACTTGATCATAATTATAGAAAATTTCTGGAGTTAAACTATGTTCAAGTTTTAAACTTCTCCATAATTAGAGTGGACACTCCACCCATCATCAGGGGATTCAGATAAAGCTTTGATAGATAGAACCAAGTGAACCTAATTATCCTTTTCTCAAGCCATATATGTGCCTTTCACTCTGAGTTCAAGAGACATACAGATACACCAAGGATTAAAACCCTATAATATGTGGAATGTAATGCCATAAATTAACCTTTTTGAAGTCTACAAGTGCTAGTAAAATGTTTTAATATATAAGAACGTAGCATTCAAACCAATCTAATACTTATATTACATGTCTCTCAGATCCAAGGAAACCTGGCATAAGAAAGTCAAAAAGTGACCAGAGCTCTAGAACATTGTTCTGCAGACACATTCAAAAGCAGGGACAACATAAGCAAACACAAAACAATCTCTAGTTAAAAATTAAAATACCTCAAGTCAAATTGCTAAAAATAGAAAGGGAAAAAATCAATCAGAAGTACCTTGGTGACCTCCAATGTGCAACTAAATATATGACAGAAGGAATGACTTGAAAAACAGAACCTGACAAATGATAACAATGAAAATATAATTATTGAACATTTAACTGAAACTTTCCTCTCAAATACAGATAAAAATTCCACTACCTGAATTGGTGTTCCACTCAGAATAAGACAGTGTTCAACTTTTAATTGTTTCACCGCAATAGTCACTTTCGATTTTACGTTCTTTATTATGTGACCTTCATCTAAAATACAATAATTCCAGACAATGTGCCCCAAGAAATCAATATCTTTGCGTATGCCATCATAAGATATTAAAATGATGACTTTCCAAACTGATTCCGAAGCAAAGAATGCTCCTGAGGAGACCCAACATACTGGAGAGGATTCAAAACAGAACTAAAAATAAATTTATCAATTTCAAAGGCCAAGTGACCTACTAATGTTGAGGGACAGACAATCAAAGAACGTAATTGTTCCTTTTCGCCCTTAAAATCAAGGCATTCCACAGTATCATATGCTACAATTGCAGAGGCTTGGAGTGTTTTCCCAAGACCCATGCCATCACACAAAATCCCATGAAGCTTGAAACATTTGAGAGATGCCATCCAGTTTATACCTTTTTGCTGGTACTTGAAACAAGAGTAAGTGTCTAAGTACCCACATCTACAAACAGAGATGGAGGATACCTCTAGATTTGACCTCCTTAATGGCAACTTTTCAGTGTAATTTGAAATCAATTTTATATACCTATTATCTAAAATATTAATCTCCCATCTCAAACATGATTCTGAACTATGACATTAACTAGAAACTGAAAAGATTAAATGGATGAGAGAAATTAGTTATTATTATGGCGATATACTTTACCTGTAAAATAACAGAAAAATGTTTATCATGACAGGTTTCTAGAAATATTAAGGGAATGTTTAGAAATTGTCTTATCACCATGGCAAACTGTTAGAATTGAAGTCAATTGGGAAAATGCATAATCATCTCCTCCAAAGGACTTCATGGTAAATTTAGAATCCTACACAATGCACAAATCCCAAATTTTAGAATCCAAAGTTATTTGGACAAGGTACACAATTATTATTTACCTTCTTAGAGTCACTTTCAACTCTAGAGCATGTTTATAATCATCAACTTGGGAGTTATCAAGAAGTTGCTCCAAAAGGTGAGCATCTTTGGCAATTCTTGATGATAGATTCTCACCGAGTCCAGTAGGTGGAGGAACACCCCTCGCAAGTGGAAGAAGTGGAACTAGAGCAGTAAAGCTATGTGTTACACTCTGTCTCACAGTGGGATCATTGTCACTCAAACATCCCAGAAGAGGAACAACAAGCAAGGGAGCATATGCCACCAGCTTTACTCCTAATTCCTCAACCAATGAAGTAACAAGCATGCCTGCACCTTGCCTTGCCTGAATAGATGATGAATCCTCAAACATAGGAATGGCCTTTTCCATTACTGCTGCCATAACATGCACTGTCAATGTTTTTGCCATACTTGTAATGCATCTTGAGGCTGCCAATCTGACAGCAACATGGCAATGGTGTACACAGCCAAATATGCCAGGAAGCAGTGTAAGCAATTTCATTTGCAAAGGCTGTACAAGTAGAGGCACAATGGAACACACGACCTGTAATAAATAAGCAGATTCGTCAAAACCATATATAAAGCAAATCATGGTTGCAAGATAAAAACGCATAAGCATGACAAGGATTTCAGCATTGTAATAGATAACGTAAGAAGCTCCTCGGACCTCTAGATAATAAAGTTGTCATTTATTTAGAGGCATGGATGTAACATAATTGATCCATGCAAATATGCTGAAAAGATAACTGGCCAAAGCTCTTTCTACTGTGGTGATCCTTCATGTATGCAATAATATTATCTCATTTTCAATATATTTGCACATATAAAAGTTAAATTGGATGCTAATTTTCAAAGGTTAATTATACAGAACTACAAATAGTTGTAATTCAGAAAACATAGCGCAAGGATATTGTTTAGTGTCAGCTAAAGGATGAAAGCTAAAGGATGAAAATTTGGTTGGTTATAATTTCATCCTGAAAAACATAGCAATGACAGTAGCATATATTTTTATAATCAATATTGATAAAATTAGGATGACCTTTAGAAAGAAAGAACAGGATGCAAAATATAATTATCTCAGAAATAATTTGAGTTAAATGCACACTCAACAGTCAAACTACGAGAAAGATCACAAAAAAGTTGCATCATCATTGGCATCCATCTCCACTACCAGCACCGAGACTCATTAGTTCATATCAACTTTCTTGTACTAGCACCTTATTTTATATATTTTCCTAGCTAGACATTTAGCCTTTATCTCGACACTTAGTCCTTTACAGAATGCATGTTGACAACTTTTCCTGTGCATGTTGGATCTCATGGTCAGCTGCATCAGGCTGCTTATTCCCCTTCAACCCGGACATCCAAAAATTTGGGTAAACTTACGGGGGTGGTCTAAGGGAAACTTCATTACTTCTATAATTTGGCAACTTGTTTGGCTCCTTTATTATTTAAAAATAAATATAACCTCCCATAGCAATAAGGTAGAGAACATTGCTCTTATTATGCACCTTATAAAAGTATACTTTATTCACATATAACAATTGCCTTACACATTAAAAAATAAATACTCTGGAGGTTAACAGCTTTGGTAGCCTATAAGGAGCCATCTCTGACCCATACAGTATAATCATAGTGTAATCAGGGCCTAAGAACCAGTCTCCTTTTCTGTATCATGAACTGGTGACTAGATAAGATTGGACCTCATGGGAAACCCTAGGAGGTTCCTTCCCCATCAAGATGCCAAAGGCAACAACATGAACTTATTAATGAAATCAAAATAGGAGGAGCCTTGCTCATTTAATCTAACTAAAGAAAACCATTCAGTTACTTTATTTGGTATTTTAATACTTAACCAGCTGAGGCTCCAAAGGAATTAGAGAATCTATCATAAAATAAATGAACATGTAGACTGGGTATGAAGTATGAAGGATATCTGAATGACTTCTCTGTTTTAAAATTCTCTAGTTGTTGCCTCATCCCCTGTGCAATTGCTTCAGCATACCTCAGAGAAGGGGCAGGCTTAGCCATGAACCAATCTATTAAGGCAAGCATGGGGCCATCCATAGTATTGTCATTATCCTTGCATAGAATCAGTGTAAACATAGATACAACTTTCTGAATCCAAGCTGGGAAGTCTTTAGTTCTATATGGAGGGAGGTCTAGGTCATGCTTGGGCTTTTTCAGGAGTTTCCCCAAAACTGCCCTTCTCTTATCTTAATTCCATGATACATAGACATTGTAGCATTCCTCAAGATAGATAGGATGGGTAACTAATGGGGTTCCTAGCATGGTGGATACAGACTAGGCTGTGATGGTAAATAACTGGTATTTTTAATCTGTAGTCATGATGGCAGACAAGGAGGCATCATAATTTTTAGCAAAAAGATAAACAAACTCAGGAAAGAGATAGATATCTAGGAAAAGGTGCTGAGCAAGGCTAGATGCCCATAAATAGTTTACATCTTTATTGACCAGGAATTTCCCATAAAATGCCCCAATGAGTTTGTGGGCCGAGGTCTTCTCGAGGACGGGAAGGGCAATTTGAGCAAGATTATAAAAGACATTGCAATTTTAGAAGACTTGAACCTATGCCTTATTAGTAATGGTGACTTAACATAGGAGAAACTAGGAATTTATACTTGAAAAATGAAAGTCTGATTTCAGTTTCACTTACTTGGAAAGAGGAGGACTCAGACAAGCCTTCCAGCCACCCTTGAACCGTTACTACTATCTCACTTCCAGTTTCAATCTAGGAGTTGTTTTCACACTCACTTTGTACTTTGTAGTTTGTACCTACACTAGACGTACTCTTTTAGTCCCATTGTCCTACTTTTTTTATCATTTGTTGGACATTAATAAAATTATACTATCCTCATCTTTGTTTATTTATTTCTGGTTATATCTGTACTGCCTCATTAAACACATGATTGTTTAGCCATTTTGAAACATCTAATATAACCAACACTCAAGTTAGCCACCTGCGGTTCTTATCTAGTAAAAGAGTTGTTGTCATGAGTGTTTAGAGTAGATATGCTCTTTCACTGACACATCACCATCAAAGTTATGTTTACTCAATCAAATGATGCAGGAAGGAGACATGCTTAATTCTAGTAAGAATGTAAAAGTTACAGCTAAAGAGAAATTATCAAGGCCACTAGACTACCACAACAGGCATCTATTGAAGCTCCTGGGCCAACTCATGGCCTTGCTTACTCTGCATCAACGATGGCATCACCACATCCTGCAACCTGTATAGCCAAATTGCCACCAGTAATCACTTTCTCTCCACTCTGCTGCTGTCTCTCATTAGAGAGAAGGTTTTCCTGTTTATTCATGTGTTGGTAAGCACCAGAATCAGTGATCCACTCCTGCTGAGAAGAAGAGGAGCAAAGTGCAGAGTGTATTGCCAAATTTGCACTATGAACAGATCCAGAATTGTTATAAAAAGTCTTCAGTTCCTACTGTGGATCTTGGAAGCTCTTCAATTCTCTGAAGATGAGCAAGGGAAAACTTGAAGGGATGGCCCTTCTTATGACAGTAGCCACATATGACATTTTCTTCTTGGAGTATTTCACGTATTTCCCTTTACCCCAAATCAGACTCACATTTAAGAGGGGTTGAGACAACCTTTGAATGGGCTTGGTATCAAGGAATTAATTCACCTAACTTGACGCTGAATGAGATTAGAGAAAACCTCCTCAAGAGTATAGAATATTAGAAACCAGAAGTGCAGCCTGCATGAGAAAAATGATATTAAATTAATACAATAGCACATTATATTAAAATAAAATATAATGAGACAAGACAATGAAGTAGGATATCAAGAGCAATAACCGCTCCACAGATAACTACTATCAATGCACTAATTTGTTTATGAGAATGCGTTTCTTTGTTCTTGCTACATTGAAAGAGTCTATTATTCTTAATTATGAAACAATGCTAGTATGGGTAAAAAATCCCCCATTATTTGGTATGGAACCACTATATTTCATCATGATTGATTTGTTCCTACCTCTTAATAAATATATGACATTGTTGGTGTTTGAAGTTATAAAATACCATCATAAAATGTAGATTTATTAAGAAGGAAACAACATATAGGTCATATTTAGCCACAACAATATGAACATAAAATTCCTACAATGCGAAATTCTCTACCTTTGAGAACCATGTTGAAAGATATTCCAAGACACTTTCTATTAAGTCTTCGACAAGTTTGAGGGATTTCGTAAGAGATTGGAAGAAACGGTTTAGTCACTGAAATAACAGAAGTAAATTTTCATTGTTTACAATTTGAAATTTGAGCTTGTCTTTTTGCTTCGCTTTTCTAGTCTCATACAATGATAAGTGCCAGTCATTTAGCTTTAGGTCTGGAGAATTTTTGATAGACCCCTTGGGTGTTTATCTTGTCTTTATCATGTGGTTTTTCTAGTGGTTTGTCTTTGTATAAACAAGCACTATGCTTTTATTAGACAACCTCAGAAAGCTACATTTATTCACATTAAATTGAATTGTTTGCATGCTTTTTTCAAATGTAGATGATTTCAATCCCTTATGTTCTAAATGTCTCCGTCAATTGATATTTAACTGTTTTAGTTGTATAGCTGGTTTCACATGATGTTCTGGACAAGAGACAATTAATGGCAAAACAGGGAACTCTGATGGAAGGTAATGAGCAAACAATGCGCTAGGAGCATAAGTTCAGTGAAGTACTGATATTAATGGGTTTGAAAATATGGTAGGAAATTGCAAATGCATGGAGGATGATGAACAAAGTTGGGGGTGGTGTGTTAAATGTTGTTAACTACTACTTTTTTTATTGATGTGGATTATGGTAGAACCAGAATTGGCACCCAACATTGTATGGAAAATAGTAATAACAATTTAGAGCGGATTCCTGGATGGAGTGATGGATTGCAACGTGTTCCAAAATGTCAAGTGTTTTTTTTGGGTTAAAACTTGCACATCAATTTAAATTTTTTCTAGATAAATGGTGAGTTGCATGCATTACAATTTTGAAAAAGCAGAGCTTTGAATCGAAACAGCATTGCGTGTTGGTAGGGAGATCAACCGAGAGGTCTTCGGTAAATAGGGAGTTTGGATGGCTGGATCAAAGCGGCAAGGGACATTAGCTACAACAACCTACAACCATCGGAATCAGGTATAATGTTCCATTTTTATGTATAAGTTGAGTTTATGCAATTTTATTTATGGTTTCATATTTGATTTTCAAGGTTTAAAATTTTCATCTTATGTTAGGGCTACATAGATAGTATTTTTAGGGGACCCCGAAATGGGGGTCCCTATAGAAGTTTCCAGCTCCATCCAACCTATCCTCGTACCTTAATCCTGCTGATGTCATGACCCTCAAACTGATAACCACCTAAAAGACTCTTATGTTCTATGTTCACAAATAAATGCAAACTATCTTCAACAACTTTTACAGAGCCAAGCTCTGATACCATGTAGAAATTTGATAAAATAACAAATTCTCTTTATGAAATTTTATCAAACACTTTGAATGCATAACCTTGGTTTATCATTTATATGAGTTATGATTTATGTAACCATTGTACAATAAATATACTGATAACTGAAACATAAACAGTTATACATTCACCCAATGACCTAGCTGAAGAGATGAAGACAAATGCATACACATTGAAAACTTAGAAATTTAGGGCCAAGCCCAAGGAAAAACCCTCACACTTCATGAGGGAAAACCTAGATAGGTCTTTATTAAATATCATCAAATAATTATAGCGGAGACATTAATGCTTAAGCAATATGAAATACATTGGGAAATGTGCTATAAATAGAAATAAAATACCAGCAATAAATGCAGCTATACATCCCTGTTGTACGGCCTCCTTCTACAACAAACTACCTTGAAATTTGTGCCAATGGTTGCCCTTGATTTCTCTGCCAATGTTCTTCAACAAACTATAGAGAACAACCTCAAAATTTGTGCCAAAGACTGCTCCTCAATTTCTACAATAATTAATGTTGTTGTACGGACTATACGACCTATTGTACAAATCCATATAGTACGGATTTTATCGGTTTCTATGCAGAGGTACAAATCCCTTCTCCTCGGTATTTGTGCATTAAATAGATGATTTTACCTCCTTGAAACCCTAACTATTTCAAACTAACTTTTGAATGGCTAAGATCACTTTTGATCTAAGGGTTTACATTAAAAGCACATTAAATGTCCTTTTTAATCATTTAATGCACAAATACATTTAATAAAGTCATTTCACTTTTAAAACATAAAGTCACTTTTTATATTTCAAAAGTACATTTCCTAGGAAAGACAACTTATGTCCCCACCATGGTAAACAGAAAAAACATGGAAAGGGACCTTTCTCGTTACAAAATGTCAACATGATTTGTCATGGCATTTAAAAATTGTAGGAAAAAAATTATGGAGAGGAGCCAACATAAGAGTTCTTGAGAGATGGCATGAGGAATGACTTTGAAAGAATATGTATTGTGTATGAATCAATTCTTGCTATGGTACACTTTTCTATTTACATAATAATTTATATTATATTACAAATTTAGATATACTCATTACACTTTATTTATATGTTTGTAGATGGAACACAAAGAGGATGAACAAAATCAAGCCAATCCACAAAACATTTGGCTATATAAACCAAGTATAATATTGCCTAGACGTGATGAAGAAATGGGGCATGTAAGAAATTCGAGTATTGATATTAACTCGAGTGAAGAATGACAATCAATATAATTGAATATTAATGCAAGTTGTATGTTTTGAAATAAATGTCCATGAAAACTAAACATTTTTTTTGTCCTAATTGATGACCACAAGTTACCAATAAAAGTAACAATTACATATTGACATTTTAATTATTTGGACCTTTATATTGTCCCATTCTGTATGACGAAGGATCTTTTATTCATATATAATAAAACGTATTTCTTGCTCTATTGTATTGTTTGATGTTGTAAAATGTTGCATTGCTGAATAGATATATGGATGATTATATATTACAATGACTAGATGTGTAATATGAGGGTATAACACATTAATATAATCATTATATTGGAACAAAATAATTAAAATTTAAATGTCAATATTTTTATAAAAATTATTTGATTTTATTATGATTTTTCCTTCATGGTGTTTTTTATAGTGTGAATTAGTACGGACATGTTTCTTTCAAGGTATTAAGCACACCAATGCTTATAGTTATTATAAACACATCAGTGTGCAATGCTCAAACAATAATATGCACCAATGCTAAATATATAATAGCATCGATGTTGTTATCTATTATAAACCTATCGATGTCCATAAATATCATTAAATTTATGCGATACTATGGTGCACATAATAACATAGTCACTGGGGCGTATTTGTGCACTATCGACATTGGTAGGTATTTGTGCACCAATGACACTAGTGTTACCTATAATAATAACCCTAGTGCTATTAATGATATTACATGCATGTTACTGCTCCAACCCGATCCCCATAATTTTCAAAAAATTATAGGGCCCCTCCTTTATTTTTTCTAAAAAGTTTGAAGTCTTTTTGAAAGTCTAGTTTTTTCCCTTAGTTTTTCTTAGAGAAGATTGGAGAAAGTTGTCTTTTTTACTAAGTCATTTTTAGCTTTTGGTGGTCGCGATTTTTTGTTCTTTTCCCGTCGACCCATTTCGCGACATTCCAGTTATTTTTGCCAAACTAGTTGCAAGATTTTGTTTATTTCTCATCAACCTTTTTCGCAACCATTTGTCTATCTTTCGCCGAAATGGCCGCAGTTTTTTAGTCATCTCTTGCCGACTATTTCGCAACCTTTTCCTTATTTGTCGTCGACCAGTCTCGCGGCTCGCGGGTCATATTTGCCACCTGTTTTGCAGGTTTATTATTTCTTTTCCGACCCTAGTCGCAATTTTTAATTCACCCATCACCGACCGGTTCGTGGTCCTTTTCTTACGTTTCGCCGACCAAGCCTTTTCTACCGACAACGATCGCATCGTTTTGTCTTATATTTTTTTCCCGACTTTTTTGCTTCTTGGTCACGGTGTTTTGGTTGCATCTCTTTCAACCATATGTTGCCGACCGTTTCGCGTAACTTGTGGCAATCTCACCGACCATCTAGCACTGACCAACCCTTTCTCGCCAAGCATTCCACCATCCGGTCGCCACCTTTTGGACAACGTCGCCCGTCCCTTTCGCCGCATTGAAGCTCTTTCACGTCGACTTGACAATTAGGCCGATCGTTTCGCGGTGGATAGGGTAGAGTCTCTGAAATGACTGACGCGTTTTCTTTTGGGAATCGCGTCGACCGACGAGGGCATTAAAGGCCCACCTACCCGCCTCCTTTCGCATTTATGGCCCACTCTTTATATAGGAAAACGGAATTCAATTTTTTTTATCATTGTTTGTTTGTCGAGGAAGAGCTGAGGTTTTCCATTTAAAGGAGAAAGGAGTTTTGGCCAGTCGTCTCGCGCCAAGTAAGCACAGTAAATAGGATTACTTTCACCCAGCCACCCCATTGTTACCAAGTAGGTCTTCTAAACGTTGCATTTTTTCAGTTTTGCTAGGGGTTTTTGGTCGTTTTGCTGTCGTTTAAGCATTTACGAGGGTCGTCAGGATAATGTAGAGCCACGTGGGTTTTGTGCTTCCACTTATTCGATGGTCAGTTTTCTCACTCTCTCGCCTTACTCTTATGAGTTCAAGACCTAATCGCCCATATCCGTGCCAACACCGACCAGTCTTGTTTTGGGGTTTCGCCGGCTGAGCTTTGATGCATTCATGTTTCCCTATCTCAGCTTTGTCCCTTCCGTTCAATGACCACAAGGAGGGTTTTTTTTTTAAGTAATAATGCACTATCATTTTGAAGTCGTTGTTCTTCCTTCCACCAAGCACTTTCACGTTTTCCTGCTCCACCATGACCCCGGGTTTTTGTTACAATAGCTTTGACAGTAGAAGCGTGCTAGTTTTGATGCTTCTCTCACACTCATGCACACACTGGGAAATTTTAATTCTTGTTGCCGGTATAAGAAAACAGAGTTTGATTTATTATTGTTCTTCCTTGCGCTGCATTGTTTGTTTGCATAAAAGCTAAATTTGGTCAGACTTGAGCTGCATTTGTTTACTTAAAAGTTCAATTCTGGCATGGATAGTTTGCATTTGGAGAGGCACAAATGAACACTTACGACACTCAAATTATAAATCATGCTCATTTGAAGTAAATAATATGTCAATATTGTTTTCTCATTTGTTCTTCCTGTGTACCGACAGGCCTGATATGCATAGGTGCTTTGCCAAAAGTAAAGCCAAGCTAGTAGAGTCGGAATCAAACGTAGAGATTCTACTGGACACTGCTCTCAAAACGATGTTCGGAGACACAAAAGCTATAACGGGAGCCACTCCAGAGTTTTCATGGAATGAGTTATATCGAGCCATCAGGGACACAGATTCCCCTAATGCTACCATTGAGGAATTACTAGTCTACAAGAATATCAAGAAATCTAACCTCCACAGAGCATCCACATGCCTCGAGTTATTTCCATGTTTAGAAGACATAGGGTGGATTCTACCCCAGACCGATGCAACCTCCAAGATTGTCTCAAACGTTAATGGCGAAGGACTTTCTTTTTTCGCGCCAGATCACATAACTGCAACATATAGATTGCTCCCTCTTATTGTTATAATGACTAATGAATGGGTTAAGGAGACCAAAATAGATCACTTTGAGTATGCAAAGAAAATGGAAATCATTGAAAGGCAAGTAAGGACAAGAATGAGTGGGGAGTATGAAACTCAACACATGAGAAACCCCTATCAGCTAATAGCTTTGATGTTGAGCCGGATTTTTGGATCGGACAATAAGAATACTTACAAACTCAGTTGGGTTCCAGTAGTGTACCATGTGGCCACACATGGCACACTTTTCAACTGGGCCAATATCATCTCCGAGTCATCAAATATTGTTGCGGCTCAAGGGGGTTTGACTCAGAAGAAGGCTCGGTTCTTTATGTCCGCTTATCTCCTAGACTGCATACTTAGCAGACATCCTTTCCCTTCCTTGGGATGTGTTTGGAACACCACCAGGCCTCCAGTCCACGTATCCTATCAGATACTCTGGACTCATAGGTACACAAGCCACTATAAGAGGATCTGTGAAGGTTTCGTCATACGATTGTACTGCTTGATTTTCAAAGTAGAACCAAACTGCATGTTCGAGAATTCCATGTCGGTCATTGAGCAATATGGGTATTATTACTTCTCCATGAAAGGCACATACATCAGGATGTATGGGGGAACCAAACCTCCTTCTCTCCTGCCTCAATACGCCACCGACTTTGTTATACACAAGGAAGCCGTCAGGAAAGTCTTTGTCGATGGATTGGAAGATTTCTTGCAGACAAGAAGAAGTCAGTCTACCCACCAATTCCATTCACGATCGGAGCATATAAATTAGCAAAGGCTAAAGATAGTGAAGAATTTTTCCAAGACTTAGAGGCTTTCCATTTTGGTACGAAAAATTTTAGAAGACATGATCCTCAAGGCAAGGTCGCTGGCCATTATACTTCATGCAGGATCACCTTTGAGTATGCAAACCTGTTTTGGAATGATGAAGAGTTCTATCAAAGCACGAAAAACATGGTTGAATTAAACAAGCGCTATCGTCCCAAAGGCGGAGCAAGATTCAGTTCCAAAGATAATACTTTCGAGGAAGACGAAGTGGAAAAGCAACGTCAAGAAGCATTAGCTATACAGTTAGCAGAGGCCAAGAAGAAAAATCTGGAAGAAGAAGCTGACAAGGTCCGAAAGGAACATGATGAGAAAATTCATAAGGAGGAAGCGGATAGACTCCAGCAAGAAGAAGCCGAGATAATTCGTAAAGAGGAATTGGAAAAGATACGAAGGGAAGAGGCTAAAAGGCTGCAAGAAATGAGAGAACAAGCCGATAGAGAAGCAGCAGAGCAGCAAAGGCAAAAGGAAGAAGAGGAGAAGTCCAAGCAAGTTGTGGAACCTAAGAGCCTTGAGGTGCAAACTATGGAAATAGACCCCTGAGAAATAATCACTGGAGGGCATCTCCTAATTCCAGGGCTCGATCTCACCCCATTCATGCCTTCAAAACAACACACTGTAGCCAAGCTGGACACGATCTTTTTTGACTCCCAAAGAAAGGTTGTTATGAAGAGGTCCGAAAAAGGAATGAAATGTCCAACCTATGAGGATGTTGTGACAGTGAAGGAAAGCACAGTTTTCGAAGGTACTCACCAGGATCCTTAGTTCATGGTAGCATGTAACATAGCCATAACACAAGCAAGTGCCGATAACATCAACAAGCTGATAGAGGACGTGCGAGCAGGGAAAGAAAAGCTCTTCAAAGTGAAAGACAACCTAATGAAAGATGTACGGGAAGGTCAAGATTTGAAGAGGAAACATAGCGCCCTTTTGTCTGAAAAAGAGCAAATAGCAGAGGATTACCAGAGGTTGGATGAAGTGAAAGAGGCCTTAGTCGTTCAGTTAATGGTATTGGAAGGAGAGAAGAATGAACTGGAATCCTGAACTAGCTAGTTAGAATCAAGCAAGGTAGCCGCCAATCGACACGTTGGGGAATTGGAAGCTAAGATAGAAGAGCTAGAGAAAGAGAAAGGATCTTTGACTGATCAGCTAGAGGCAGCGGACAGTAGAAAGTTAGACATATCTTCATTCTGTGACCAAGCTTGTAAGATCCAAGAGCAGATATATCAGTCTCAGGTGATCCTCACAGAAAAAATATACAATATGAAGCTAATGATGGCCCTATTGGACGAGATATCGGCTGAGTCACAAGTGATCAGGAAAAGGCAGTTTGAGGTCACAGGGAAGATTAAAATCCAAACGGTCTGGAGAGAAACAAACTCTGAGTACCTTGAACACTTGCGCCCTAAAACCGTGGCAGATTTGACGTCAGAAATGAAACTTCTGGAATTTTACAGGAAGGCCTCCATAAAACTGAACAGTGATGTCCTAAGCACCGTTCACACGTGTTTGTATTCCTATGAAAAAATACAACAAGTTCATGAGAAGTGTCATCTTTCTCCACTCCCTCCAATAGATGAGATTCCTTCAAAAAATCTGCGTATGACAGAGTTGCGGGATGGATTGAAAGGAGAGTTAGAGTATATCAGAAAAATGGATACCCTCACTGAACAAGACATACATGATCTTGTGGGGCAAGCATCCATGCATGCATATTTATTGGAGGATAGTTGCACAGCTGCAGAGGAAGGAAGGGCATGCGTTGAAACTCAACTGTCATATCATGAAGTCTCTTTACAATTTTTAGAACCCGACAGGCTTCTCATCTTTTCTGAGGAGGATAACGTTTGGGGGGAATATGTGTCTAGTTTAGCTGGGCCCACATAAATTCGAATTTGTAATTAATTTTATATTCTCTAATGCATGGGAAAAATATATATCATAAGAAAAAGGGACAGCTGTAAACTATTTTGTATTATGTGAGCACTAGAAGACAAATTTTTGAGATTTCCTAGGGTTAGGGTATGAGAAGAGACAATTTTGTAAAGTTATAAATAGAAGAATAGAATAGAAGGAGAGGAATTTTGGCAGGTGAAAGGTCTGGACTGTTTTGTATGTGAACTACTTTGCTACATTAATAAAGAAAGATCCATTTTCCTGGGAAAAGCTAGCACTGCGTTTTTGCTTGGGGATGTGTTGAATGTCTGTTGAATTATTTTTGCACAATTCATGCATATACTATGAGATCATTCCTAGCTACCTTGAATTATTTCTTGGTTATGAATTATCTTATTTCTTGTGCAAATATCTATGTGTTTGATGAGTAATGGAATGCTTTAATTACATCAGAGCTATCTCTGTTATCTTTTATATTCTGTTGTAAATGTGCTTATAATATTAGAACAACTATCTATGAGATTCTTAGGTACATTTCCAGTATGTTACTCATATTTCAGATTTGCTTCCTGCAGGGATAGATTAATTAGTTTAGATAGTTTTAGATTAAATTTGTTTTGATTACATGCATTTAGATAGAGAACTTGCATAACATCATTAAATTTAAAATACATAAACGGTGGATCAGGCTGCAACCGGTGAAAACGAATCTTTAAATCAGATACGGTAGCCAGGCCGTTAACCTGACGGATTCCCCACACCAAACGGTGAACGATCTAATTGGTATTTCTTACCGGGGAGAATCCCTAACTATCGGTGCTGCGATTTTTGGGGCATCAATATTTTTTGGCACTAGAAGGAGGGCCACCAGTGCATGGCTGGCAGAAGATACCCATTCGTTAGAAGAAATCCCACTGAAGACCCACTTGAAACAACTATCCCAGACGATTTCGTTCTGGATTTACAAGATCAAGAAGATCCCAATCCTAAAGGTGAACATCAAGAACCATTATACGTTGTCCCTTTTGAAGAAGTAGATCATTTCAGAAGACATACTCGTTCTTATGTTAGGAGACTTGGAGGGTTAAACATAATTCCCTTATTACCCAGAAGGAGAGCTCCTAGGAGACAAACGCAGTTCACTAGGAATTCGATACTTGTAGAAAATTTGGAAGAGTTGTTAGATTTGTCTTTGCAAGAAATCACTGAACCTTTCAATTAGTTGAGACCGGAGTCTCCTCCCACTTAAGAAATTCCTCATAACCCACCGCATTCTCCAGCACACTCTCCACCGAATTCACCACCAAATTCTCAACCAAGAATTATGGCTATACTTGCATGGAGAGCCAGAGGGGCGATTAATTTAGTTGCACCTTTACATGATCTTCCAAAACATCAGGAAAAAGGTGTTACCTAAGTATGACCCTGGAAAAGGAATTTCCGCTGAAGATCACCTCAAGAGTTTTTATTTTCCTTTGAATCTCTTAAATGTAGAGCATGAAGACGTAGTTTGCAGACTTTTTCCATACACATTTGAACCTAAAGTATCTTCTTGGTATTTTAGTTTGCAAGCTAATTCCATAGCAAATTGGGAAGATTTCGAGAAATTTTTTCTAAGTAAATTCGGAAATCAAAAGACTGTTGCTACATTGATGAAAGAATTTCTATCTATGATGATGGAAAAGAAAGAAAAGGTACAAGAATTTAATCACATATTTACTACCTTACTAAATAATTTTAGTGTTGCAATGAGACCCGCTGAGGAATCCTTGGTGGAATATTATACCACAACACTTGATCCACCCATAGCTATGTTTGTTAATAGAACGAAGCAGCTTACCTTGGTAGAAAACTTCAAAGAAGCTAAGAAAGTAGAAGCTGAAGCGGATAGTATTGCCAAACATTCCCTTGATCTAGAAATAAAACCAACAACCAGCAAGAAGCCTTTGTTGTTATCTAGACCCAAGGAAGAATCATATAATGAGTTAGAAAATCTGGTCAAGATGATGCAGAAACTATCCAATAAAATTATAGATTTGGAAAAAGATAAGACAACGAGTACATCCAGAAAACCCTTCAAACCATTTTACAAGAAAAGGGAAGAAGGTGGACAATCTCTTCCACCTGTAAACAATTCTGCTGTCCTAAATTTGAACGAAGTAGGCATGGATCATTTATGCACCTTTCACCAAGAACAACACTCTGAAAAGAGTTTTCCACAGTGGATAAACTCAATGAGTTTGGTTATGAATCAACTGCTAGATTCCCATGTGACAAACCAAGAAGACCCTCAAGAGGAGCATATTTTCAAACAATATGAACCCACTCCCGATACCATGATGGTCTTATGGGATTGGGCACCCACACAACAATTAACAGATGAAGCTCATGCTGATGAAATTCAAATCTCATCAGTCAACATCACTACTAGAAGTAAGGGCCCGGTTGTTGATCAAACCCCTGATGTCCCTAAAACTAAGGTTGCGAGAGAAATGCCAAAGCGACACATAACTATCATTCAACCACAACCTAAGGTAACTCCAACGGTGGTAAAAGAATCAAACCCATAAGTTAATAAACAACCAAAGGTTACGCTTGGTAAAGTAGGAAATAATGGGAAAAGCTCGGAATATTATAACATGGGATACGACATCATTGAAGACAGCAAGAAAACTAAAGCAAATATTTCTCTGTTTGAATTATGTAATCTTCCCCAACAAAGGAAGAAATTTATAGAATCCTTTGAACCACAATCTAGAAATACAGTAGAAAACAAGGAGGAAGATACTGAGATAAACGAAGCTAGCATTGGTGGAAAATCAAGATCTCAAACTTCGCCTTTCCTGTTAACTTTCGATATTTTTAATCATAACGTGCACCATTGCTTGATAGATTTTGGAGCTTCCTCAAATGTAATGCCACTGTCAATCTACAAGAAAATCAATGGAAAACCGATACCATCACTTTCTCATATCATATAGTTAGATAGAACTGTTGTTAAAGTAATTGGAGAGATGAAAGATGTACTCATTAGATTGTCTGCAGATCCAAGGGTGTGTCAATTCATTGATATCATGGTGGTAGATGTACTAGAGGCTTATGGTTTAATAATGAGCAGGGACTGGTCTACGAAACTGAACAGTTATTTTGCAACAGATTGGTCTCACTGATGGCTACCATACCAAAACCACAAAATCATATCAAAATATTGAGAGAGCCCCACATAAAACAAAATGTAACTCGGTTGGAAGAAAAGAATGAGGCTGTAACTTTTTCGTCTTTGGTATTGGGAAATTATTTTTTAGAGATTGAACCAGGAAATTATCAATCAATGGATGTTAGCCATGACTCAAAGGAACGGTTCGATCTCCTTCATTTTTCTTGGACTGATGATATTGATTGTAACATAGTAGAATTAGTCACCGAATTAGATGGTAGCAACACTAACTTAATTAAAACAGAAAACGTATTTTGGGTTCTATACTTCGACGGTTCTAAGACCCAAGAAGGATCCAGATTCGATTGTGTTTTGATTGAACCTGAAACAAACAAACATTTTTTATCTTGTAGGAGTTTGAATGCACAAATAACACAACTGAATATGAATCTCTAGTTCAAGGATTAAAGAAGGCTATTAGTTTGAATGTCAAATACTTAAAATTCTTTGGTGACTCAGAGATAGTTGTCAGACATGTAAGAGATACAATTCATTGTCTTTCACCACATTTAAAAGGTTATCAATCTGAAATCTGGAATTTGATTTTACATTTCGATGCTTTCAATAGAAATTATATTCCTAGATTACAGAACGCTGCTGCTGATTTGTTGGCTACTTCTGCTTCTAGATTAGTCCCTACAAATAACAAATGCTTTATTGAATTGATTTTCAGGCCATCTATACCTGATAACATTACAAATCTTAGAGTGTTTGATGATGATGATCAGATTATCAGTTTCTTGACAAATGAAGATGCCTTCCAAGAAGCTATAATCGATGAAGAGAAGCACGATTTGGATTTACAAACCAAAGATGTGGCTAAAGGAAACTTCATGTCAAAAGGAGTAAGGAATCTTGAAGGACTGTTCGATTTACAAATCAAATTCAGGAGGCTAGCAAATGTCAAAACTAATAGCTCCTCAATGCAACATGAATTGGTAAACTTGGGCACAGAAGCTGAGCCCAAATTTGTTAACTTGGGTAAGTGTTTCTCATCAGGCGAGAGGGATCAGTTCATCAAACTGTTCCAGCGATACAAATATGTTTTTGCATGGACTTATGAATATCTGAAAACATATGATACTCACATCATACAACACATAATACCAATGAAGCTAGGGGTGAAGCCATTTCAGCAGCAATTGAGAGGAATCCATCCGACGCTTGAACCATTGATACAGAAAGAGTTGAAGAAATTGTTGGGTTTGAAGATCATCTTTAAAGTCCGACACTCCGAATGGGTCGCTAATTTAGTCCCCGTGCGGAAGAAGTCGGGAGAGAGAAGATTGTGAGTGGATTTTCAAAACTTGAATAAAGCTTCAGACAAAGACAACTACCCTGTGCCACTAATGGAGCAAATTTTAAGATGGTGTCAGGATCAGAACTTTTCTCCCTACTAGACAGATTGTCTGGATACAATCAGGTATTAGTAGCGGAAGAAGACCGACTCAAAACCACTTTCCATACAAAGTGGGGAACCTTTGCATATCGCAGAATGCCATTCGGCTTGATAAATGCAGGAGCTACATTTCAAAGAGCGATGGACATTGCATTCCGAGGATTGGTTGGCCACTGTGTGGTAATTTATCTAGATGATGTCGCAGTATTTTCAAATAAAAGGGAAGACCATGTTTTCCACTTAAAATAGATTTTTGATCGTTGCAAAAAATATGGTATATCTCTAAATCCTAAGAAGAGTGTTTTTGTTGTTCTTGAGGGAAAGCTTCTAGGTCATATCATCTCAGAAAAGGGAATCTCAATAGATCAAGAGAGAGTGCAAGATATAAGAAAGATTCCCATCCCCCATAACAAAAAAACTATGCAATCTTTTATGGGCACGATAAAATTCGTTCGAAGGTTTGTACGATATTTCGCTCAGATTGTGAAACCTTTGCAGCAAATGGTAAAGCATAGTGTACAATTTAAATGGGCTGACATAGAGAAGATTGCGTTTAAAGACATTAAAAATGCCATAGCTAACACACCTTCTTTAAGAAGTCCAGATTTTGAAAAGGATTTCATCATGTACACTTTTGCTTCAGATAACTCTCTCGTAGCGATGCTCACTCAGAAGGGAGAAGCAGGAGATGAATACCCGATTTCCTTCATGAGCACTGGTTTGCAGGGTGCTGAAATGAATTATCCCACCGTAGATAAGAAAGCACATGCGGTATTTAAAGCAATGAAACAGTTCAGACCATATATCCTAAAGAACAGAACAAAAGTCATAGTACCTCACCCCACTGTTAGATCTCTGTTTGTACATAAGGAATTAGGTGAAAGGAGAGGAAACTAGGTCACTGCTCTTCAAGGGTATGATTTGGAGTTCAAACCAACCACCATTACTAAATTTCAAGGGTTGTGTAAATTACTCATTGAAAATCCAATTGATGAAGTGTTGGAGTGGGAAAATGAATCCAAATTGAATATGATCAAGGTATGTCCTATTTTCACCGCTCCTGAATCTTGGTATAGGGACCTAGTGCATTATTTGCAACAAGGATATTTGTCGAAGCACTGGAGTTCTAAGCAGAGAAGGGCACTCCTCCTGAAATCAACATCCTATCAAATAATCAATGGAATAATTTTTAAAAAAAATTATGATGGGATATTTCTCAGATGTCTTGAGAAAGAGGACGCTGATAAAGTTGTTAAAGAATTACATGATGGCCCTGTTGGGGGACACCACTCTGGAGATACCATGGCTCATAAAATACTTAGAGCTGGTTACTACTGGCCCACCCTCTTCAAAGATTCGCATGCCTATGTGTCATGTCCCAAATTTGGAATTGGGTCACAATGGCCTAATCACATTAGCCATATTCATTAGAGTTTGTAAAATTGGTGTTAAGGGTCAAATAATTGCCAAGGAGGAAAATTACTAGTTTCCTAGGTTTGGGGTGGAAGCTTTGGGATTTGGAATAAGGGGGATAATAAATGATGTTTAGACATTAGAAGGGTTCAAGCATTTAATGAATAGAGTGAATAAATAAATTCAAGAGAAATCCTAAGTGACAAATGGTTTTGGAGACATATGGAGGATGTGGGACCCACACTAGCTTGATTTTTCATAATACATGGTATCTCTCTTTTGCAAATTCGAATTAATGGGAATGTGAACACTCTTGGGTGAGTTGGTAAGTCATAACACATGTCATTGAGCATATTAGGTCGAATTTGGAAGGATTGGTAACCTCCATGGAAGATAAAGAGTCAAAGTGGAAGTTTGTGGACACTTGGGCTAGATTCCCTAGCCCTATGACACCAATGATGGAGCATCTATGACAACTATGACAAATTGCAGACCTGACCTCTGACATCTGACCACTATGACATGTCATCCCCAAAAATAGGCTCAAAGAAGGCGAATTTGGGAGTGGGAGAAGCCAAAGAGACTCAAAATCGAATTTGGGAGAAGATGGAAGGTTGGAACTAGGAGACAAGTGGCAAATGTGGAATATTTCCTAAATGAAAATCTATTGAATATATTGAGAGGATTTCGACCCTTAGAAGGATAATGTTGGTTATAAAATGTAGAAATGAAGTATGAGAATAGCTTTTGATCATTTGTAGAATTTGCAATTGCATTTGTGAAGAGGGAGAGCTAGTGGATGACTAGTTTCTTGCCTTAGCCAATTTCGAGGGTGAAAGATTCCCATCCAAGTTGGCAATTGGAAAGGCCATTCAGACCTTTCATTTGGAGCTTCAATGGAGTGTTTATTTGCAGGTGTAAGCTACAGGGAAGCTCATGGTTTCTTCTATTACAGCTCGCTCCTTCAACCATTTCCAGTTTTGATGGCATATTCTTGATCCTTGAGGGAGGGCGTTTTTGGTGAGCTATTGTACTCTTTGGGGGAGCTTCTAATGCCCCATTTCTTTTGTAATATGAATTAAATACTCTGTTCTTCATCTCCAGAAATTTTCAGGTCGAAATTCCAAGTAGAAATGTATAAATCTCATTTTTAATGGAAGAACAATGCCATTTCCCCACTACCTTGTTGTGAACCAATGTATTGATGATGATTTCGAATGAATGGATGATTCTATGATATATTTGTGATCAATATACTGCCATGGATGTCTTCTACAAGTTTCATGTACTGTACTTGAGCATTTGAAACATTTTTACTCCGTTTAGTTGTATTGGGAGGTGAAATAGTGCCATTTCCCCAAGGGTCGAATTGGGGATTTTTGCAGTTGAATGGGAGAGGGTGAGAACAGTTGTAATAAAACATTAATGGTGCATATGAGACCTTAATAACATACTTAACACATTACATACCTCTGTTCATAAATTTGAGTGGGTTTGGAGGCATTTGGGAAGCCATTTTCAGTACTTACCTCAGGGGGATTTGAACCCCAAATTACTAGTAAAATTGCATACTTGGTCCAGAATCTTGAGAGAATTTGCAGAGGTCTTTTGGTGGCCATATGTTATCCCTGAACATCATATTCAATTCCTAATATCATTCATAAACCTTCCTTGAAGATTTGAAGGCATTTGGAGTCAATTTAAGACCTAGAGACCAATACTAGTCAAAGGGAAATCACTAGTAAAGTTACCTACATTGATCAGAATTGAAAGAGTATTTGCAGAAGTGTTTTAAAGGTACAAAGGCATCCCTGAAACACATATTTATGTTATAATATCATTCATATACCTTCTCAGAAGATTTGGGATCATTTGGGGCAAATTTGGGACCTAGAGATCGAAACTAGTCCAAGGTCGAACTAGGAAAAAAAGTGGAAAATTGCAATTTTAATAAAATTCCTAACAAGGGACATTACAGTGGTATCAGAGCATGGTCCTTGCACCTGTGTATTAGGTACATACATTCAAGAATAATTGGCAGTCATGTCTTACTATTATGATGAATCCTATGAGTACAATTCTTATGAGGAATATGCAGATGCTTATGAGCAATATGAAGCAGAATGTGAATGGTATGAGGAAGAGGTGCCATCATGCAACACTTCTTACAATTTCAAGAGAAATGAAGATTATTCTTATGACTTTAAATCTGATGAATATGAGTGTGTCACACCAACCAAGGATAATTCTATGAGTGAGTTCCAAAGATGGAGAGCAAAATATAAAACCTTGCCCCAACAATATCAAAAATATCAAGAATATCTTGCTTTTAGCAAAAATACACAAAATGCCATGTCTTTTGAGTACTATGCTGAACATGTTTTTGAAAATAGGCCCAAAAATGAAGATGTGGAGTTAGTGAAGAAAGGTTTATGCCCTTCTTGTAAAAACCCTTGGAGCGAGTATCATATATGTGTGCATGAAATGATGTCCTCCTTGAGGAGAGCTTTTGAGATTTATTCAAGAAGAGATTCCAAATATATTGATCCTAAGGAAAACAAGGGGCAAAATGCATCAGCTTGCTTTAAGGAGCAAAAGGAAGAGACATCACAAGAGCATGAAGAAGATTCTATTGAAAATATGGAAGATCATTTCGAGACACCTTCTAGCTTAGACATGAACCAAAGAGCATCTACTGATGGATGCTTAAACTATGAAGGAGTACCTACTGATGGGTGCTCACACCTCTATGTTGGTGACATAGAGATCACTTTTGAAAGTGTTTCTACAAGTAAAAGTTTCATTAAGCATGATAATGAAAACCTTGTAGCAGTTGAAGAAGAACCAAGATCAACTTCCCCATCACCACTTGAACTTCATGAAGTTGGTCCAAGCAAAATTGAAGAAGATGAGGAGGTTCATTTGCAAGAGCCTCATTTTCTTGAAGGGTCCTTAAAGATGGATGAAAATAAGATCCAAGAGTCCCTCAGCATTCTCCATGACACTCAAGCATTGGTGTCAAATTCTTGTTGGAGAGCTACTTCATTGGAGGAAACATCCTTCCTTGAAGACATGGAGAAGATTCAAAGAGCAATGTGCCACATCAAAGGTAATTTCATGTCTTTGATTTTTGATAGAAACCATTTGTTTGAGCTTAATGAATTGTTACATGATGCATACTTGAAGAATAATGAGGATATTCATAAGCTCACCATTCAAAATGAGCAACTTCTTGAAAAGTTGCAAGATACTTGTTTTTCCTCCTATGTTTCAGATTGTCAAATGGTAGATTGTTTGGAGGATTCTCATGGCATGGTGGATCATGAGAAATGTGAAAATTTGAATGTTCTTGATGTGTTTGAAGATGAACTTGAAGAGATCCAAACACTTGATGTGGTGGAAGAGGAATTTGAATTGCCTCTTGATGAAGGTTATGCAGTTTTTAAGGAAGAGCATGATTCCTCTACATTGGAACCAAACTATGACAAAGAGTTCACACTTTTGAAGGAGCTACATGATACTACCCACATGGATCCTTCCCATGATGAAACTCCTGAACTTTTTGATCATTTGGGTGAGTTAGTACATTCTCCTACATCCTACAATTCCATGTTTTGCAGTATTAGTCTCAATGAAGTATGGGTGAAAGGGTTCTTTTTGATGGTGCCACATGAGGAGTATGGAACTCCTATATTTAACTTTTATGATGACATGGTTGGAGCACATTCTTATTCACATTTGCAGCAGCATAATTTGTCACTTTATGATGATTCACATCTACATGGATGCACCTATGATATGGATTTGAGTCACTTGAATACTCATGGTTTTTCTTGCTCAACACTGGGTTCATTTGATGTTAGAGGAACTTCATCCAACACTTGGATGAATAGATTTATGATGGGAGAACATTTTTGTTGGAAGCCACATACTTTGTTACATTTTTATGATTCTCACATTCATGGATGTATGGGTGAGACTTCTTTGAGTCATTTGAAGTCTCCTTGTTTTTCCTGCTCATTATTTGGTTCAGATTCTAGTGGAGATTCTTCATTCACTTCTTGGATGAAAGAATACATGGCTGAATATTTTGATGCATATCACATCCTTTTGGAGCAGCATTATAGGACATGGGATCCTCACCTATGTCATTGGAGCAGATTTGATTGGTCACTTGAAGCTTGTATGCACTTGGAAAATGGTGGTCTACTTGCTTGGAGGTATAAGCACTTTCATGACTCTTTGATGAAGCATATCCTTGATGTACATTTTCATTATGTTGTTATGTACTTTGATGATATATATTTGCTACTCATGATGTTTGGAAGAATGCATACAAGAAAATGGGATCCAGGAATCCTCTTATCTAATGGTGTAGGTTGGAGAGCACTCTTAATTGTTGGGGTGCAATACAAGCAATGGGACCCTGGAATAATTTTTATCTCATTGGTTTCAATTTTTTGGGGGAAACAAGAAGTATGGGAGATGGATTTCCCACTTAATAAAGTGATTTTTATTAGAGTAGTGCAGCAGCAAGCATGGTGGTTCCTCTCTAAAATCTTCATGGAAACCCAAAGACTCAAGGTTTGGCAATTCAATGGCAACTTCAAAGAATTATACAGAGAGCAGGTTCTTCAACACCCTTGTTTGAAATTGCTTGAGGACAAGCAATATTGGGAAGGGAGGATTTGTCATGTCCCAAATTTGGAATTGGGTCACAATGGCCTAATCACATTAGCCATATTCATTAGAGTTTGTAAAATTGGTGTTAAGGGTCAAATAATTGCCAAGGAGGAAAATTACTAGTTTCCTAGGTTTGGGGTGGAAGCTTTGGGATTTGGAATAAGGGGGATAATAAATGATGTTTAGACATTAGAAGGGTTCAAGTATTTAATAAATAGAGTGAATAAATAAATTCAAGAGAAATCCTAAGTGACAAATGGTTTTGGAGACATATGGAGGATGTGGGACCCACACTAGCTTGATTTTTCATAATACATGGTATCTCTCTTTTGCAAATTCGAATTAATGGGAATGTGAACACTCTTGGGTGAGTTGGTAAGTCATAACACATGTCATTGAGCATATTAGGTCGAATTTGGAAGGATTGGTAACCTCCATGGAAGATAAAGAGTCAAAGTGGAAGTTTGTGGACACTTGGGCTAGATTCCCTAGCCCTATGACACCAATGATGGAGCATCTATGACAACTATGACAAATTGCAGACCTGAACTCTGACATCTGACCACTATGACATGTCATCCCCAAAAATAGGCTCAAAGAAGGCGAATTTGGGAGTGGGAGAAGCCAAAGAGACTCAAAATCGAATTTGGGAGAAGATGGAAGGTTGGAACTAGGAGACAAGTGGCAAATGTGGAATATTTCCTAAATGAAAATCTATTGAATCTATTGAGAGGATTTCGACCCTTAGAAGGATAATGTTGGTTATAAAATGTAGAAATGAAGTATGAGAATATCTTTTGATCATTTGTAGAATTTGCAATTGCATTTGTGAAGAGGGAGAGCTAGTGGATGACTAGTTTCTTGCCTTAGCCAATTTCGAGGGTGAAAGATTCCCATCCAAGTTGGCAATTGGAAAGGCCATTCAGACCTTTCATTTGGAGCTTCAATGGAGTGTTTATTTGCAGGTGTAAGCTACAGGGCAGCTCATGGTTTCTTCTATTGCAGCTCGCTCCTTCAACCATTTCCAGTTTTGATGGCATATTCTTGATCCTTGAGGGAGGGCGTTTTTGGTGAGCTATTGTACTCTTTGGGGGAGCTTCTAATGCGCCATTTATTTTGTAATATGAAGTAAATACTCTGTTCTTCATCTCCAGAAAGTTTCAGGTCGAAATTCCAAGTAGAAATGTATAAATCTCATTTTTAATGGAAGAACAATGCCATTTCCCCACTACCTTGTTGTGAACCAATGTATTGATGATGATTTCGAATGAATGGATGATTCTCTGATATATTTGTGATCAATATACTGCCATGGATGTCTTCTACAAGTTTCATGTACTGTACTTGAGCATTTGAAACATTTTTACTCCGTTTAGTTGTATTGGGAGGTGAAATAGTGCCATTTCCCCAAGGGTCGAATTGGAGATTTTTGCAGTTGAATGGGAGAGGGTGAGAACAGTTGTAATAAACCATTAATGGTGCATATGAGACCTTAATAACATACTTAACACATTACATACCTCTGTTCATAAATTTGAGTGGGTTTGGAGGCATTTGGGAAGCCATTTTCAGTACTTACCTCAGGGGGATTTGAACCCCAAATTACTAGTAAAATTGCATACTTGGTCCAGAATCTTGAGAGAATTTGCAGAGGTCTTTTGGTGGCCATATGTTATCCCTGAACATCATATTCAATTCCTAATATCATTCATAAACCTTCCTTGAAGATTTGAAGGCATTTGGAGTCAATTTAAGACCTAGAGACCAATACTAGTCAAAGGGAAATCACTAGTAAAGTTACCTACATTGATCAGAATTGAAAGAGTATTTGCAGAAGTGTTTTAAAGGTACAAAGGCATCCCTGAAACACATATTTATGTTATAATATCATTCATATACCTTCTCAGAAGATTTGGGATCATTTGGGGCAAATTTGGGACCTAGAGATCGAAACTAGTCCAAGGTCGAACTAGGAAAAAAAGTGGAAAATTGCAATTTTAATAAAATTCCTAACAAGGGACATTACACTATGCCAGGAATTGCGATGTATGCCAAAGAAGTGTTGGAAGATTGCCGAAAGCAGCAGGACCTTTGCACCCAGTTATTATCTCTAAACCATTCGAGAAATGGGGCATAGATGTTATTGGAGAGATAAATTTGAATTCTTCGTTGCAACATCAGTATATTCTTACAGCTATGTATTATTTCACCCGGTGGACAGAATCTATTCCACTGCGCAAAGTGAATGAGAATGCAGTTATCAAGTTCTTGAAAGAAAATATCATAACCAGGTTTGGGGTTCCAATTTTCCTAGTCTTTGATAATGCAACTTATTTTTCATCTGTGAAATTAAATGAATTTGTTTATGATAAAGGAATTAAATTGCATTATTCGGAAAATTACTAAACCTAAGGAAATGGACTAATTGAATCCACAAATAAAAATCTCATCTGGATCCTTAAGAAAACAGTTATTGAGAATCAAAGAAATTGGCATGCCGCTCTTCCAAATGCCTTATGGGAAGATAGGTTACCCCAAATAATGCCTTAGAGGTTTCCCCTTACACTCTAGTCTATGGAAAAGAGGCCATCCTCCCACCTAACATACTACTCCCATCCTTACAATTGACCCAAGATTCTCGAGGTTCCAACAGCCAGGTCCTACAATCGCGAATTGATACCTTGCTGAAACTTGAAGAGTCACAACAGAAAGGAAAATACAGATTTCACCAACACCAAGATATTGTCAAAAGGTGGTTTGATAAGAAGAAGAATGGAAAAAGGAGTTTTGAAGTAAGTGACTTAGTTCTGAAGTGGCATCACCCACATGATGAAAAGGGAAAGCATAAAAAATTTCAACAATTATGGCTTGGCCCTTACCAAATTTCCGAAAAGCTCGGCCCGTCGACCTACAAATTGAAAATTTAGAAGGGGGGGAAGAAAACCTTCCTACCAACGGCCTTGCTTTGAAGCAGTACTTCACTTAGGTCTAGGGACACCTTTTGTACATAAATAAATGTTGGTTTTGTTTTTCTAAGTTTTCTTTTCTGTTTGAGTAGGCTTGAGTTGTTGTTTTCTTTCATTTAGTTTGTTTTGTTTGATTGCTTTCATTTTATATTTTTACCCTGCTCTTGGTTTGAGTTATTTATTCTTTAATAAATCCCAGCCCAACTTCTTGGTGTAGTGGAAAGATAGGGCTCCAAGGAAATCTCAAATTTTTGAAAGACCGGAATCTACTTATGAAAGAAAGTGCCCCTATGTGACTTTGATTTTGCTGACTAGTTTCTAGAATAGGGAGATCCTTTTATGTTTCATATTTGGTCATGATAACCCCTGTTGAACAACTGAGACTGATGATTTCTATATTACAATCTCAGGGCTCCATTCACTCTCACATTAATGACTATCTCAGGAATTTCGCTATCATGGACCCACAGAGAGGAAGCATGTCTCACAGAAGTATGGTATTTAAAATGATCCCATGCTGCAAATCAAAAGCCAAAGAGCTGATATCAAAGAGTCTGTTTTCCAGAAAATCTCACCTCCATTAAAGCATGGTTGAGAAAGCAAAGATATCCAATCAAGAAAGTTGTTCTAATGGTCATCCCAACAAGGTTCTTCTCCGTCTGTGAGCATGACAATCAAATAAATCTCTTTCTCACACAAAAGTACATTTTGGATGGAAGAACCCAAGTCAAATGTTGAAGATCGGAAGAAACTCTCATGGAAGACTTAGACGACAAAGTTCATCAATAAAGAAAGCATCTAAAAGAATGCTAACAACATGGGAATGAAGAAAAAAGAAAAATGTCTATGGGATTTTGTTACGATCCTGTGGAGTCGTATTTAGTTGGCATAAGAAAGATAGATCTTGAATGAACTCCACATTTTCTCCCTAAGAGAGTTTTGGACAAGTCTGATTCAAATTTGCTTGTTCCCAATGACCAATATGATAAAAGGGTTCACCCCCTTTGCAGAATCTGCACTATGTAAGCAAATTGTTACATATGGGCCGACAACTTGTAAGTTTTTTGACCTTGGAAAGATATTAATTCAGAGATCTGTGTTCACCAACGAATCGCCGATTGTTGCTGCTACAACCTGATCCCCATAATTTTCAAAAACATTATAGGGCCCCTCCTTTATTTTTTCTAAAAATTTTGAAGTCTTTTTGAAAGTCTAGTTTTTGCCCTTAGTTTTTATTAGAGAAGATTGAAGAAAGTTGTCTTTTTGGCTAAGGCAACTTTTAGCTTTTGGTGGTCGCGAGTTTTTGTTCTTTTCCCGCAGACCTGTTTCGTAGCATTTCAGTTATTTTTTCCAAACTGTTCGCAAGCTTTTGTTTATTTCACGCCGACCTTTTTCGCAACCATTTGTTTATCTTTCGCCGAAATGGCCGTAGTTGTTTAGTCATCTCTCGTCGACTGTTTCTCCAACATTTCCTTATCTGTCACCGACCAGTCTCGCGGCTTGCGGCTCATCTTTTTCGCCTGTTTCACAGGTTTTTGTTCTTTCTTTGTCGACTGTGGTTGCAATTTTTAACTCACCCATTGCCAACTAGTTCGCGGTCCTTTTCTTACCTTTTTCCAACCAATCCTTTTCTGTCGACAACGATCTTAGCGTTTCGTCTTATATTTTTTGCCTGACACTTTCGCTTCTTGGTCGCGGCGTCTCAGTCACAGCTCTTTCAACCATATATTTTCGACCGTTTCGCGTAACTTGTGACAATCTCGCCAACCTTCTAGCAACGACCAGGCCTTTCTCGCCAAGCGTTCCGCCATCAGGTCGCCACCTTTTGGACAACATCGCCCATCCCTTTCGCTGCATTGAAGCTCTATCGTGCCAACTTGGTCGCTGCGGCTCAAACAATTAGGCCGATCTTTTTGAGGTGGATAGGGTAGAGTCGTCGAAACGACCGAAGTGTTTTCTTTTGGGAAGCATGCCATCCGATGAGGCATTAAAGGCCCACCTACTCACCTCCTTTCGCATTTATGGCCCAATCTTTATATAGGAAAACGTAATTCAATTTTTTTTATCATTGTTTGTTTGTCAAGGAAGAGCGAAGGTTTTCCATTTAAAGGAGAAAGGAGTTTTGGCCAGTCGTCTCTCGCCAAGTAAGCACATTCAACATGATTACTTTCACCCAGCCACACCGTTGTTTCCAGGTAGGTCTTCTAAATGTTTCAATTTTTCGGTTTTGCTTGGGGTTTTTGGTCGTTTTGCTGTCGTTTAAGCATTTACGAGGGTCGTCAGGATAACGTAGATCCGCATCAGTTTGGTGCTTCCACTTATTCGATGGCCAGTTTTCTCACTCTCTCACCTCACTCTTATGAGTTCAAGACCCAATCACCCATAGTTGTGCCAACACCAACCAGTCTTGTTTTGGGGTTTTTCCAGTTGAGCTTTAATGCATTCACGTTTCCCTATCTCAGCTTTGTCCCTTGCATTCAATGACCACAAGGAGCGTTTTTGTTTTAAGTAATAATGCACTGTCATTTTGAAGTCGCCATTCTTCCTGTCGCCAAGCACTTTCATGTTTTCCTGCTCCACCATGACCCCGATTTTTTGTTACGATAGCTTTGACAGCAGAAGTGTGCTAGTTTTGATGCTTCTCTCACACTCACACACACACCGGGACATTTTAATTCTTGTTTCCAGTATAAGAAAAAATAGTTTTCTTTATTGTTGTTCTTCCTTGTGCTACATTGTTTGTTTGCATAAAAGCTAAATTTAGTCAAACTTGAGCTGCAATTGTTTACTTAAAAGTTTAGTTCTGGCATGGATAGTTTTCATCTGGAGAGGCACAAATTATCACTTACGACACTCACATTCTAAATCCACTCATTTGAAGTAAATAATATGTCAATATTGTTTCCTCATTTGTTCTTCCTGTGTATCGACAGGCCTGATATGCATAGGCGCTCTGCCAGAAGTAAATCCAGGCTAGTAGAGTCGAACTCAGATGTAGATATTCTACTGGACACCACTCTCGAAACAATGTTCGGGGACATGAATGCTATAGTGGGAGTTGCCCCATAGTTTTCATGGAACAAGTTATATCGAGCCATCAGGGACACATATTTCCCTAATGCTACCATTGAGGAATTAATAGTCTACAAGAATATCAAGAAATCTAACCTCCATAGAGAATCCACAAGCCCCAAGCTATTTCCATGTTTAGAAGTCATGGGGTGGATTCTACCCCAAACCGACGCAACCTCCATGATTGTCTCAAATGTCGATGGCGAAGGAATTGCATCTTTCGTGCCAGATCACATAACCGCAACATACAGATTGCTCCCTCCTACTGTTACAATGACTGATGAATGGGTTAATGCGACCAAAATAGATCACTTTGAGTATGCAAAGAAAATTACAATCAATGAAAGGAAAGTAAGGACAATAATGAGTGGGGAGTATGAAACTCAACACATGCGAAACCCCTATCGGCTAATAGCTCTGGTGCTGAGCCGAATTTTCAGATTGGCCAATGGAAATACTTATAAGCTCAGTTGGGTGCTAGTAATGTACCACGTGACCATAGATGGCACACTTTTCAACTGGGTCAAAATCATCTCCGATAGTTTTTCATCAAATATTGTTGGGGATCAAGGAGGTTTTACTCAAAAGAAGGCTGATTTCTTTATGTCCGCTTATCTCCTAGACTGCATACTTATCATACATCCTTTCCTTGCCTTGGGATGTGTTTGGAACACCACCGATCCTACCCTCCACATAGCCTATCAGATACTCTGGACTCACAGGTACACAAGCCACTATAAGAGGATCTGTGAAGGTTTCATCATGCCATTGTACCGCTTCATTTTCAAAGTAGAAATGAACTGCATGTCTGAGAATGCCATGTTGGTAATTGAGCAATATGGGTATTATTACTTCTACATGAAGGTACATATATCAGGATGTATGGGAGAATCAAACCTCCTTCTCTGTTGCCTCAATACGCCACTGAATTTGTTATACACAAGGAAGCCGTTAGGCAAGTCTTTGTCGATGGGATTGGAATATTTATTGCAAACAAGAAGAAGTCAGTCTACCCACCAATGCCATTCGCGATCGGAGCATATAAATTAGCAAAGGCTAAAGATGGTGAAGAATTTGTCCAAGACATAGAGGATTTCCATTTTGGTACAAAAAATTTCAAAAGACATGAGCCTCAAGGCAAGGTCACTAGCCATTGTAATTCATGCAGGATCACCTTCGAGTATGCACACCTGTTTTGGAAAGATGAGGAGTTCCATCGAAGTGCGAAAAACATGGCTAAATTAAAAAAGCACTATCATCCCAAAGGTGGAGCAAGCTCCAGTTCCAAAGCTAATACTACCGAGGAAGACGAAGCGGAAAATCAATGTCAAGAAGCATTAGCTATACAGTTAACAGAGGCCAAGAAGAAAAAGCTGGAAGAAGAAGCTGACAGGGTCCGACAGGAACGGGATGAGAAAATTTAGAAGGAGGAAGCGGATAGACTCCAGCAAGAAGAAGCTGAGAGACTTCATAAAGAGGAATTGGAAAAGATACAAAGGGAATAGGCTGAAAGGTTGCTAGAAATGAGAGAACAAGCCAATAGAGAAGCAGCAGAGCAGCAAAGGAAAAAGGAAGAAGAGGAGAAGTCCAAGCAAGTTGTGGAACCTAAGATCCATGAGGTGCAAACTATGGAAACAAACTCCCCAGAAATAATCACTGGAGGGCATCTCCTACTTCTAGGGCCCGAGTTAACCCCATTCACGCCTTCAAAACAACACACCGTAGCCAAGATGGACATGATATTTTTGACTCCCAAAGAAAGGATGTTATGAAGATGTCCGAAAAAAGAATGAAATGTCCAAACCTATGAGGATGTTGTGACAGTGACGAAAAGCACAGTTTTCGAAGGTAATCACCAGGATCCTCAATTCACGACAACGGTCAACATAGACACAGCAAAAGCAAGTGCCGATAACGTCAACAAGCTAATAGAGGACGTGAGAGCAGGGAAAGAAAAGCTCTTCAAAGTGAAAGACAACCTGATGAAAGAAGTACGGGAAGGTCAAGCATTGAAGAGGAAACATAGCGCCCTTTTGTCTGAAAAAGAGCAGATAGTAGAGGATTACCACTCAACCAAAGGTTGGATGAAGAGAAAGAGACCTTAGTCATTCAGTTAATGATATTGGAAGGAGAGAAGAATGACCTGGAAGCCGAAACCAACCAGTTATAATCAAGCAAGGTAGCCGCCAATCGACACGTTGGGGAATTGGAAGCTAAGATAGAAGATCTAGAGAAAGAGAAAGGAGCTTTGACTGATCATCTGGAGGAACCGAACAGTAGAAAGCTAGACATATCTCCATTTTGTGACCAAGCTTGTAAAATCAAAGAGCAGATATATCAGTCTCAGGTGATCCTCACAGAAAAAATATACAAGATGAAGCTAATGATGGCCTGATTGGACGAGATATCGATTGAGTCACAAGCGATCAGGAAAAGGTAGTTTGAGGTCACAGGGAATATTAAAATCCAAATGGTCTAGAGAGAAACAAACTCTGAGTACCCTGAACACTTGTGCCCTAAAACCGTGGCAGATTTGACGTCAGAAATGAAACTTCTGGAATTTTGCAGGAAGGCCTCCATAAAACTGAACAATGATGTCCTAAACACCGTTCACACGTGTTTGGATTTCTATAAAAAAATTCAACAAGTTCATGAGAAGTGTCATCTTTCTCCACTCCCTCCAATAGATGAGCTTCCTTTAGAAAAGATGTGTATGACAAGCTGCAGGATGGATTGAAAGGAGAGTTAGACTATCTCAGAAAAATGGATACCCTCACTGAAGAAGACATACATCATCTCGTGGGGAAAGCATCCATGCATGCATATTTCTTGGAGGATAGTTGCACAGCTGCAGAGGAAGGAAGGGCATGCGTTGAAACTCAACTGTCATATCACGAAGTCTCTTTACAAGTTTTAGAACTCGACAAGCTTCTCATCTTTTCTAAGGTGGCTAATGCTTGGGGGGGAATATTTGTCTAGTTTAGTTGGGCGCACATAAATTCGAATTTGTAATTAATGTTATATTCTCAAATGTATGGGAAAAATATATCTCATAAGCAAAAGGGACAATTGGAAACTATTTTGTATTATGTGAGCACTAGAAGACAAATTTTTGAGATTCCCTAGGGCTAGGGTATGAGAAGAGATAGTTTTGTAAAGTTATAAATAGAAGAATAGAATAGAAGGAGAGGACTTTTGGTAGGTGAAAGGACAAGACTATTTTGTACGTGAACTACTTTGCTACATTAATAAAGAAAGATCCATTTTCCTGGGAAAAGCTAGCACTACGTTTTTGCTTGGGGATGTGTTGAATGTCTATTGAATTATTTCTGCACCATTCGTGCATATACTGTGAGATCGTTCCTAACTAGCTTGAATTATTTCTTGGTTATGAATTATCTTATTTCCTATGCGAATATCTATGTGTTTGATGAGTAATGGAATGTTTTAATTACATCAGAGCTATCTCTGTTATCTTTTATATTCTGCTGTAAATGTGCTTATAATATTAGAACAACTATCTATGAGATTCTTAGGTACATTTCCAGTATGTTACTCATATTTCAGATTTGCTCCTTGCAGGGATAGATTAATTTTTAGATTAGATTTGTTTTGATTACATGCATTTAGATAGAGCACTTGCATATCATTTTTAAATTTAAAATACGTAAACGCTGGATTGGGCCGCAACCGGTGAAAACGAATCTTTAAATCAGATACAGTAGTCGGGATGTTAACTGGACGGATTCCCCACACCAAACGGTGAGCGATCTAATTGGGATTGCTTACCGGGGAGAATTCCTAACTGTCGGTGTTGTGATGCAAATGATTAATTCCTAGCACATGATTTATTTCCGAAGGAAGTTGAGCTCTCACATGAAGAAGTACATCCCTGCATTGAAGAATCAGAAGAGATCCTTGAGGTTGGGCCATTTTTTTATGGAAATGATGCATCCATTATATCAATTAAAGGAAGTTGTGATGAGACAAGATTGGTTCAGCTTTCATCATCCTACAATCATAAGGATGAAAATTGGGTAAAGGGATTCTTACTTTTTGTGTCACATGAGGAGAAGGAGGCTCCTATAATTGATGCAGATGATATGTTCCCTTCCCAGCAATAGTTGAGGCAGCCCATGCCTATTTTTGCAGTCTCTTTTGATAAGAATGCAATAGATCTAGACTTATATTCAAGGTGTGGGTCAATTGATGGAGTATTGCACCCTTGGATCAATGGCAGAGGGTTGAGCCATTGGATGAAGAGGGAAGCACCTGTTGAGTTCCATATAGATCTTGAGATCTCTTTATTTTAGGAATACATACATATGGATGATCACATTCCATATGGTTCAACAAATAAAAGTGCTTATTCAAGCATTGGTTGGATGGGTAGAGGCATCATTTCAATGAAGACCTTGGGAGGTAAAATGTTTTCTTCTTTCTGCAATACAATTTTTGTTATAACTGAAATTCTCTTGAATTGTGAGCAGAAACAAATATATATTTTGCAGCCATTAGATATCTCTAGTACACATGCACAAGAGATGCATTCTGATTTGCATGCTCTCAAGGAGTTCTATGTTTGGTGGATAAGTCTCATAGCTATTCAATTTTTCATTGGGAGTGGCACACTTCCAGCATGGTGGATGGATCCTGGCATACCCTGGAGTGACAAGTTGTCACAAGCAACAGTGATGATGGATGGTATTCATTAGGGACCATGGGATCCATACATTCCTTGGAGTGACAAATTTCCAAAGGTGGCAGAAAAATTTGGGTCCTTACAGAGGAAGCAATGGGATCCAGGAATTCTACTCAGTTATCCTAGCTGGGCTGAAAATTTTGTTAAAGAAGAGTTAGTCATTTTGAGAATGACTATAATCAAAGTGGATCAACAGAAACATGATGGACCCTTTGTATTTCATCTTGGAATGAAGGATTCCAATTATAGACAGTCAGTAGCATATTTTGAGGATTGAAGTCACTGGTTGGATTCTTAGTTGGTTAGAGTTGGTTTCTTGCTTGAGGACAAGCAATTTTGGGAGGGAGGACTGTCATGTCCCCAATTTTGGCTAATTCAGTGACCATGGGTAAAAGGGAACAAAATAACCCCTAGGTAAATAATTTAATTTCATTAGGTGTGCATAGGATTAAATTTAGCCTATTAGTGAAATGGATGAATTATTTTTATTAATCTTAATTAATTTTTGTAGTTAATTTCCTAAATAATGGAGCAAGTGGGCCAAGAGGCGCCCTCATGGAGATAAGGTTTCCAAATTGGATCTAGAGACAAGAAAATAGAAATATGGCTAAAGAAATTTGTGGATTTAGAAAAAGAACAAAAGAAGGAAAGGTGTAAGAGTTGCTAAAAGCCATAAAATGGAAACAACCAGAATAAGCAGAAGGAGGGCGCAGTTTCCAAAAACGAGGCCATTTTACAAATCAAGCAACTTTTACAAAGCAGGAAACATATGGAGATAAAGAGGGGCGCAGTTTCTAAAGGAGAAAAGATTGTAAGGAAAAATCAATGAAATTATGTCCACTCACGGGTGACCTATTCTCACAGGTCACCAAGCTATTCAACTTGCTCAACAGGTCACCCTCAATTCTATAAAAGAATGATTCCAACTCCATTTCAGAACTTTTGTCATTGTGAGTTTATGAGTGGAGCATTTTAGCTTCTCAAGGTTTGGTGATGTGCCCAAGCCAATCAATGGGTGATGTGCCCCATTCTTCTATTCTACTTCTCTTCTCTAATATTCTCTCAGCATTTGCAGTCATGGAGAGCTTATTTTCAGTTCCATATATTCCAATACTAAGAAGAACCCAAGCTTACAAGGAGTTATCATCATACAGGGTACATTCGACGAAAACACCATTGAAGGGTCGAAATGGAGGTTTTGGGTTCAGAATTTATGATCATTTTTGGGTTGTGAGACCTATTCCATTGTGTCTAGAGGGCCATTTCCAGTAGGGAGCACTTTTTGTCTCATCGAAAAAGGTGTCTGGATGACCAAGATACAACCATTCTCACCAAAGGCAAGGTTTCATGTGTTAAGGAGCGCACGTGTGAAGTTCTAGTTCAGTGAATGCGCCTAGTGCAGATCAAGAAGACCAATGAACCCTCATATTAAGACATCAGACCTTCTATCAGTCAGTCATCATATTCAAAACGGAGCTACATATTCGTCTCCTCCTCTTACACTCATTCTCTCTCACTATGTAAGCTTTTCCTAGTCTTGGAGGCTCTTTGTAATTCTGCATGAAATAGAATATCAAAAATGTATTCAGGAATTCAAATTTTGACCTATTTCTATACATGAGTATTTATAAGAACCAAATAATATTTCATAATAGAGTTTAGTAATCCTTTAAGGCAGTTTGGGATTAAAGAATGCAAGACTAGCTCAATGAGCCATTTTTAATAACTATTTTTTCGATATCTTCTACAATTTACTGTCTGTGCATCAGTTTTGTATTATATAAGTTGTATGAGAGAACTAATATAGTATACAAGCCATCCCAACAATTCCCCTGATTTTCTGGAGGCTTTTAACCTTGTTTGGAAGAATCTGTAAACTTACTAGCTCAACAATCCCCATTAGCGCACTTGTGTATTTGGCCTCTAAATCTACCTGAATCCTCCCAAATTCACAGGAACTCTCTTCCAATGTATCATAGATATTTTAATGACTTATATAACCCCTACTTCCATCCAGAATAAACTCTCAGTCTAGTATGCATATGCTGGAAGGTCGATGAAGCTTCGTAGTAGGCACAGACTTGTCTATTGCTGAAAAGTAAAAGGCTCCAGTACCTTGTGCATAGGATTTAGTGTTTGGACCTGAATTACCTTGATGCTGCACATTCCTCATATAAAAACCAAAATCAAAAGTCATTCCCATTATCCTTGACTAGTGAACTAGTACTCAACATTAACAACCTGCACACCATAAAAAGTGTAAAAAAATTACTAGTTAAAATTCTGAATAATTTGGGAGTTTAGAGTTAATATTCTGGCCTATCCTTGGCTGGGATATTACATTTTGCATAATGGTCTCCATCCCATTCTCTTTGCAATTGGCCCTACTTCATAAAAAACTACTCTATTTTCTTGAATATATGCGTATCCACCAAGATGCAAAATTCTATCCATTTCTAACATAATGTGTGCTATGTTTACATCTTTTATGCTAAGTGGAGAATAGACCAAAGCGTGAATAAGATCACAAGTTCATGGATATGTATCAATTGCTTCACACAATGAATAACAGTTATGAGTAGTAATTCAAGACGACAATAGCTGCTTTTGACATGATAGCACCTTACATCAGATACCATTGTTGTTCCACTATATGAAGTAGAAGCCAATATATGTTGGATCCTCTAATTCTGGAATAAAAATAAAACTTCCCCTTGAAAACCAAGTCCCATAGCCTTCAAATATGGAAATTTTCAACCAAGAATACTTTTGAAGATAATCATTTATCAAAATCATGACCAATGCTTTCCTCTATATCACCTTTTGCTTTCAATAACACGACTATTCTCCAACATCAAATTGTTGAGGGAACCAATACCAACAAGCACCTAGGAAATCCGATTTGTGTTTCTATGTACACAATACTATATCAAAAGAATCATAATGGATAGAGCAAAAGAGTTCTTGAAGTAAAAAACTCCATGAGTTCATTCCATGGAGTCAAATTTTCATTGTCCTTCATAATATACTCCCGCAAACTCCATTGGATACAAGTTCCATTTAAAACATGAGCTATGGTTTAATTGATGTAGATTGACTTCTAGTGAAGAAATATATAGGTCTTAAAAACTTATTTTATGAATTGTAGAGAGAGACTCTCGTTGTGTAATGCACATTATGGGACCACAAGATTTCCTTTAGATGCGCACCTTTGACACTTGTGTTGAAGTTTGGTGTGAGCTCGGTTTATTGAAACTTGGACGATCCCATTTGACATCTGGACTTGCTTTGATGCTTAACACTCCTCATTGATACTTGGTGCGCCCAATGTTTTGCATCCTTGGGCTCTTTACTTGGTAGTCAGTGGTATTCATTAGTTCTTGTCTTCAACACGTTCCTCCATAGGAACTCATTCAAGCATTCCCTTCTACACTTGTTGGCGCTTGTATTTTTTTTGTGCAAACCCTTTGTGTATAGTGGGAAATATACCACATGGAAAATGTAAAAGAGTTTTAAAATTTATAGAAATACACAATTGTTCCCACTCCTTGTTCACACGTTGTGCATCATTATGGATGTGGATTCTCCCTTGACGTTCTTGTGGTTGCTTACATGCATTTGATGTTGATTATTTTTGGTGACATTACATTGAGACTATAGGGTTGTGACTTGGAATGGGTTTGATGCATGACAACCCAAAAAAAAAATTGCCAAAATTTATTAAAATATAAAACTTATTATAAAATAATTAAAATGACCTTTTAATAAAACTTGGCAAAAGTAATTTGATATTTTCAAATGGGATAGAAGACCACAGTTTAGACCTCGACTCATTGATAGTCATGAGCATATTGTGATATTCACCAAATGAAGGATTGGAGTGATGTTCAAAATTTGAACAAATTTCATAAAAGGTCAAATAATTTTGATAGGGTCATTTTAGCATGTTCAAAAGGAAACAAGGATCAATATGCTAGATCTTGATTCATGAAAAGCATAACAATTTGCCAGGATGGGCAACTTTTGGTAGCACTACCTTCACAAATTCTACTCATTTTTGTTACCGAATCACGAATATCTTCCACAACATACACTAGATTGTGATTGAGGCAAGAGGAGACTAAGCAAATTTTGCGCAATTTTGACGGAAGTTCAAAATTTTTTACGGAAGTTCAAAAATTTTGACGAATAGATTTTGGTGCTAACACTCCCTTTATCAATTGTCATTAAATATTTATTAAGAGTGTCTCATTATATTTTTCCAACAATGGTCCCTTTTAAATATAATAATATAAAAAAAATAAATGAGTGAAGATTTATCAATTTAAAAAATATTTGAAAAAACCCCTTATCGTGATGTTTTTTTTAAATTGAACATTTTAAAAGTATATATGAATGAAAGCCTCACATATGGCGCAAAGCGTGTGAACCCTACATGGGAAGCTCCAAAATGCAGGCGCAGAGGAGTTAGTCAGAGGGAAAAATAACGACAGGGGGCAGGTGATTGTGGCGCAGACTTAGCCAATACATGGCACGTAGGCACACACGTAGAGTTCCCATATCCTACAACACACATGTAGAGCTCCCATATCCTACAACGAGTAGAGGGCCATTGCTGGAAGCAATAAGAAAAGGGGAGGCCATTATCCAAGACATGCAACAATGAGCAGGTGGACATGAGTGCTAGGCTTACACCAATTGGACGTGGCATCTACAGAATACAACTGGGAAAAAATACCAACGGAATAGGAATCCATGATGAAGAAACAAAGAACAAATAATGGTAAGAAAACAAACACTAATGTGAATGCATGAATCTAGAGCATCATTGACACTTTTGTGTGATGGAAGTTAAAAAAATGCATGCACGGACTAGGAAAACAAGAGGGTAGGCACTTGATGGAATATATCATTCAACACATAGAGCTTGGTGGGATAGAAGAAGGTTGTTGAGGGATTATACCATGCAGGCCAAGAACACCATCCTTCATGCCTAGAACACCAGGAAGGGAAAAATAATCGACACCGAAGGGAATCCATGCAACAAAGGAGTTGAATACATTTGATTTTTTGGCATCATCATTCCCTAGTGTAAGACAAAATGAGCAGGAAAGCTAACTACAAATCACTCCATGTATGCTCACGTTGTACACCAGTGAAGGTTGTAGAGTGAAGGTTGTAGAGGAAATGTTAGACATGCACGAGACATGTTCAAGAGTTTAGGACACATGTGCACCTTGGATCCCAAACTCTTGCACACATTTCGACAAACATTATAATGGGATCCTACGATCAAAATTTGGGATTTGAAAATGATTTGTGATACACTCAAATCATCAAGGAAGGTAGTGCTTAGAAGAGAACAACTTGGAGAGCATCTGCTCATTTTCACGAGTGAGGAAAGGTCCATATTACATAAATTACGAGATAACCTCGCTATGCTAGAAAGCTACTCCATATTAGTAATAAATTCAGATAGAGGTCTTCACTAAATTTCGCAAGTCCTCTCGACAACTTTTGTTGAAAAGAGATGCCAAGTTATATCTTCAAGAGGTTTGTGTAATCAAGTATTGTTTAAATTTCTATTATCATAGGGATGAATGGAAATCAAATCCACATAGCTCAAACAGACATAGGATTCACCACAACAAAGAATTTGAGTAGCGAAAATGCACAGTTAGGGAATACCCAAGCTACAGTTATGATCGCTTGGCAAAGTTCACTCAGACCCGAGAAACTAAATTTTATTATGGTTCTATGCTACAAGGTAATAACCAATATATATATATACCTCATTTAAAAAATGCAAAGGATTCATTGACCAACCTTCTACTACAATAAATGGGGAAACTACTGTATGACAAAGGACATTATTCATTTTCGATCATGCCAAAGGTTTTCGTGCTCGTGACAAGTTTTGGGTTTCTTCTTCCATTACTCAGATTCAGATAAGGCCATTATATCCATTTTGGACCTTCCAAAGGTGCAGACACATTTGGATGGAGATCACATTACTATGAGGGGGAGTGTCTACAAGTCACTATTTTCACTTGTAATATATTTGAAAACCAAAAGAGTAGTTCACTATAGTCATTTATAAACTCTTGTAGTATTTTCTTTAAAATTTTAATATATACATGTAGACTATCAAATGAAACTTTTGAGTGCCATTTTTTGTAAACAAATTAAGCAGAGCCAAAAGGCATAGCCAAAACACATGATGATAAGAAGAGTGTGGGTGACGGTTACTTGTGTCTCACCCTTTTCACAACTCATTTAGACACACTTGGAAAAATAAATGACAAAGAGCAATATTGAGTTCCAAGGCTGCTGAAATGCTTTACCTACCTTGCACATGCCTTTAAAAGCTTGACAAAGCTTCCAAAACAATGATCTCACACCAGAAGAAAGAGGTGGGTTGTACGAACCCTCTAGGGACTGTGTTGAACCCACTAAATACCCATGCACATATTAAAAATAACATATCTAGAAATTAACCAAAAAATATATATATATATATTTGAATCAACCATGTGTCTATGATCTAAACAATAGCATTCTAAATCGAGCAGCAAATCTCACATGGAAATAATCATGCAATCATTATTTAACTAACTGAAATAGAAGAAACATAAATAAAAATTGTACTGACCTATAACCTCTTGTTGGGAAGTGTTCAAGGCTGCGGAAGGCTCTCAAAGATCCATTGCAAGTCCATGCCTTGATTTCCAAATGTCGAATGTCCACTAGAAACCACCCTACCACTCCCCATGGGTACTCTTCTTCCACTAGGACCGCCAAGCCGCGGTGGGGATGAATGTAAGAAGATCTACTTGCGTAGTCAAGGGACGTTGATCACACTAAAGGGATCCCAACCGCATTTTTCCAATGATGAACCGCACTCTCACTAGTCACCGAATAAAAATGGACATAATATATACCATCCAACAATAGGGACAAATATGTGTGAGCTTCATGCTCACCTCTCCTCTTTATAGCTTTGAGAGTCTTTCCATGTGTCTCCCGCATGCAAAACTAGGAATATTGTATTTACCTTTTGTTTAATTATTCACCCACCCATGTGTCACTTTGCTCACAATTTCCTAGTTTTCCAATTATTTAATTAGGTTTACTCTCACCCATTTTCCTATATTTTCTCAATCATCATTCCTTTTATTTCTCCATCTCTCCTAATTGAGTGGGTGTGTGCTTGGAGTTCTTTTAGCCTTAATTTAATAATTTCAATTTATTTATTTTTGCACATGTTAATCCTGATTATCTTTTACAAATTATGATTAAATTACTTTCTCATGATTAATAAAAATAATTTTCATTTCTTTTTAAATCATCTTTTATCCATAGTATTTAATTTATTTACATGATGTGTTACGACGAGCATATCAATGGTGTCATGCTCTGTGCATGCCCTTCAAATATCCATCTTCCATGGTGGGGACTGGTGCGATGGCTAAGACCATGTTAAATTAGTCATGTCCACCTTGTTGAGAGACTCGTGGTTCCTAGGGAATAAGGACGAGTCATTATCTCCCCCTAGTATAATCCTCATGAGTGATTGAATCCACGACCTACCCTCACGGAAACATGCATCCGATGAGAAAAATCCTCTCTTTTTTTTCCCAACTCGTTGCATGGAGTAATTGCTATTCTTACTACATTTCTTCTCATTCATCCCCATTACCTGATATGGATTGATTGGTAATCATGATCATGTACCTACATGTAAAACACTACGTGCATCAAATCTTTTAAATCAAAATCACAATATACCAATTTACATCAGGTTAACATCACCTATCGTGGATACCCTACTCAATCCAGATTATACGTGGTATCGATGCAACCTTGTGTTGCATGTAAATCTTTCCCTACCATACTTGACAACCCGTCAAAAGTACATGATACACATAAACATAATTGCATTAATTTAGTCATCATTTCATAATTTTATGGCAACATTGCCACTCATAATAGATAGCTTAAAACATTCAATTTATTCATCAAGGTACTATTTTCCACACACAACTCGGTCCTCCGTCATCGAATTCCCTCAAATAATAGCATCAGTCAAATATGAAGTAAAGGTGAGGCACCACATACACCCCCTCTTCAGGAAACTTCGTCCCAAATTTCTAGAATAGATAATGAACTATTGACACATAAGTATTTTCATATATAAGTGAAGGTGAAAATGCCTTCAATCAAAATAATGGACATGAGCCTAGCTACAATGGGGCATTGCATATACCATTTTCAATACATAAATATGGAAATAACAAGTTACTGGCATGATCATTTTTTAAAGATCTAAAGCATTTCAATTGTAACTAACTAATGTCTTAATGTTCTAAGGGCACATAGATATAGACACTTATTTTTGTATTATATCATTATATCCAAGACATCATACTTGTAAATATATGTAGGGACTAATTCCCACTCTCCACCACTTTCTACTAACCATATACCAATGAAAATAACCAAAATTTGTAGAAATATATCATTCAAGATTGTATTTGTGTGTGTGCATATAAGTTTTGAACATAAATACATTTATCTTTTACAAGTGACCCTAAATGTTGCCAACAACTTAATTAACAAATCTTAAACACTAACAAAATCAAATCATAATAAACTATACTTATATTGAATATCCACCTTCCTACTCATAAAGTAAAGTAATGACAGATAACAATCAATATTCTTTTGGCATATCCACCTTTTACTGATAAGTAAGGACAAGACTAAACTACTGCTCAAATATTAACTTAAAAATTACAAACCCAATCTCCTAATTAATCAAATATAACAATCAATATTCTTTTGGCATATCCACCTTTTACTCATAAGTAACTACTCAATTATTAACTTATTTGTAGGGCACTCCTTTGTGATCTATAACATACCAAAATGCAAATTAACAAAACTATCGCAGTAATATGTAAAGTACATTGTGTTATATGTAAATGATTGCTTCTTAATTTTATTATATATATAAATAATTATAATTTAAATTCTCAACCCACTTATTATTTTGTACCCATAACAAAATCATCATTACAAATCGATTATGAAATGATCATTTGTTATAAGTCACACACCGCATGATAATAACAATCTAGTCAAGGTCACTGCATTAATATTTCATGAGAAAGTAAAGTAAAGAATTACAAAACCTATCTCGTTGGTTGAAGGCAACATAATAATTCCATGAATAGAAATACATTGTACATTACCATGGAATCAATAGGTCCATGATCATGGAAACCCACTCTTTTTATGAAAGAGGGATGTGTGGTGTACACAAAACCCACCTTTATATTTCAAATGCAGGGAGAGTGAAATCAAAGTGGTGGTGGATTGATTTGCATTGATTCTTGTAGTCACAGAGTGTTGTCATAGTTAGACATGGACATGAATGGATGAAATAAGATGTATTGTAAAACTAACATGTTGTAATACCTACCTATGCTTGGGACATATCTCCCCCATGGGAGGGATCGCTACTAGCAAACTCTTGCCCCTCTATAGAGCCATCTAACACCTGCAAATTTAAAAATTATAAGTATTAGCAATTTATAAAGGAGTACACTATGAAAAACATAATTTGAACAAGATTAACTCATTAACCATGTACTTGCATTCCTAAAAACTTCATAGAAGCCACATGTGGGAAATTCACTCAAATCAATTTCTTCTGCATCCTATTGAGAATGCAGTGCCTGCAACTTCAAAAATTGTAAATATTAGACCATTTAAAAAATTAGTGAACTTACATGTATTAACGAAATGACATGTATTTACACAATTACATGTTGAAAATATGACCTCATTGTTGGTTGTTGTTAACTCTGATACGGCAACACCAAGTACACTACCACCCTCTATAGAGGCATCAAGCTCGTGCAAGGTTAAAAATGGTATACATTAACAATCTTGTAATTTGTACAATAAGGTAAAAATAATTTGAATGACATTAGTGTTTTAACAATATCCTTACCTCACTATAATTCATGGTAGAGGTACCACATGTTGGTCCACAACCATAGAAAGCTTGACGACATGTCGTGTACACGTGTGGCTCAATATGGTTCTCATGATATTTCGGTTTATCCCCGCCAATAGATCGTCCTCTATCACCGGAAGCTAATGGATGTACCCCACTAGAGGAAGAGGGCCCTACATGATCAATAGTTGTACTATGGAATACAATCATCTAAGCTAGTGTTAGAAATGCTCTTGTGTCTAGGGAATCATAGTATGTGCAGGAGGTACATCTCGCCTCGGTAGCTTCCTATGGGGTGGAGGTATCGGTTGATTCACATCTCTATGCCTATAATTGGGATGGTTTTCGGGAATCCCCATACTAGCACCCTGGAACCCCAACATATCGAAATAGTTGACTTGTTTTCCCATCACAAACTTAGCATAAATTTTATGGAGGAAGTATAGCGATACTTCCCTATTGGTGTGTGGGGAGATGTCAAAAACCATCTACCAGCTATCCATCCAGTGATCTCTCAGTTGAAAAATGCACCACTCAATCAAGAAATATGTGCTTAGCTAGTCTTTGGAATAAAATTTGTCCCAGGCACTTTAAAAAGTGAATATATATGCTCTTTGGTGATTTTTAAATTCTTCAAATCATTGTAACTCAAGCCATCGACATATTCTTGTTTTTTTTCTCTATACGATGTTATGTTGTACAACGCATCGTTCAAGCAATTGATAGTGTCTACAATAGCATCATTATGATGCTACTAGGGAGCAACATAGTTCATCTCCACCTCTCCAAGCCGCACTAATATTACTCAAATGACCAATCTATCTCAACATCTCTTCATTTTGAACCATAATAACCATTGCAATCATAAATACAAAAAAATGTCATTAGAAAAATATACATGGTATAATGACATCTCTAAGCAATGAAAAATGTAAAACTTGTGTACAACAAATAGCAACATGAACTGTTTATAATTTAAAATTTATCATTGAACAAATGTTACAATACAGAATAAACATTTAACATTTTTTCGTCTTAATTTTATGTCGTATATGTGTATTAATTTCAATTGCCAAAGACATGCATTAAATGTCATATGTGTATATGTGTCTATGTTTAGGCTTGGATTATGAAGTTTCATCAAACCTGTAGGGTTTTGACTAATGACCTTGGAGAACCAATTCCTAGATTCTAGGTAGAGGCAAGGGCTAGAGCCTAGAGGAGGGGGCACATGGTGCTATTGATGAATAAAAACCCAATATATGCAAGGATTTTGATAGATGTAATTATTTGTTGTAGCCTGAAGTTTTTTGGACTCTATAGGCCATTTAGCATTTTTTTTATATGTAATTTGGGGCATATATGGATTCCACTTGATGTTATTTTAGTTGTATGCACTCTTTTTATATACACATCAGAAACTTTGCATATTTGTGTATAGTGGTTTGGGATCTAGAATTCAATAGAATTATCACTTTTCAAGCTTTTAGGATTGCAAGGTTTCCACTGGATTATATCATGTATGATAGTATGGGATTGGCATGGAATCAAACACATCAACCTCCCTATGTATCTTAATGTTGATAGACCCTATTGTTGAACTCCTCTATCCTGACCTTAACCAAAATAGACCTTAACCAAAATGCACCCTAAATAACATTATATGTTCTCCATAATATTTTGTAAAATAAATAACTATATATATGTGTAATATTGGATAACCTTACAACATCTCCCCTGGATTAGCTATAAAGCATATAACTATTATAATAATAATAAAAAATTGAAAATTTTATTTGATGAATGGATACCTAAATTTGATTCAATTTTATTTAGCATTAATAAATCATAGTGTACTCCGTGCCAAAATTATAATATTGCGTTAAAGTAATTCACATTTGAATGAGAAAGAAATTTAAAAAAAATGGTATTATTATCAAATTCGATGCTTAAAAAATGAACTGTGATACAATTCCATGCTGGTCCCTAAAACCATTTAGAGCTTGAACGGGCAGTTTTCTAGAGGTCCTCCAAGATTTTCTATAGGAGGCGGAGTCAACCTTGGTAAGCGGAAGGTTGACCCTTCGTTTAAGACTTATTATGGAGACAGTTATCATGTCCTGCATAAGCTTATTTACAGACGGAGATACAGTAGAGGTACTGTTCTTGGTTTTAAAGTCTCGTTTTCACTTATTTGTTGAATTAAATCATGCAATTTCATTCGTGGAAGTTCAATCTACGCTATGTTCTTGTTTACATTATCTGTTGTGCTTCATGTACTCCAGAACGAAAGAGCTTTGGAAAACTGGATCCATTTACTATTTTTAACAAATAAACCCTACCAGGTAATCAAGATCAAAATAATGATGTCCTTGAACAAGGTTCTTTCTATTACAACGATGAAGATTTTGAGGAACATCATCCGTTAAGCATATTTCTCCAAGAAGACGTTGACACTCATGCTCTCTCCAAATCGTGTTCTAAATTACTTGCAGAGAGGGTTTACTCAAATCCTTCAAACATGATGTTATGTTGTCAAGAGAGATTCAGATAGTCAAGATCGTGGGTCTTGCCAACGAGCTGAGTTCTTAGGACATGGTGGCCTTTCGCCCTATCATGTGGACAAAAAGTATGAAACAAATAGTGAAGACGGGAGAAATAAGTTATCTGAGAAAGCTTCTTCATTTTTGGTGATACTATTTGGTCGATTCAGTGAAGGCAGAAGAAGAGTAATTTCTGAAAATGTGAGAGTACTCCATATCACGTCAAAATCTGTGAAAGAATCTTCTAAGCATGATCAATTTCCACATAAGAAGATAGTGGCTTTTGTGGATTCGGTAAACTCCATTCTATCAAACATTGCATCATCAGGTAATCCAAAAGTGCCAAGTTGCTCTCCTAGTATGGAAAACCATGATTGATCTCGGGATGTTTCAAGCTCAGATGTAACTACCCTCCAGGTACTTCACTTCAACCACCCTGAATCAACAAAGCTTGTAAATCTTGTGCTTAAGGCTTTGGAGGATTTAATTAGGCTTTGGAGGATTTAATTAGATATGCTGGCACAGGTGAGCAAGTTTCGAATCCTGGAGATAGGGATAAAAAGAAGGTTTTGGAAGTAGAGGAAAAAAGTCATAATATGTCCAACTTGGTCTCTAGTGGAGAGTAAGCTGGGAGTAGCAAGGAACGGATTTGGGCCGAACACAAATATAGATTCAAGAAGGCACTTCCAATCCAGTAAAAGATCAGGTCCAACTTGGTCTCTAGTGGAGAGTAAGTTGGGAGTAGAAAGGAATGGGTTTGGGCCGAACACAAGTATAGATTCAAGAAGGCACTTCCAATCTTAAAGATCAAGTAAGGAATTTGATTAAAAATATGGAACATGATAGGTGGATTATAAAAGGATAAAAAGTGACGAGAATGCATGAGATTCTGATGGAGCGGAACATGAAGAGATTTATTGGTGCTTCTATTGAAGTTACAAGTGACACAAATGACTGAGTTGAATTGAACTAACTCTAGGAAGGGAATAAAGGGAAGATAATAGTCTTGGGAATGAGTATGCAGATGAAATGATAGAGGAGGACGATGGTGATGAGTTTTTTAAAAATCATGTTAGTTAGTTAGTTATTAAAGTAAGGTGACACTAATTTATGCCAATATAACATTATATAACATTTACTTTTTGAAATAGTTGGATAGTGTAAAAACAATAACTACTATTCATTGCAGCTATCTCTTATGTTCTCTGAAGTTAAATACTAGCTAAATATAAAACATATAAATATTAAAAAATATTAAACATAACAACTACAAAATAATTGGATTAATGAAAAAAAAATTAATATATATATATATAGCCTCGCTAAAACATAAGAAATTGCACTGAGATATAAAATCAAAAAAAATAATAAAATGTTAACTTGCAATAGTAATAAGCAGAGGCTCACTATGGCTTAAATATTTCAGAGTTGAAAGTTCTTATATACATGTTAATAACTTTATTTTGGTACATGATTTTCACGGTTTTTGAATAACAATAAAAAAGGTACTGATGTACAATGATATTATATAACATTAGCGAGTTCAATCAGCAGTTTCATTAGCAGAGGCAGAGGTAGGAGCAGGGAGAACAGCAACAGAAGAGGAGACAGCAGCAGAGGGAAAGGCAGAGCAGTTTACGTTTCCGCAGCTGTTGTGGTTTTTCCAGCTTCAGTTGTTGATTCATAACCCTTTTATCTTGTAGTTGATTCAGAGCCAATAGCAGTTTAACCACCACCAGTTCCCGTTTTTGTTTTGATCCAGTTTCAGCCACAGTGGTTTCAGTTGACTCAGCAAAAGCAGCAGGAGTGGTTTTACCACCAGATTTAAGTTCCAGTTGAAGTTTTAGAGCTTGTTGTAGAATCAGAACAAGAGTTCTCCCTAGCCAGCAGCAGTTTAACCAGTTCCATCCGTTGACCCAGTTGGTGGAGTTGGACCAACACCAAAGCAAGCAGCACTAGCTACAACCACTTAAGTCTTTTCCAGTTTACCTTGTAAACCTATTCTATTATATGACATTGTAGATAGTAAAAAGATTACACAGAGTTATATAATCTTACAAGGTAACCAATTAATGTTAAAATGGTCGTAATAACCTTGTCCAATTCACTGAGATCGGATTTTTCTTCGTAATAACCTTATGCTATTAGCTGAGATCGGGTTTCTTGCATATGATACAGTAATACCTAATGCTGTGGTGTTTTAGAAATCTGAGGTTCTCCCTTTCCTGCAGATTTTACAGTCTCCGGTGCAGCATTGACATCTTTGACTCCTGGCACCATGTTAATAGCTTCTGCTGGTGTCTGTTCAAGAAGCAGGCGTGGTACAGCCCTCGAACTTTGTGCCATTTGTTGCTTTAAGATGGTCCAATCAAACATATTATCATACTTAAAACCTTTAAGAACAAACAAATTACGGAACGACCTCTTCAAATAAGCATAATCTGGCCTCTCCTCAAAACCCAGAGTACGGCAATAGTGAAAGTAGGATGCAAACTCCCTAGGATGGGACATGCATAGAAATTCGACAAAACTCGGCGTTAGACACATGGGTACATAATCTTTGTCATCCTGCCAAGGAAGGCTTCCCCTTAAGAAGAACATCAGAAGATATCCAAGGGACTCCATATCATCCCTTCGGCTTTGCTCAACGCCTTTGTAACTGTTTATACTCGCATAGAGTGCAGTTCCAGCAAAACCTTTCTTTTCGTTGTAGGGAATATGAAGGAAAGTTTTACGGTCACGGAAACCCTTTGCAAGCCCAAAATCAATCATGTGGACCACTTTTGATTTTTGACCGATCCCCATAAGAAAATTTTGAGGTTTCAAGTCTCTGTGCAAATAGCCGCTTGTATGTAGATGTTCAATCCTCTCAATTAGCTGGTCAGCTAACATTAAGACTGTCTTAAGTGAGAATTTATTCCCACAAAACTTAAATAACTCTCCCAGGGTTGGGCCTAGAAAATCCATAACTAAAATGTAATGACCTAAACCATCTGACCCAAACCATCTAATGTTTGGAATACCAGTTACACCCGAAATAACTCCATAGACTGTATATTCATGATACAGGTATGAGTACTTTGCGTCGACACTCTCCATCTTAATCGCAACATTCTCCCCTGTCTGTAAATCGGTTCCAACGTATACCTCGCCAAATGAACCGCTGCCGATTTTGGTTCCGAATCTGTATTTCCTGCCAGTCTCACCAATAACGCTGCCCTCCATGGCCAGCAGTCTTCCAGCCAAATATGACTTCGCTCAACCTCAACTCTCAAGTCTGATATAATGTTGTATCGACAGTGTATTGAATTCTCTCCTGTACTATTTATTAATTCAATGTTGGACACGCTCAGCCAACTTTATGCTCTAACAATGTATGTGAATTGAATTATTAACATGCCAGTAGGTATATGTATAAGAGAAAGTATAGGTCAAGCAAAAACAAAATATATAAAATTAAAATAAATCATATGTCGGTTGCAAATTTAAATTATTGCAACCTGTGGAAGACCATCGTCACTCTTGTCTCAATAGTTTCAATAGTTGCAAGTGTGAGAATATTGAAATTATTGAGGAGTCGCGAAGAATGTGCAGGTGGAAGCATCTCATTCTCCAAGTATCTGATATATTTACATCAAGTATCTGATATATTTACATAGTGATTATATTTTGTCTATGATAGTGTTTATTCACCAGTAGTGCATATCAGAGGAGGAGAGTTTCACCACTTATTGCATAATCAATTATCATAGTTGAAGGATTTATGGAAGGTGATGTTGCAGATGTGGAAGTATGGGTCCTCACCATTCCAAGTACACCACCGGTGAGTGTCAAACCCGTGATGATACGGTGGAAACATTATGATTTATGCTCGCTCCCAGTATGGGTTCTCATCGTTGTGAAACTTACTTCGTGCCAAAGCTTGACAATTAGGGTGAAATATTGTTGAATACAGGAATGGTCACCACACTGGAAAACAATGATTTTATGATAGGGTTTCACCAATGCTGGGGATATGAGGCACAAAAATTCGATGTTTATGGCTATTGCATAGGAAATTCAAAAATCACGAAATAATGGTCTCTTGTGTGAAGGTTCTAACATGCTACACTTAGTTGCAAAATGATTCAAATTAGTTGTTGATGATTTATGAAGATGGCAGTGGTGTAGTTGAGGAAGAATCATATATGGACACATTGCAACATATTAAATTGCAGTAGAATGTTAAGTGTTGCAGAAATTTAAGGAATAAAATTCCAATGGTTGCAAAAAATCCTATACCCTATTGTGAGAGATGGAACTTGAAGAGTTGCAACTACTTCAACAAATTATGAATGTAACCTAGTTGTGGAGAGATTTCCTCATGTTTTATTACAAAGGCTTGCCTAGTTGCAGAATTCAATAATGGGGAGGATTGTGAAAAGAAGAATGCATATTGTTGCAGACTGAGAACCTGCAAAGTATTGTGAGAACCTCTCAAAATGATGATGACCTCTTGTGGAGATTTTATGACCAGTTGTTGCATGGTTGTGGCACAACACTGGAGAGTTGAAAAACTCTTAACTGGGATAGATTTTTCAAGTGTGTAGACATTGGGATTCATGACCCCGATGGTTACATTATCTTATTAGTAGGATGGATTGATGGATGATTTTATGTACAATGGGATTATTCGCTTTGAGTGTGACTTGCAAGATTTATCACCCTAATGGTTGCACTATATATTTCTAGGATGGATGGTTTTTGGAAGGTTGTGGATATTGATGATGACCAGAACATGAGCAATGGAGTTGTGGATGAGTGGTGCGGATATATGGATAGTGACTGTTATGTAGCTAATTTAGTAGTTAGAATAATAGATGGTAGTTAGATGGCAGCTGAGTACAATTTACAGATGCCATAGATGAGAATCCAAGTTCCAGATGTCATAGGCGAACATTCGAGAGGATAGTGCAACAAATGCTATACATGGTATGTTGGAGCATGAGGGCTCATTGCTATGAGATAGAATTCTAGCAGAGTATGATGAGCTATGTTGGAGTAGATCATGTGACAATCAGGATGATGGGTCAGAGAGATATTAATGATCAGTATTCATATGATGTGTGTTTATCGTAGAAGTTAGATCCATGAAGTCAGAGCCAAAGAGCGGAATATTCTTCCAATGAGGACGAATGCAGTATTGTCATGTTCCCATTTTGTCAGCACCGAGAATCAGCCAATAACCCACCAAAACCCCATGTATCCTAGTGAAAATCAGTGGATTAATTAATAAACGGGGATAACATTGGCCTAGGCAATTAAATTAACTAGGAATAATTTGTCCTATAGTTGTTTTAATAAATTAAATTAGAACTCATGCAATTATTATTTGGATATTTAATTATTAATTAAATGTATAATGAGTTGTAATATGCCAAGGACTCCATGAGGGTGCATAAAGAGATAAGACTAGCCTTATGATTTGTCATACCAAAGAGGAAACAAGAAGAAAGCAGCACAAAGCAAGGTGTCAGTAAAAAACAAGGAAACTGGCAAAAGCAGTGAAAAGTAGGCAAGTGCACAAAGGAGACAACTGAGGAAAAGAAGTCAGTTGTGAAAAGAAAGAAACATCAGGAAAGCAAGGAGGGCACAGTTTCCAAAAAGAATAAAAGCTAGTCAATTGTAAAGAGAAGGAAACATCAGGAAAATCAAGGAGGGCACAGTTTCCAAAAAGGAAGAAATCTAGTCAATGTGGAAAGTAGGAAATTTCTAACTTAGTAAAGGAAGGCGCATTGGATGAGGCCAAGTAGGCCCACTAGAAACCTAACTTGCTCAACAAGCCACCCAATCTATAAAAGGAGGAGGGTTCACCACATTCACATCTTTTGATAGTTTATTTTTGTGATTGAGTAAGCTCAGTTCTTCTCTAGGCTTTGGAGATGCGCCCTTAGCCACCTGTGGGAGATGTTCCCCATAGTTATTGTTCCAGTCTTCTGCATATGAACCAGTGCATCCAATGATGACCAATTTTCAGATTTGATCCATCCCATTCCATGTAGATATTGATCCTTTAGATTTGATGCGAAGATCTAAGCCGGTTTGATGTGGTGTTGATGAGTTTCACTTTGAGAGAGAGAGTAGTTGGAGAGCTTGCAAGAAGATTCAGAAGTCTAGTGAACCTCACATGAATAGCCAGTAACTCATATACATCCTATAGTTCAGATTCAATGACTGCATCTCCTCTCCTTACTCTTCTTGTTTTGAAATTATAGGTCACTGCAGATCTAAAGAGATGAGGGTACCTCACAAAGAAAGGATGAGCAGAAAATTTGAAGAAGAGTGAAAATTGCAATAAAAAAGAGCTGAAGAATAATAATGTAGCAGAACTCGGATAGGACCAGAATAATGTCACATGTTCCAATAATCAGTATAATAAACAATGATGTTATAATGGAGAGAACTCAAATCATGCATGAGAATTCGAACCTCAGTTGGTCTAGCATAGGGATTATCACCACTGGTGTGCTCCAGAAGACTCAAAGTCAATTGAACTAAACCTAAACTCAGCTAACTGAAGTCACAATCAGTTAACTGTCTAAGGAGGGCACAATAGTGAGTTTGTCATGCATGCCAGTCAGAAAAGGGTGCATGAGGCAACAATCAGTGGCATCCGGAGCTCTAACCCCCCACAAGAGTCAGATAACTTAGGTGGACTGCACCAGAACACTCATTAAGTTCCTATAAAATAATGAACTGACTAAAGTGGTCCTAAAATGATGCATGCAGGGCTTAGAAGGTGGTAGATGGATCCTGGATGACATCTGCACACCACTAGGGGAAAATGACATCATCAACAACTAGGAAAAATAAATAATGCTAGGTAGCACAAGGATGGAGTATTGAAATATCCTAACACCCCCCCTTAATCCATACTTTTGCATCCCAGGCCCTGGTTACTAAGACCAAAGGTCAGCCATACAATCAAATAAATGATAAAAAATAAAGAATTGTCCATGAACCAAGGAAATGGGGAGAAACCTCATGGGAAAAATACCCCCCTCAAAAAGAACAGCAGCAAGGAACTCAAAGAACCTTCAAGCTAAGCAGAGAAGGAAAAAACTTTCCTCAGTGAAATACTTTTCAAAAATATTGGCAAGCTGCTCCTCTGTAGTATAGAAATGTAGCTGCTAGATCTAGATCTACTCCTCTGATGTGCCTCCCATTGTATAGAAGTTGTATTTTCCAAAAAAAATCTTTTAGGAACCCTTCTTGCTACTCGAGCGAATGGCTCATTGTGGTCCAAATCATGAACCTTTGAGTACCTTTTGTCAGACAAACGATATTGTTTCCTTCTTGTAGATCCCCCATGGCAAGTATCTCCAAGATATTTTGGATCAAACCCCACCATCATGCAACACCTCTCTGACAGAAGTGGATCTGCATGACATAGTGCAAGTTTAGCATGATACTGAGATATGGTGGTTCTATGGTTAGATGGATCCCTAACTGTGTTCCCAATAGCTAAAAGGAATTTGTGAGCCCATATTGGTCTTGGCCATGGATTGGGAGCATGTGTTGGATTTGGATCTAAATCTGAATATCCTTGAACTTTATTCTCAACATCAATATCTTGATCCTCATCTTCATTAGAAGAGGTATCACTTTGATCTTCATCAGATTCCGATGGGGTAGGAAGAGAATGTGGAAAAAATGTGAGAATTCATATGCCTTGGAGGCATGGTTTGCAAACTCTTTTGCTATAATATTCCCAATGGATATCTTTGCAATCTCAACTGTGTCAGGACCAAAGACCACTTTCTTCGGTGAACATGTGTGAGTCATCTGATATATAGACAAAAAAAATTCCGACAAAGAAGGCACAAATAGAACATTCTTGAACTTTCCATGATCCATATGTATTGTGCCCTTCCTTCAACAGAGATCTGAGAGTCATCTCCCATGTGAATAATCGGACCATATTTGAGATCTAGAGAAGAAAATTATTCTTTGGAGGAAACCATGTGGTTGGAGGCTCCTAAATCTATGAGGAAGGCTTGTGATTTTGAAAATCCAACCTTCAGTGCATGGAAACTCTCATGACCACCAAACTCACTTCCAGAATCCATCCCTCTTGCTCCTTTTGGGAGGGAAATGTTGTGTTGTTCAAGAAGCTTGGTCAACTGGTCTATCTTCTTCTACATGCAAGATCTCTCTGGTTGGTTTCCTTTATTGCAATAGGAACACTTGGATTTCTCAAATCCCTTCTGTTTTTCCTTCTTAGAGCTGGAGGCTCCTTTTGATGGACTTGACTTGGCATTCAGCTTGGCTTCACATGGACTCTTATCGTTTCCTTTGTGCTTCCCTTTCCCATTCGCACTTTTTTCTTCTCCAACCATAAGAGTTTGATCTTTGGAGGCCTTCAAGGTACCCATCTGGATCAACTTATCTTGTTCTTGGATGAGAGATTCAATGAAAACATGTAAGGAGGGAATCTTCCAACCAGGGATTGGCATTCGCCCATAATGGAAGGTAGAGACAAAGATGGAGAACTCAGGACCTAGCTTCCTCAGAATGGATAGCACCAGTTGCTCATCCTTCTTCTCAATGCCACACTGGTTGCATTGTATAACCAGACATTCAAATTTTGAAAAGAATTGTTGAATGGTCTCAAAACTACGCCGTTGTAGAGAAATCAACTCATTTTCCAAAATATAGCCTCTTAGCTCATCTTGTTTGTCGAAGAGGGTCTCTAACTTCAACCATAACTCTCTTGGAGTATTCAATCCTTCGATGTGGACAAGTATATATATGGAAATATGAATGCACATTAAACCAAATGATTCATCCAATCTATTTAGATAGTCGATTTTCTCCACAACTGAATGTGGTTCGGGATCCTTTCCCATTGTCACCCTGTACAGTGATTTGTTGTGCAATACCATCTGCATATGATCATCCCTCCAATCAAGATAATTGAAGGGTTTTAGGATCCTGGGAGAGAGAGGAGAGTTCGAATTTTCCATTACAAATGTTGGAGCAAATATAAGGTGAAACTGCTGCTACTATAGAAAAAACTGTTGCAACTGCAGAAAACTGTTGCAACTACAGAAAACTGTTGTAACTGCTGCAACTGCTGCTACACTCGAAAACTTGAATAAACTGCAAAAAATATCAAGAATGGAGGTAGACTACTACTTAGCACGGTTTTAGGACAGTAGGAACTTTTATCCAGATCCCTCACATCTGGCTATACCTCATTGGATTTCTCCAATGAATTCAATGCAATGGCACCAGGATTTGCTGTGGAAATCTAGAGGCTTCTGGTGCACTACCAAAAGCAGCTGCTCAACCTATTCGCTCAAATGGCTCTGATACCATGTGAAATTCTAAGTCACAACAAATCTAAATAGCTGAGGATACCTCACAAAGAAAGAATGAGCAGAAAATTTGAAGAAGAGTGAAAACTGCAGTAAAAAAGAGCAGAAGAATAATAATGTAGCAGTACTTAGATAGGAGCAGAATAATGTCACATGTTCCAATAATCACTATAATAAACAATGATGTTAGAATTGATATAATTTGAATGATACAGGAGAATTCGAACCTCAGTTGGTCTAGCATAGGGATTATCACCATTGGAATGCTCTGGAAGACTCAAAGTGAGTTGAACTGAACCTAAAATCAACTAACTAAAGTCACAATCAGTTAACTGACTAAGGAGGGCGCAATAGTGATTATGTCATGCATTCCAGTCAAAAAAGGGCACATGAGGCCACCATCAGTGGCATCCGGAGCTCTAACCCCCCACGAGAGTCAAATAACTTAGGTGGATTGCACCGGAACACTTAGTAGGTTCCTATAAAATAGGGAACTGACTGAAGTGGTCCTAAAATGATGCATGCAGGGCTCAAAAGGTGGTAGATGGATCCTGGATAACATCTGCACACCACTAGGGGGGGAATTACATCATCAACAACTAGGAAAAATAAATAATTATAGGTAGGACAAGGATGGAGTATTGAAATATCTTAACACTTGTAACAGTCTTCTTCCATTCATTGTAATAACTCAAGAATAATGACTCTCGGTGAATTTTGAGCCATGAGAATTTTTTTTATTGCTTAATAAGCCCAGTTATCATTTGTTGTTGTATATTTTATTCATTTATGAGTTATATTAGTTCTCATAAGGATATTTGGAGAGCCTTAGAGGTTGTTTGGGTTTACTTTTCTCAAGACTAGCTCTTTAGCACCTTTTATTTGACTAGTTTTGCAGAATATTTGATTAAAAGTAATATGAATGCCTATTTTATATTATATAAGTCATCTGAGGTTCCTAATACACCGATGAATCTCATACAACTATCATATTGAGGATTCGTATCCCTCTTGGCCTGTTTGGAAGATCCTGAAAACAAAGTAGTTAAGTTGTCCACCATAATGCTCTTTCTCTTCGGACCTCCAAACTTAGTGAAATCATCCCAAAACTTCAGTATCTCTTGTCCCGCAGTAGATTAGGGTTTTTTACCTCATATACATCCTCTATTTACTATCAAGTGTAAGTTAATGATTCTAATTTGCATATGTTGGTGTGCCTAGGCAGCCTTGTGTAGACTTCAGTGGTAGCTGTTGTCGAAGCATTAATGGCCCTAGTAGATTATGCATAGGAATCGGATTATGGCCTCGAATCTGATATATTTGATGATGTACACTCCCGAACATATTTTTGAAAATCAAAATAGTCCAACCGTCAAGCTCTTCTAGGGGTTATCTGTGTCCAAGACTAGTTTTGACGACTAGTTTCAGTTGTGTTAATTTGTGTTTTGAATTTTAAATGTGAGATAATATCCTTTGAAATCTGATTTAGGGATATATATAGTGGTATCATAGCACTTTTGTGACCATGTGAGGATGGTTAAATTTGTGACCAGGTGTACAATGAAGACCAATGGGCTAATCCACCAATGGCTAATCCTAAGAAGGATTTAGAAAAGATGATATCTGCATGTGAGAACTTGCCCCACCACTACCAGGAGTATCTAGCATTGGGAGAAAATATTTGTAAATACATTACTTTCAAATCTTACTATAGGTTTAGATTTGAGCTCAAGGATGTAGATGAGGAATCATTGAAAGGCATCAAATCAATGAGAGAAGAAGAGGGAAGAACAAATCAACCATCTAATGAACATGAGAGGCACAATAGTCTCTCAAGTGAAGAACCATGTATATCTGAAGAAGATGAAGGTACAATCCTTACTGATGAGGGTTGTAAGCATGAAGAAGACACCACCAGTTTTGCCAAGGATCATCCAATTTGGATCAGAGAGTAACTATTGATCGGTTCCAAGAAGAAGCATCTACTGATGGATGATATGATGAGGTACCTACTGATGGGTGCCCAAGTTTTGGGGATACATCTACTGACGGATGTCCATGTCTCTATGTGGGTGACATAGAGATACCACTTGATGAGGCTGTTGCAAGTACAAATTCCAATGAACCTGGAGAATATGAAGTCCTTGCAGTCGAGGAAGAGGCCCAAGGATAGATCTCACTATCACCATAAGAGTTTCATGAGGTTGATCCACTAAGAAATGTGAGGAGGTTCACTCTCAACCTTATCCTTTTGAAAGGCCACTCAATATGAGAGAAAGAAAGATCAAGGATACCTTACACATTCTCCATGATACACATGTTTCAGTATCACAATCTTGTTGGAGAGTTGCTTCATTGGAAGATTCATCTTTCCTTGAAGCCATGGTGAAGATCCAGAAAGCAATGACTACAATCCAAGGTAATTTTTCACACATGCTTTCTGACAGATATTATTTGTATGAGCTTGTTCATATGTTGCATGGAGCATCCTTGAAGGATGATGAGGAGATTTGAAAGCTCAATGATGAGTTGATGGCCACCCAAGATTCTTTGAGAAACACTCAAAGTGACCTCTTGGAATCTAAGATGGAGATAGATCAACTTCACCAAGAATTGCAGAGATCACATACTCGCTCCTACATTCCAGTCAGTCATTCTCTTTCGGTTGATGACATTCATATTCTTATGGAGGAACCTCATGAGATGGTGGTTCATGAGGTGCATAGTGACATGCATGTGCTTGATAATTTTTTGGATGCAGATGATGAGTTCCAAGTACATACTATTTCCCAGAGCGAAACTGAGCTTCTTCCTGGAGTGAGTCATTCCTCCATTGAGGAGTCATAAGATCTCCTATGTGATGGACCAGCCTTTGATGGAGTTGATGCATCCATTAGATTGATGGATGAGGTTTGTAGTGATGATAATTTCGTCCATGATCCTACATCATTCCCTTCTACTTTATCCATGTCACTTGAGGAGGAATTTTGGGTCAAGAAATTCTTTTTGATGGTGCCTGAAGAAGAGCAGAAGGCTCCCACATTCGCTCATGTTGATTCAAGGATATCACCATTTCCCTCCCAGCATCTGTAGAGGAATTCGATGCCTACCTTTGATTCCTCCACACATAAAGGTGCATATGGTTCCCACTTGACTTCAGTGAGCAGAGCACATTATGATTGCATGCACCTTTTGACCAGTGGCAGAGAGTTGAGCCATTGGGAGTATTCACATAGGGAAGCACTTTGCTTTCCAGTTGGAGCATTGGGTTGGAGTGTCTCTTCTTTTCCTATTTGGGATAAAAGACGCATGATTGATATTCCTGTTTGCATCCATGGAGATTTCTTTGACACATATTACACTTCTTGTGAGTAGCATGGGCATCCGTGGAATTTTGATGATTCCTACCCTTTTTGTGATTGGACATGGGATTTCACCCTTGTCATTTGAACACCAATGTTTTGACCCTTGGTACTTATGTCCATTGTGCACATGAAGTACATTCATATTTGCATGTGCTTGGAGAGCTTGGAGTTAAGAAATATGGAGGCCAAGCACCTGTTCTTTTTCCAAGAGATTATGAGTTGCCTCTAGGATATTGTTGCACAACTTTGGAGGAGGCACATGATCTCACTTCGATTGAGCCAACCACAAATTTGATGGATAATGGTTTCCAAGAGTTGGTTCACTATCTTTCATCCCACATACATATGGCATCCAACACACATAAGGATGAAGTTTGGGTGAAAGGATTTTTCCTATGGGTTCCACATGAGGAGCAGGAGGCTCCCACATATTCCATTGATGACTTAAAGGTCAAGCCATATGGCCTGACAAGTGCACCATTCCCTTTCCAGTTTGACAAGTAGTAGCAGATTCATCTATATGATGTCCCCATCATGCATAACAATGCATGGAAGTTCCACTTGAACCATTTGAGTGGAATAAGTGACAGTGAGTTGAGCTCTTGCACCAAAGCGAAGCTTTCTCGTGGGGAAGCTACAATATTTCCATTTGGGTCTTTTTGTTGGAGTGTGTGTTCGTCATTTGCTTTGATTGATAGATACACCGTAAGGATGGAGATTCAACGAGGTAAAAAATATTTTTTCCTTTGTGATAATTTTTTTGGTTATACTAACATTGCTTTACCATGTGAGCAGGCACAAGGGAATGCATGGCAGCCTTTGGATATTTTTAGTACACATACCCCCATGGATTGGGTTTGCAGGTACATGGAATATTTGGTACTACAATGCAGGAGAAAATCATCTTGCATACAAATCATGTTGTGAACAACAGAGCAGGTAAGCAATCAGTTTGTACCAGAAGAGATCCAAGCACTGTTGGAACACATGACAAATACCTCCAGGTGCCTTGGGAGTGATGAAATTCCAACAACGTGGTGGATGGATCATGGAATATTGTGGAGTGATAGGTTGTCACAAGTAGCAATGATGATGGATGGTATGCAACAAGAACCTTGGGATCCAAGCATTGATGTGTGGTTTGAAACACCATTGATGTTTTGGAGGATGCAGAGGAGACAATGGGATCTGAGCATTCTTCTCAGTTGTCTTAGTTGGGTTGAAAATTTTGTTGAAGAAGAGTTAGTCATTGGGGGAATGACTATAATCAAAGTAGTGTAGCAGAAACATAGTGGAACTTTGGTATTTAGCTTGGAATTGAGGATTCCAATTCTAGACAACCAACAACATATTTTGAGGAGTGAAGTCACTGGTTGGCTTCATAGATGGTTGGAATTGGTTTCTTTCTTGAGGATAAGCAAACTTGGAAGGGGAGGACTTTCATGTTCCCATTTTGTTAGCACCAGGAAGCAACCAATAACCCACCAAATCCCATGGATCCTAGTGAAAATCAATGGATTAATTAATAAAGGGGGGTAACATTGGCCTAGGAAATTAAATTAACTGAGAATAATTTGGCATGTAGTGGTTTTAATAAATTAAATTAGAAGTGATGCAATTATTATTTGGATATTTAATTATTAATTAAATGTGATAATGAGTTGTAATATTCCAAGGACTCCATGAGGGCGCATAAAGAGATAAGGCTAGCCTTATGATTTGTCACACCAAAGAGGAAACTGGAAGAAACCATCACAAAGCAAGTTGTCAGTAAAAAAGAAGGAAACTGGCAAAAGCAGTGAAAAGTAGGCAAGTGCATAAAGAAGGCAAGTGCACAAAGCATGCAAGTGAGGAAAATCAATAAGTTGTGAAAAGTAGGAAACATCAAGAAAGCAAGGAGGGTGCAGTTTCCAGAAAGAATGAAAGCTAGCCAGTTGTAAAAAGAAGGAAACATTAGGAAAAGCAAGGAGGGCGCAGTTTCCAAAAAAGAAGAAAGCTAATCAATGTGAAAAGCAGGAAAGTTCTAACTCACTCAAGGAAGGTGCATTGGATGAGGCCAAGTAGGTCCACTAGCAACCTAACTTGCTCAACAAGCCACCCAATCTATAAAAGGAGGAGGGCGCACCACATTCACATCTTTTGATAGTTTATTTTTGTGATTGAGTAAGCTCAATGCTTGTTGGCCCCCAACAAGCCCCCTTAAATTTTGTAAAATCAAAGGGCCTCCCATTAGAATTTTGTAAATACTTAGCTTTTGGCTTAGTTTTGCTCGATTTGGTAGGTGATTTGATGGCTCTCTTTTCTGAGTTAAGTACGTGCTTTGGTTTTGGCTTGGTTGAATTATCTTGATCTTTTTGACAATATTTCTTGTGTTTCGGCCTACAATATATCAATTTATTAATTAGCACATTGACGGATCGATATCCTTAAACTAAAATCCCACTTTAAGGATTTTGTTCCATTTCATGGAAATATTATATATTTGGGATTGGGGTTGAACTGTCCATTTTCAACTTGAATGAATCATCCAAATTTTCAAGTTTTTAGCTTCTAATTAAAATTTTGCCTTCCTTACAATTTTTATAATTTTGGGTAAATATAAATAATTTAATGAAGGCTTGTTCATATCCAATTTAGTCCACATCTAAGAAGACCACATATTCAAGAGTTAGAATGAAATTACACTTTTGTTATTTGCATATATATTTTAAGTTTTTTTGAAAATTTTGCATTTTCGATAATATTTTTGTAATGCAACCACATCTTTTCCATTTTGAACTTTGATGTTTTTTTTAACATTTTGAAATTATTTTTACTTTCATAAGTCATGCAATATAAATAATTTAATGAAGGCTTGTTCATATCCAATTTAGTCCACATCTAAGAAGACCACATATTCAAGAGTTAGAATGAAATTACACTTTTGTTATTTGCATATATATTTTAAGTTTTTTTGAAAATTTTGCATTTTCGATAATATTTTTGTAATGCAACCACATCTTTTCCATTTTGAACTTTGATGTTTTTTTTAACATTTTGAAATTATTTTTACTTTCATAAGTCATGCAATAGAAGTGGTCTATTTTGTCATTTTAAAAATGACCAAAAAAAAGTTGAGTTGATTAAAAAATAAAAGTGAGATTTTGTTTATAAAACTTTAATAAACTTATTACTTCAATTATTTTGAACCATGTTTTAATTCACTATTATAAATATAATGTGGGACAAAATACTATATTTTGATAAAGAGAAACTTCTATATATATAATGATTTTTATATTTTGATAAAGAGAAACTTCTCTCTCTATATATAATGATTTTTATAAGTTCTTCTTTTAATATATAAGTATATTAGAAGTTTTCCCTCAATATTCATTTAAAGGAAATAATATTAATAATTTAAAATATATTTGACTTGTATTTTTTCCTTTTCTTAGAAGCTTATCTTTTTATGACCTGGACCACTTCAAAATTAAAGGGTGATATTTGTTTTACTTATTTTAACCAAATTATTATTATTAAAAACAAAGACATTTCTTAAATTTGTAATACTTTTGAATCACCTTTCTTGGTTTCATTATAATTAAGGGGCTATCGTGTTTAAAAAAAGGGTCTCATTATGTTAATAATATTGGATTCAATTTATTGCGTTGAGAGGCGCTCTACAACCTAGTATGGGGGAGATCTTGTGAGTCGAGTGTTTGTCAAGTGTATGTCGAGTTTGTCGAGTGTTTGTCGAGTAACAAAATAATACAAAGTAAACAAACAAAGAATAATACAAAGTAAAAAGTAATAAATATTATGTCGGCCATAAACAAAAAGAATAATACAAAGTAAAAAGTAAATATGAGACTTAAACTAGAGACTTTAGAGCTTAGGATTAGGTGGTAAACATTATGTCGGCCATAAACAAAAAAGAATAATACAAAGTAAAAAGTAAATATGAGACTTTAGAGTGTTTCTCGAGTAACAAAATAATACAAAGTAAACAAAAAATAATAATACAAAGTAAAAAGTAATAAATATTATGTCGGCCATAAACAAAAAAGAATAATACAAAGTAAAAAGTAAATATGAGACTTAAACTAGAGACTTTAGAGCTTAGGATTAGGTGGCTCGGGTATTGCACTCAAGGAGCTATTCAAGGAGAGGTTTGCACCTTGGGAGATTTGATACCTCTCGGCACTTGATAGAGCCTAGGATTTGGATCTAAGCTGGTTGGTAAGCTATTAAAAGATCTTTATGTTTTTGTGTAGGAATATTTAACGTGGAAATGAAGAATGTGGTCGATCACATTGTTAAAAGTTGTTGGAGTTACTACCACCAAATTGTGGCAATGTTAATAATAAATTGCCACTGTTTCACCAAATGGCCACCAAGAAACTGCCAACATAATCCTAACCAATTATTGGCTATAATAACACGTCCTCCGTCGAGTCACCAAAATACATGGAATTTTGAAAATGTTAGCAATTAAGCTTTCCACTACTTAGCCTTAGAGCATCGGGCCATTGGGCCATTAATCTATTAAATTAATAACAACACAAAATCTATAAAATGATATGTCATGTTTTATGTGCTGTCATGAAATATACCATAGTAGTATAATTCGAGTACGATACGGATACGAATACGATTCGGTATTGAAAAAATACGTAATGAAAAAATCCAATACGAATAAAATACAGAAGTAGACTTCTTATATGAATAATAAGTTTAATCAAATATGCACGGATATATCATAAATGTACATTTAAAATCATTGGTTTATTTCTAAACATATTATTTAAAATCAAAATTACTATTTCAAAACAAAAATGTAAAATCTGAGTGTGTTGAGTGTGAGAGATCACAACTAGTTAGTAATAATTATTTTTATAAGAAAGTATGTTGAATGTTATTTACATTTTCAAAATTCAATTTTCCAATGTATTTTTATTTTACCTACACCGAATATTCGACGATTCGAATTGTTCCGAATTTCCGTACATGAAAAGCTAATATGGCCGAATTATGCTACTATGAAATATACTCCAAAGAGAAATGAGATTGTGCGAATAAATATAATAGGTTAGAATTGCCAACCAGAAGAGAAGAGGAATTACATCAACTCACAGCTGGTCACAATTATTCAGAAGGACGTTATTCATCAGCTCACCCGTTCAGCATTCAACTCCAAGTTTGATTGAGAATTTTCATCCGTTATCACTCCAAGAGGAGAATTTAGGGCTCCATTTTCTATCAAATCGTGAAGAATATGATAAAACCGTCGAGAACCCACTTCCAAATAGGGTCCTTAACCCCTAATTGCGGGCCGTTTTTTAAATTTCTTAACATATATGGAGAAATATGTGCCCGAACAGACGTGATGTTTCCAGAATTTGGTTGCGACCGGTTTTGTATTTTGTTGAACGAACTAGAGTTTTGGGGATTGGATTCTATCCTTCCCCATCGTCTTTTACATGTATAAATTCGACCTCAGAGGTCTGGGAAAGGGGGGAGAAGTCTCCATAGAATTGGGGAACTTTTGTTCTTTTAAATTCTGCATTCTATTTGTAATATTTTTATGACAGAAGGGGGAGGTTGTGATAGAGTTGGAGAAAACTTTCCTTTTGAAATGCTCTGTTATGTTTCTCTGATGTAATAGTTTGAAGGGATGGTATGGAGAAGGAATTAAGGAGTCACTACTAGCTGTTGGTTCATGTCATCAACTGTTGAGAATTTGTTCAATACATTTTTCTCATGGTTTACAACATACTGGTATCATCAAAGGATTTTATTTCTATTTTGTAAGCACCTCTTTTTTTTTCTTGCATATTGTCATATATACTTTGAACATATATCTTTGATTATGTGAAAGTATATCTTTAATGCCTTCGAATTCATGTTATTCAGAATCAGTATTAATTATTATACAATTTATATAATGGTTAATTTTCTTTTTCATTACAATAAATTGTGTGATTAAAATTAATACATCATGTTTTAATTATGTTGATTTTTTTTCTTGCATATTGTCATATATACTTTGAACATATATCTTTGATTATGTGAAAGTATATCTTTAATGCCTTCGAATTCATGTTATTCAGAATCAGTATTAATTATTATACAATTTATATAATGGTTAATTTTCTTTTTCATTACAATAAATTATGTGATTAAAATTAATATATCATGTTTTAATTATGTTGATTTTTATTGGATTAATTCATGTTTATCTCCATCTTGTATTCAGAATTTAAATAGCATCATTAGTTCAAAAAACATGCTCCTGATCGAGATAGGATAGATCTAATAGATAGAATTAACATATAAATTATTTTACAATTTTGTTTCAGAATGGAAAACTATAGGTTAGCAGCTACTAAAATCGTTTTTAGTTTTAGTAGTTGTTAAAACTGACTGTTTTCAACTATTGAAATCTGCATTATAGATTAGTTTGGCACGAGTAGTTTTTATTTTCTTTAAATTAGTCAATTCAACTATAAGACTCTCTTGTTGAGAGCAAATCATAAAGGTAGCAGGACCTATTCCCTGTGAGAGGTGACTACTCCAAACACTCAGAAAGCTATGTTAAGTGATCTGTGTGGGTTGTCTGTCCTTGTTGGTGAGCAGGTCATATTTTCCTATCAACAGTGTTTCTCTAGGATTTGGAGACGTGCCCTTAGCCACCTGTGGGAGATGTGACCCATAGTTAGTGCTCTGGTCTTCTGCATATGACCTAGTGCATCCAATCATGACCAATTTGTAGATCTGATCCAACCCATTCCATGTAGATATTGATCCTTCAGAGTTGACGCGGAGATCTAAGCTGGTTTGATGTGGTGTTGATGAGTTTCACTTTGAGAGAGATATCAATTGGAGAGATTGCAAGAAGCTTCAGAAGTACAATATGCCTCACATGAACAACCAACAGCTCATATACTTCATGTAGTTCATATTCATTGACTATATCTCCTCTCCTTACTCTTCTTGTAACATTCTTCTTCCATTCATTGTAATAACTCAAGAATAATGACTCTCGGTGAAGTTTGAGCCATGAGACTTCTATTTATTGCTTAATAATATCAGATATTGTTTTATATTGTCTATTTTATTCATTTCCGAGTTATATTAGTCCTCAGAATGAGAATTTGAGAGCCTTAGAGGTTGTTTGGGTTGAATTTTCTCAAGACTAGCTCTTTAGCACCTTTTATTTGACTAGTTTTGTAGAATATTTGATTAAAAGTAATTTGAATGCATATTTTATGTTATATAGGTCATATGAGGTTCCTAATACACTAATGAATCTCATATAAGTATCATATTGAGGATTAGTATCCCTCTTGGCATGTTTGGAAGAGCCTGGAAACAAACTAGTTAAGTTGTCCACCACAACACTCTTTCTCTTCGGACCTCCAAAATTAGTCAAATACTCTCAAAACTTCAACAGATATTGTCCAGCATTATATTAGGGGGTTTTTACCTCATATCCATCCTCTGCTTACTATCAAGTGTAAGTGAATGAGTCTAGTTTGCATATGTTGGTGTGCCCAGGAAGCCTTGTGTAAACTTCAGCGGTTGCTGTTGTCGAATCATTAATGGCCCCAGTACATTGTGCATAGAAATATGAAGCTGGCATTAAATCTGATATCTTTGCTTCTGTCACTACCTAACATATTTTGTAGATACAAAGGTTCCAACCATCAAGCTCTTCCAAGGTTTATTTGTGTCCAAGACTAGTTTCTTCATGACTAGTTTTGAGGACTAGTTTCAGTTGTGTTAATTTGTGTTATGAATTTTAACCTTTGAAATATGATTCAAGGATATTACAAGTATTCACAGTTCAACAGGAAGTTGGTCAACTTCAACCCTGTATACAACATCCATTCCTAGCATACTTAGCGATTGCCTAGGATAGTTTCCGAGGAATTCTGGTAGGATAGACTGATGACCATAGGGAGATCTACGGTAGAGGATTGGATGTCGATATCAAGTTACAGATCTGCTCCACCAAGTGATGGATGATTGAGTAGGCCACACCAAAGAGAAATTTGTGGAGGTGATGGTCGAATGAATAGGTTACGAGAAGAGAAGAGTGAAGTGGTTTGAGAGCAGAAGACGTTGAGCCCATAAAATGAAGACGCCAGAAGAGTAGTAGGTAGATTAGAGTATTTTGACAGTTGCATGTGAACGCAGTTTCCGTATTGATTAACTCGAGGATGAGTCAATGGATAGTGGTGAGTGTCTATTGGGGCCTAATTTCTCATTGCATCAGTCATTTTTTATGGATTGTTAGGGCTTGTTATGGTCTATTCCATGAATTAAGGGGGTTAAATGAATATTATAATGTAAAATGGGTAAAATGTAATAATTACCCTTTTTCATGGAAATAGTATAAATAGGAGTGTTCGGGAGTACATTTTTTTTTGTAAGCTAGTGTGAATCCTTATATTGCCATCAACTTAATCAACAGAGTATTACAGGGCCCTCTCATAGCCAAGAAAACAGACCCAAAAACAGAGTTAAAGGAAGTCTTCCTCATGAGGAAACAAGACTTTTCAGAGTTTGAGTTTTACTTTCAGACTAACAAGCAAGAGTGTTATGTAACTGTAAATAGAAAACATAAACAATAATAGTAAAGATAGAGTTGGACCAACATACTAGAGCTAACCAAAACAGAACTACTGGTCTAAACCCGTCTGTCCAACTTGGGAAGTAGGCTCCTTAGCGATAGCAACCCCGAGATGTTGAGCTAACTACTGTTGATTGAAGAGAATTTGCTTCAGGTAGCCAACCATTTCGTCCTACTGGAAAAGGATTTCAGCCTCGGCTTTACCTCTTTCAGCAAGGGCCTTTCCCAACACTGCTTTCTGAGACCAGTGATAATCAATATTTTTCTGGTATAAGGTGGCTCGACCCTTGGTACTCCCCGAGTCCAGTACCAGGGCCTCGAACTCACTTCTTATTTCCACGTCGGTGAGATAACCTCTGGAAACTAGGGCATCCTCTTCTGCCTCTTGGATGTCTTCATGTGCTTTCTGCGGGGTTGCATCCTTGCACCTACGAGCCTTCCCTACAACCCCGCACATGAAGTGCATCAGATGACCAGAGGAGGGGCTTTCCTGCTTTACCGCGCGACGGGTATAGGCTTTCTTGGTGGGCATCATATTCACCGCTCCTACAGACCAACCAGAATTAGAGCTTCCAAACCAAAGAACCAGAGAACGAGTGACTGTTAAACTAGAGAACGAGTAGAGAATGCGTGGTCAAACTGAGAGTCGAACAATACCTTTGAAGCTTTTGCGTTGAAATGTGTTTCCCTGGAAACCAATAACCCCATTCTTCTTGCTTCCTATGATTGCCATAAGAGCTGAGGTACACCCCCACTCATCAATTTTTGTGGACGCAATGGCCATTACACTGATCCGGATGGGAGCATGAAGATTGGATGGAGCACACACTGGAGAAGTCGAGCAGCGGATGGTCATGACAAGTTATGATGTTACCTGTGACACGTGGGTGGGTTGGGTAGGCACGTGCCCTGCCTCATGGTCTGTGTGGGAGGGCAGGTGTCTGGCCCCCTGACTGGCAGTCACTTTCGGTGGATGGCCTCTAGATGGCACCCGCGGTGGGGGAGTGTTTGGGATTTCATTACCATTCATTCATCAATGTAATTCTCTTATGTTTCTTTGTAAATTTTTGTGTGATAAGAGAAGGAAATGCTTGTGATAAGAGAAGGAAACGGTTTGGGTTTTCCACAGCTCCTTGCCCTTGCGGGAAGGAGAGGCATTTGATGCAACCATGGTTTTTCACTATTAATGAAGTAGATTTGAGTTCTTTCTATCTTCCATCCATTGTTTATTGTTGTTTTTAGTTGTGGAATGGATGTTGCAGTGAATGTGTTCTTGTTATATTAAATTTTATTAATAAATTGTTGGATTAAGGAAAAGTTCCAACACTAGTCCATGAATAAAGATACTAGAGATTTATCGACTAAGTTGACCTATGATGCAATGGAAGACGAATTTTTTTCAGAGGAAAAAAATTGTAGTGGTCTGCTGTATGGAAGGTCCTGGGTCCCTTAAAGGAAAATATTACCTTATGGTTTGTTTTGGATAACAAGCTATTGATGTGGGATAATGGGATCAAGTAGGGATGTTGCGGTCCGAGCTGGTGAAGTCTTTTCCCTCAAGATGTAGAGATGGTAAACCATTTGTTTGTTGACTGTGTTGTAATCAAATACATTTAGAAGGTGATAAAAATTCATTTCAAACCAAAATCGCAATGGTAGGAAGGCTCACTTGAAGGATGAGTTAGAGGTTGGTTGATTGGCGGTGCAGTTAAAGAATAGAAAGTGATGTTGAATATCCCGGTATATTGGATATGGTGGCTATGAAATGTAAATATTTTTCAGAACTCGATCATCCCACCGGAGTTGATGGGGCACAATATTATCACGTGTAATAAGGACTAGAAGAATGATATTAAAATAAGAGGGCAAAAGGATCTGGAGATGTGTTTGGACTATCATATCCCATAGGGATATTTTGATGGCTCAAGTCAGGGACATCCTCCATCAGGAGGTGCAGGTGTGATTTTGTTCTTAAACAAAGCTCAATGCTATAAAACAAAATATACAGTGAGAAGAGGGAAAAACATGAAAGTAGAATTGTGTGCTCTCTAGATACTATTCAAAAGCATGTCACAAAAAGGTTGTAAGAAATTGAAGAATACGAGAGATTCAAAAGTAGTAATGAAGTGGGAAAAAAAAAAGTATAAAATTGATGTTATGAATTTGTGCTCAATTTTGGATTTGATAGAACAAAAGCGTCAACTTTTGAATGGATAACATACACTCACATCTACCACAAATTGAATCAAGAAGATAAGTTATCCAAACAAGATTTAGAGTCGCATGACGGTTCCCTTTTGGAGCAGGAGTTTAATGATGGACATCTTAGGGAGGAAATAATGGTCTCTCTTTTTTAATATGTTCTTTTTAGGCTATGTATGGTTTTGAAAAAAATTTAAAGAGCCTAAAAAAATCTCAGTTCTGATTGTAGAAGTTATGTGTTTTATTTTGGAAAAGTTCTCTTCTTGTTTGGAATTTAGGGGGGAAAGATATGATTTTTTTGAAGATAGTATTAGGCAATTTTTAGCAAAAGGAGGAGGTTTTTCTCCTAGAACATGGCGATATGTATTCCTTTTTTAAAATGAATATAAGCTTTATATGTATGTATGTATGTAAAAAAATATGCAAGATATTCGTATATATAATACTAGTATACATACACCTATATATGTGTGTGTGTGTGTGTGCTAGTATTATGTGTGTGTGTGTATTTTGAAAAAGGAATACATATCACCATGTTCTAGGTGAAAAATCTCCTCCTACTAAAACGTGACTAATACTACCTTTAAAAAAACCCTATCTTGCCCCTCTAAATTCCAAACAATAAGAGAAATTGTCCAAAATAAAACACATAACTTCTACATTCATAATTGAAATTTTTTTAAGCTCTTCAAAACATTTTCAAAACCATACATAGACTAAAAGGAACATATTAAAAAAAATAGACCATTATTTCCTCCTTAAGATGTCCATCATTAAATTCCTGCTCCAAAAGGGAACATACATACATATATATAATACTAAACCCCTTACTCTGCCAACGCCTTAAAGCCAATGAGCAAATTTGAAGGGTTGGTCTTAATTTCAATTTGAAGGGCATATATTCAACTAACCCTTCAACAATGAAGGGTTATATAAATAATTGTAATTCTATTGACAAGTGTGAATTAAGTAAAGGATTCATAAAAAAATGTGAAAATAAAATATTGTCCTTCCAAAACTTAACAATCTTAAAAAATTAAACACTAACGATATTAAAAAAAAAATTAAATTAAATTTCAATCAAATTTAATAAATAAACAAAATTTTCTTTCAAAATCGTGGTATCCACCAAATTATTATTTTTGTAAATTTTACCTAAATGAACACATTTCAATGAAAATAACAAATATATTTTTTATTCCATTCATTTGATATTCTTCAAAAGTATTTGAGCTTACATCATTGAAAACACGGATCTATTTTCCCAATGAAAGAGACTTTCTAGCTTTTATTTGTTTTCATACATCATAAACAACATTCCAATCTACAATAGAATCATTATATTTTTTTCATATATTCATTAGTTTTGAAATAGTGAGACATTGTTTCTATGGTTTCAATGTTTACTAACCTATGGATGAAATGATACTCAATTTCGTATACTATGTTCCATTTAATAATACATAGCTCAATGTGTGAGATAATAACATAATATAAAAGAGGTTAAAATATAATATTAAGAGGTCATGTGGGGTTTTATTCTATAGGAATGGAACTCATTGTGTCCATGAGGCAATGGTTAGTATCAAAGAGATGCTCATCCAAGTTGAGAACACTTTAAGGTAATCCGAGAACAATAAGAAAAGCAATGCAGTGATGGAGATATTTAATCAACTAATCAATATGGAAAGTTAGTTCCCAAGTTTGGAATCCTATATACTTTTAATGAAAATGTGATAGCCTATTTTTTATATTATTGTAAATTAACATAAATTTATATTAATATGTGAAAAATTCATATGTTTTTGGATGTCTATAGTTAAAATGAGCGTACTATGCTAATTTAGTTCACAACTCATAAGATTGACAGAAAATGTATGCTCAAATAATAGACATACATAGTTTATAGTTCATCAATTTCATGATAACATGCATTTTTAAAATAAATATATAAATTATAACAAAAAATAAATTTTATAACTAAATATTCTTTAATTTGAAAAATTCCAATAACCAATAAAATTAGTTAATTATTTGTAAAAAAACATATTTATAGTTTAAATTAATACATATTGCAATGTACATGTGTATATGCTAGGAATAGATAATTTAATTTAATGTGACTTGAGGGTTTCAGTGAAGGACAATGGCGATGTTCCATGAGATTTAAACCCTACACTTTAAGATAAAACTGATAATATGAAATTTATTAAAATGGGAAGAATGGAATTGTAAATAAAGTCAAACTTTAAAAATAAATAGTAAATAAAAAACAAAAATTACTTAACATATGGCAAGTTAGTTCACATGTTTGGAATCCTATATACTTTTAATGAAAATGTGATAGCCTATTTTTTATATTATAGTAAATTAACATAAATTTATATTAATATGTAAAAAAACATATGTTTTCGGATGTCTATAGTTAAATGGAGCGTACTATGATAATTTAGTTCACAACTCATAAGATTGACAAAACATGTATGCTCAAATAATAGACATACATAGTTTATAGTTCATCAATTTCATGATAACATGCATTTTTAAAATAAATATATAAATTATAACAAAAATAAATTTTATAACTAAATATTCTTTAATTTGAAAAATTCCATTAATCAATAAAATTAGTAAATTATTTGTAAAAAAACATAATTATAGTTTAAATTCATACATATTGCAATGTACATGTGTATATGCTAGGAATACATAATTTAATTTAATGTGACTTAAGGGTTTCGGTGAAGGACAATGGCAATGCTCCATGAAATTTAAACCCTACGCTTTAAGATAAAAGTGATAATATGAAATTTATTACAGTGGGAAGAATGGAATTGTAAATAAAGTCAAAATTTAAAAATAAATAAGAAATAAAAAACAAAAATTACTTAACATATTCCCCAAAACCACATGGAAGAAACCAAGATATGGACCTAAATGGAAATGTGTACCTATCCAGAAGTGGCCTAACAACTTGCATACAAGTTCAATATGGGCTCACACTTGAGTAACTAACTGGAATAGTGGATAAAGCAACCCTTCACTTTCCCTATCCTGCACAAATATTGGTATATATCTTCTCAATATTCTTACTTTGGACTACATGGAACGAGAGCAACCACCAAATATTTAGATAGAAAGAAAGAGAACCTGGTCTACTATGGAAAACCATAAAGAAAAATATACAAGAATCATAAAATGAAAGCATACAATGCATGAGGAAAGGCACCAAAAAATACATAAGCAACCATCTGGCATAATAAGCATTTGTAGAAAAAATTCTTGGTGGAAAAGGTGGATAGGTCGAGATTTAAATAGATGTTGTTGTCTCATGAGTCAAACATGGGGGAATTGGCAGAATTAATGCACAGAGTCACTTGACCTACATTTTTAGTTTTCACTTCTGAGTTGCACCCACAAATTTAGTATTTTTAGATTTCTCATCCTAGATTAACTTCCTTTGAAGTTGGTATAATGTCATTATATAAATTTGTTTCCCATTGTTAATAAATAATATGTAAATTTATAATACATTCACATTATTTATTATTTATTATATGGTGCATGCAAATTTGCAATGAGTAGTTTCATGAAATTGAACCATAATAAATTGGAAAAAAACATAATTGGATTCAACTCAATGTGTGGACAGATTAGATGGAATATGGTTCCAAGTTCCAAATATTAATAAAACACATTTTGGTCAAATCAAACAAAACCACTCTCAATTTTTTTATTAAAGAGAATTTAATAATATGAAAGAAACGGTTCAAATTTGTAGTAATCGAATCCTTAATGTGTATCCAGCAAATGGATAATTATCCAACATATAGATATTAACAAGTTATTTAAAAAATTACCCTTATTTTAAAATATTTACATCTACCTTTCCCATCTTAGTTGCCAGGTTAAAATTAAGATTTCAAAATAATTTTTTTTGAAGGGCAACTTTTACTAACACTTATGGGACAAGCTAAAACCCTTTGGAAGGGTTGTGATAGGTTCAAATTTGATTACTTCTTGAATCCACGAATTGTGTCCATCTAAATAGGACAACTCCCAAATAGTATTTTGACTCTTACGTTGGTTGGATAATTTGTGAAAGAATGATGTATCCTCATCATTAATAGCCAACCAAACAACATAGATTTTCATGCGGCGGCCAACCTCCCTATCTCGGAGAAGTTTACTTCTCCACCTCAACTTCCTCAAGAACCCTCAGATAACCTTTGGCAAAAAAAATTGAAAGGTTATCTTCGTATAATTTAGAAATATGATCCTCCAAATCATTCTATAGACCTTCACATGCTTGATATCTTCTTACAACCTAGTGCATCACCTTTCTTTTAAGGTTTTACAAAGTGTTTGCAAACTATCTACTAGGTGATTCCCTTAAATATGAGTCGTAATCTGTCCACCCCAATATAACAATATCCCAAAATTCCTCCTCACTTATCCAACAAGGATTTAAATTGTAGGGCTGTGGAGGCTTCTCTTTGACCCTGTCCAGCTATAGCAATATCAGCTTGTGGTCTGACCCACAACCAATAGAGACCCACAAATGGTCCCTATCTACTTATTGAAGTAATACTTTTGAAACAATAAATCAATCAAGTCTTTTAGATACTAGATCAAATCCCACCCTCTTGTTACGCCATGTGGGCCTTTTAGACACTAGATCCACATCCAGTAAGAGTTGACTTTCCAAACTGTGAAGAAGGAAATCCGCAAGGGGGTCCAAACAAGCATGAGTACCCTAGAGTTCATCTCTTCTCAAAGTGAAGATAAGATCTTCGTCAATCACAAGGTTTTCATCTCGGACCACCTAGAAAGTAAATAAATGTGCCCAAAAATTATGCTTTTGTAAGTATGGGCCATACATGTTTAATACCAGACCTGTAAATTAAAGTATTTTATTTCAAAAGTCATGCATAACACTAAAGGAAAAAAGTAACTATTGATTAGTTGTAGATTTGATTTCCACCCAGTGAGAAGACCACCATCCAATCCATAGGTATCAACCACTCAAACTCCCAATGTTCGAACATATATTTCAATTATAAAAGAACATTTACACATTAAATCCTAAATGTGCAAGATATCCAAAGATTCCTTCTCCACCACCCTATGGTGGGGAAATATTTTAATGGGGTTGTCCAATCCACGAGAATTCATATAGAGTATCTTCATTGAGAGACTAGCTAAGAGGGATTCTAGTCTCTAAGGGCCCTAAGGATAGTGGATTGTTTATGTTGAAGTACCTAAGCTATCGCCTTAGACTTAGCATGGTGAAAAAAGGAATTACGTTCTTCTATCAAGGGGTTCTTGTCCTTCTTTAAATCTACACCAAGACCCCCCACCAAGGGAACTCCACAATAGTAGAGTGCTTATGTAATATGTTGAATATATTGAGAGAAATGTGAAGAATGATAAGGAGGCATTGTAATTATGTTTAAAGACTCTAACTGAGAACACAGGGAAGAATGAAAAAGGTGAGGTAATGGGGAAACTCCAACCCCCTAGGAAGAGTCCTTCATGGACACTGACTTAGGATATCATTCAAGAGTTAAGGCCCTTGGGAAATATCCACTAGTAGTCCTTTTTGTTGTAGTATGATCTAAACGTTGAGAGGAGGGGGGATATAAGTCCTTGTTTCCCCACCTTGGACATTGACATTGCCACTCCTAATCAAATTCTTGTCTTCGATGGAATTTGCCTCATCACTGTCACAAAGGGTGTCCTCTCAACCTACAAAAATGCCAGCCTACTCCAAATAAATGAGTAGTCCAAACTAATCTCCCCTCTTACCACTATCAATTCCTTTTCCGCATTCAAGGGCCATAACCATCGTCTATCAAAATATCATCAACAAAGTTGTGAGTGGGGGTGTGTACTAAACTGTTGATGTTTAAATGGGTCCTCTATTAAGTCATCTTGAATAAGAGATAAATTGGTTAAGGTTCCCGAGGCCAAAGGAATCCATGAGTTCTTATTTAAAAAAAATGGTTGGTTGAGTCAAATTCTCTTCACCCAAAGGATTAGGAGATTGTGATTCTACCAGAGGGATCATTCCCAAAGGAAGAGGAGCCAACATAGAATTTGATGACTCCAAATATCAAAGACCATCTACATTGTATCTCCAAACTTGTCTCTTGAAATGTTTGGTGCAATCTGTGGGGATGTACCCATAGGCATGGCAATGAGTGCATCTAATATGCATATTTCAGTAGTTAAGTTGTTTCAAAAAAACCTTGTTTCCAACTTTAAAGTCGATTTTATCCACCGAACCCTTCAACAATTCAATTTGGACAAGTACTCTTTCCACTATTCGCATCTCATTTCAATTATAGGAAGGGTTGACCAAAACAAACTTACCGAAATAATTTACAAGACCCATAAAAAAAATTATCATTACATAGCTCTACAGGAAATCCTGAGACTTTTACCCAAGACGGAAGAGCTCGTGAGAAGTCTCTTTGAGGTTAGAAACAGGAATGCCACAACTTGAGGGACATAAGTGTATTACCCCAAATCTAGCATCCACATATAATTCACGCAACATATTCCTCTCCTTGAAATTTAAACTCCAACATCCTCTGGTGAGTAGGTAGAAGACTAGATAATGCCCAAAAAGAGGCTCCCAATTAGCATAGATCCAAGTTTGTAGAGAATTTGTGACAATATGAATGTCAAAGAACCTACAAAGGTGAGTTTTTCCTGCAAATTCTAGAGGAATCTCAACCCATAGATCCTCATCTACTATCATTTTGATGCCCTATAATCATTTTTTGACCATTCTTTCACTTCTTCTATAGCTCCAATCTTCCTTCTACCCTAGTCTCGGGGGAGAACAAAGGATGAAACATGTATGGGGGATTCAAAGATACAACTAAGCATTCCTCATCTAGATATCAACCCACAAACCCCTCACTACTTCTCTTCCCTCTGATCTGTACAAATTCATATGGAGCAAGTACAGAGGGTGGATTAAGAAGAGGGGAATGGGCCTCAATAGAAGCATGGATTGAATTGCTCTCGATATATTCCTCATTATGTAGATCAAGGTCATTAAAACCAACCTACTAAAAACCCTCATCGAATACAACAACTTCAAGATCCCCCATGGGAGAGTAAGAAAAATGTAATGCTTCATTACTCACATATATCCTTAGCTTATGGGAATACACATTCTATGTCAGTAGCTATGAACCCACCATAACCAATGGGATTATTTTTTTGAAAATGACCCTACAGTCGGGACAAAGGAGAAAACCATATTACCACTAACACCTCAAGCAACCTCTAAACAAATCTCTAGATGCTTAACATGTGGACTAATGATCACTGAAGATGTTAAATTTTCAGAATTTAATTCAATCTGATCTAGGATCTTAACTGAGAGAACAACATGTACAGCATATCTATAGCATATCAATCATGGAGACAATAATGCAAGCACACAAGAGACACAAAGATTTACTTGGGGAAAACCATAAAGGTGAAAAACCCCACTAACTTCCTCAGAGATAGATAGAGCAATGATACAACCATGAGAGATAGACATAACCTAGCAGCAGATCCTCCTCCTCCATAAGTGCGCCACTCCTCCTTGAGTGCATGAGTGAGAAGTGAGTCAGTAAATAGAGTGCCTCCCGCACTTTATTTATACTTGACTTGACTTGCCTTTTTACCTAACTCATGCAGGCTCGAACTGAACCACATAACATAATGTTGACTGGGCCGACCCCTAATAGGGTGGTCTAATAACCCTTCGACCCACATGGCCAAACCCCAATAGGGTGGTCTAATAACCCTCTGACCCACATGACTTATACAGGGCTGACCCCAACAAGGTGGCCTAATAACCCATCAAGTATAACTTACGACACTTACAATATAAATGACGACACTTCCGTATAGAGGAATAATAACATCTCTATAGAAATACAACCACTTCCGTATAGAGGAATAATAACATCTCTATAGGAATACATTATACATATATGTGAAATACATTCCGAAGTTACATATACATCAACACTCCCTCTTAACTAGGAAGGTATTTCTCAGCACAGTTCTTCTAGCACAAGTCATCTTCTCTGGATCATCGTCACTGGATAATCGTCACCGAGTCATCATCATCATCACTGCTGCTGCTATCTCAATCAATCTCTGAATCTACTCGTCATAGGAAGTTCTACAGAGCCAGTCCTTTTTCATACTGGATGTAGGCCCACCACCTGCAGGTCTTCATCATCACTGGCCATACTGTGGAATCCTCAGGACTGATTACGTGCGTCACAAAACCTCAAAAGAGCATCCCAGGTTGTTACGAGCACACAGCTCTACCTATAGGATCTCCCAGGGCAACGAATTACATGTGACCTCACCACAAAACCTCGCAAGAGCATCCCAGGCTGTTACGAGCACACAGCTCTACCTATAGAATCTCCCAGGGCAACGAATTACATGTGGTCATGGAAAAACCTTGCAAGAGCATCCCAGGACTGATTACGGGCACACAGCCCAACCTATCGGATCTCCCAGGGAACCGAATTATATGCCATAGGACAAAACCTCGAAAGAGCATCTGCCAGATATCCCAGGGCACCGAATTACATGCCATAGGAAAAACCTCGAAAGACTATCTGAAGATCTCCCAGGGCACCGAATTACATGTCCTCCCAGAGCAAAACCTTGAAAGAGCATTTTCCAGATATCCCAGGGAACCGAATTACATGCCATAGGAAAAACCTCGAAAGACTATCTGCAAATCTCCCAGGGCACCAAATTACATGCTCATCTGCACAACCTGATCCATGGCCATAGAGTATCAACCTGATACTCACCATACATCATCCTGATGTATCCATGATCATCCTGATCATCATCACTGCAACATCCTGAAGCTCGTCATCCATGATCATCTTGATCATACAATGCATCTACCTGATGCATACCAAGTATCTACCTGATACATATCATCATACATGATCCACCTAATCATACAATGTATCTACCTGATGCATACCAAGTATCTACCTGATACATATCATCATACATCATCCACCTGATCATACAATGTATCCACCTGATACAAATACAAATACATGATACATATCACCATACATGATCCACCTGATCATACAATGCATCTACCTGATACATATACAGATACATGGTCCAAGCATCCATCATGATGCATATACAAAAATACATACACATGATCCAACTGATCATATCCAGCATCCAACATGATGCGTACATATAAATGATCCAACTGATCATATCCAGCATCAACATGATGCGTACATACATACATAAAAATGATCCAACTGATCATATCCAGCATCCAACATGATGCGTACATACATACATAAAAATGATCCAACTGATCATATCCAACAGAAACTAGAACATCATCCTGATGCTCATCATCCAGTGCTTAGATCCTCAGCCATGTGAAGGATCCTCCTTCCAACATGCTTGGAATGGCTTCAGCAAATGTGTCCATCACTTCTTCCTCGAAGTGTCCTCGATCTGAAGAACGCCAAGCCTCTCTCTGAAGTACTCGAACTTCACCCTGGCTAGTGGCTTCATCAGCACATCTGCAATCTACTCGTCTGTCGCAACATACAGGAGCTTCACAGCTCCTCTCTGCACCATATCCCTGATATAGTGATATTTGATCTCTATGTGTTTCGACCTGTCATGAAACACTGGGTTCTCAGACAGCTTCACACAATTCTGGTTATCACAGAAGATACCAGTAGCATCCAACAAGAGATCAAATAACTCAGACAGTAGATTCCGTAACCATACTGCCTCACAACTAGCTGAACAGGCTGCAACATATTCTGCCTTAGCTGTATTCAGTGCTACACAGGACTGCTTCCTGCTAAACCAAGAGATCACACCTAATCCCATACTAATGTAGCACCCAGATGTGCTCTTCCTATCTGCAGCACTGCCATCCCAATCTAAATCAACATAACCCTGCAGGTTAAACTTTTGATTCGCTTCATACTTGAGCCCATAATCCACTGTACCCTTCAGGTACCTCAGAACATGCTTTACAGCAACCAGGTGAACACTCCTCGGATCCGTCAGGAACTGGCTCAATGTGTTCACAGCAAAGCAAATGTCTGGTCTCGTGTTCATCAGGTACATCAAGGACCCAATCATCTAACGAAACATGGAGACATCAACCGGCTCAGATGAAGCATCACATAGAAGCTTCAGATTCGATGCCATAGGTGTGGCCATATCCTTGCAATCCATCATCCCAAACCTCTTCAGGATCTCTACTGCATACTTCCCTTATCCAAGGAAGATTCCATCACTCTGCCACACCTCCATGCCAAAAACAAATAGTGCATCATCCCCAAGTTCTTCATCTCGAACTCGGCAGTAAGATTCCACTGCATGTCGACAATGAATCTATCTTCACCTGTAACAAACAGGTTATCCGCATACAAAAGTAGTATCACTGGATTGCCTTCCTCAACCTTGTAGTAAAGGTTAGAATCTGCTTTACTCTTGGTAAAGCCCAAACTGGATAGAAGGTTGTCTATCCTACCATACCAAGTTCTGCACACATATATGACTACACCATGGTATCTTGGAATTCATCTGGTGCATCTTCTATTTCATCACTTTTATATTTCTCAATGCTACCATCTACAACATGCTTGATCTGATAGATCCATTTGTAAGTCATAACAAACTTCCCTTCACGTCTTGGGACTATATCCCAAACATCATTTTTCATGATCGACGGATCATGGCATTCCATTTCTTCATCCCAGATCCTGGGAACTTCAATATCTTTGTTGAACAAATGTTGTAGTTCTTCTTTTGTAGGAGATGGCATACGATCTTTCCTACACAACAAGTTAAATAGCATGATTAGAAAACATCTCATAGTTTTCAGAACAAATTCTTACACATAAAGAAATATGTCATACAGTCATGCAATTATCTTAGCCAATGCTTCAATACAAGATTTATCCATATCCCGTAACTTTCTAGATGCCTTCCAATCTCTACCAGAACATTGTTAAGAGTGTGCACAACTCCCAACATGTCAGCAAAGAGGTTTCATTCTAGATAAGTAGCAATGGAATGTTGTACAGTGCCATAGGCCACTTACCCATGCATTTTAGGAGTATATTGTTCATTAATGCAACTATTCTAATATGCATAATACAAATTCTAGGAACATCAATATATACATTATTGAACAGTATTATTTAAACAATAAAATATGCAAGTAATGACAATTCAAATACTTATCTTTGTTTGTTTGTTGGGTTGACTCCCTCTCATTCTTTGCTTCTTTTCTGCAACTCCATTCCTATGTGGATTGTGAGAAGTGGTCAACTCCCTCTGAATATCTGCATCCTTGCAGAAACTACTGAAGTGTGCTCCTTTGCTTTCTTGTAGGAACAACTAGAGTGTGCTCCCTCTTGATCTTTGCTTCCTGAATTACCTGTTCTTGAGCTCATATTCATCCTTGGTCCCTATGCATGCTTATTAGTATCATGATTGTGTTATCCTTGTGAACTCATATAAAATCATAAATTCATTAGTATACTATTAAAACACAATAATCTCAAGCATGTATACTCATGATCATTTCAAACAGAAATAATAAGCATTAGCATTCAAGGTTTATGTAGGATTCTTATGGTTAGTCAAATCATAAGAAACATAACATGTCTAAACCTGTAATTACTCAAACCTATGACTCTTCGGGTTAGTTGAATCATCAATCAAGATAAGAGATATAATATGCATAAAACCTGTGATTATTCAAACCTATACCTTCATGATTCTTCTGGTTAGTCATATCATCAATTATGGTAAGAAACATAATATGCATACAACCATGATTATTCAAACCTATGACTTCATGAATAATCATTATCAACAACAGTATAAGATCCTAACACAAGGTAGGATTCTAGCTTGATATAGGAAAAACATACCTGGATTAGCATGCTAGCTAGTTATGTCTAATATACTCATATGATGTCTTCTTGTTCTTCTTCAATGACTTGTGCTAGTAACCTGTATATCTCATAGGTTAACCATTATAAAACCAAGTTATACATACCTCGTAAATGGATCTTCTATAAGATCCATGACAATGGATGACTCTTTGTCCTCATGTCATCATGATCATATGTTCTTGAACCAGAATATGATTTGTCTTTCTTGGTGTACCTTTCATGTTAGTAACATAAACCTCATACACCACCATAATGCATTAGTACAATCATAAGTGTCAACACCCTAATCAATGAATATTTTCTATCGTGCATTCATAATCTTATTAAGGTGATATGCCAAGTCTAAAATCAAGATTGTACTAACCGTAATAACATGAAGACAAACATACCATAAACTTAATCATGAACATATCTCAAAACATACCTCGATGAGTCATACCTGTCGAGATCGCTTGTAATCTTCTTATGTAAGGCCTTAGCTTCATCTCCCTCTGAAATAGGAACATCTTCACTTATGCAAGTGACCAATCCATCTTCTTCTAGGATTAACCCAATCCACTTGATTTGCAAGAACTGGACCTGGAGCTGGATATGGGTTTGTTAGAGAAACCCCAAAAATTCAAACTTTGAATTTCAAACTTCCAAAAGAATAGAAATATGCGCCTTGATAAGCTTATCAAACCGGTATATTCAGAATTTGAAAACTGCAAAGTTTCACTCCTCAATTTTGCCTTTGAAACTTCCGGATTCACTGGACGTGACCCTGAACTGGGGTTTGATGAAGCCCACCCTTCTACCCAATCAAAAATTTTGATCCAAATCTCTAAGCTTCTATTTTTCTGAGGATCTTCCAGCCATGGTCACAGATTTCAAAAATTCTCATTTTTATAGAAGCCCTAATTTTCCACTTTTCTGATCAAAGTCCCGAACTAGGGTCTGATCAAACCCGGCCTTCTTCCCAACCAAAAATTCTGATCTTGGTCTCTAAATTTTTATTTTGATGAGTAGCATTCAGGCGTGGTCTCCAATTACAAAAATTCCAGCTTTCTTCAAAGCCCTAAATTCCGAAATCCATGAATGAAGGTACTCAAAAATAATTCTATTTTGACAGAAATATGTACCTGATTGTTTCTGGTGTAACTCTGAACTTTTCGATCCACAGGGTCTGAAAAAAAGTTTCCTTAGATATCCTGACCTATTACCTTTCCATCCTAACAGGTCTGACCTCAATTGGATTCTCTGAGAGAGAGTTATGCCAAATGTCGCAACGTGACCTGTTTTGGGATAATACAGGAGTGTGAACTTGTATGGCATGCCACGTGTCACTGTTTGAACTTCGGCCTCTGAAAGAATTTCTTGAGATAGATTTCCCTGTTATCTTTCCATCCTGATAGGTCTGACCTCAATTGGACTCTTTGAGAGAGAGTTATGCCAAGTGTCACAACGTGACCTGTTTATGGGATAATACAGGAGAGCGAACTTGTACGGCGTTTCACGTGTCACTGGTTCAACTTCGGCCTCTGAAAAAGTTTTCTAAGATATTACAGTCTATGTACTACCTCTCACTTTTTACGAAATTTCATTTGGAGCTTCTTAGCCCAGGTTATGACCTTTTTCACAAGGTCACCTGATTTTGACTCAGATCTGGAAGAGGCAGAAACCCTATATTGTACAGATCATAAATCACAAAGTACAACGAATTAGAGGTTTTCCTTTGGACACAAGGTACATGGGGATCTTAGCTTCATCCTGTAACAATTTCAGATCCTAAAAATTTTCCAAAACGGATTTATAGCGAAAGTGCTACGATGACTGGTTTTTGCTATATCAAGCCCTAGCATCGTAAGTGCAACAAGTGTCATACATGCCATATCATGCCTTCTTTCAGGCTAGCTCTGATACCATGTTAAATTTTCAGAATTTAATTCAATATGATCTAGGATCTTAACTGAGAGAACAATATGTACAGCATATCTATAGCATATCAATCATGGAGACAATAATGCAAGCACACAAGAGACACAAAGATTTACTTGGGGAAAACCATAAAGGTGAAAAACCCCAATAACTTCCTCAGAGATAGATAGAGCAATGATACAACCATGAGAGATAGACATAACCTAGCAGCAGATCCTCCTCCTCCATAAGTGCGCCACTCCTCCTTGAGTGCATGAGTGAGAAGTGAGTCAGTAAATAGAGTGCCTCCCGCACTCTATTTATACTTGACTTGACTTGCCTTTTTACCTAACTCATGTAGGCTCGAACTTAACCACATAACATAATGCTGACTGGGCCGACCCCCAATAGGGTGGTCTAATAACCCTTCGACCCACATGGCCGACCCCCAATAGGGTGGTCTAATAACCCTCTGACCCACATGACTTATACAGGGCCGACCCCAATAAGATGGTCTAATAACCCATCAAGTATAAGTTACGACACTTACAATATAAATGACAACACTTCCGTATAGAGGAATAATAACATCTCTATAGAAATACAACCACTTCCGTATAGAGGAATAATAACATCTCTATAGGAATACATTATTCATATATGTGAAATACATTCTGAAGTTACATATACATCAACAGAAGATTCATAGGTCTCCACTCCCTAATCCACCAACTCATCACTGATTACAAAGCAGTCCAAATGATCCACCAATGTGGATTGTACACACACGTGTGTGTGTACACACAAATATATATATATATATAGTAAAACAAAATTGGCATCTACCTAAGTTTGATGTAAATACAACTAAAACTAGAAGCTCTAACTATGTATACATCGTTTCAGTGGGAAAAAAATAGTTAGAGCTTGTGGTTTTAGTTGGATTTAAGTTGAACATAGGTAGATGCCAATTTTGTTTTAGGTTAGGTTGATGTCAATTTCAATTTAACTAATCATGGATTTTGATTTAGTATAGATGTATGTTTCGTTTATTGAGATAGGACTTATGATTTTAGTTGGATAAAAATCGAATTTTGGTAGATGCCAATTTCAGTTTGAATTTAGTTTAGGTTGATGTCAATCTCAACATGATTAATTAGTGTTTTGATTTAGTATATGTAGGTGTTTCATTAATTAGTTAGGCCTTGTGTGATTTTAATTAGATTTAAGTTGGACTTAGATAGATGTTTCACTACATTAGTTTAAGTTGATGTCAATTTAATTTTACTTTAGTTTAGGTCAATGTTAATTTTATTTTAATTATTTATGGACCATTTGTGAAATTCTAGAACACAACAGGATCATAGAGTTGAGAATACCTCACAGTGAAAAGAATGAGCATAAAAGATGAATTACAGTGAAAATTGCAGTGAAATGAGTAGTAAAATTAATCAAGCATTGGAACTCGGATCGAAACAAAAATGTGTGTTATGATCCATTAATTAGTATAGTCACTAGATATGTTACAATGGAGAGAATTCGATTATCCTAGGAGAATTTGAATCCAGGTCAATCTAGCATAGGATTTGTCACCACCAAAGTGCTCCCGAAGTCCCAAACTCAACTCAAATAAAACAAAACTAAGTTAACTGAAGCCACTGTCAGTTAACTAACTAAGGAGGGCACATTAATGAGTTATGCATGAAAATCAATCAGAAAAGGGCGCATTAGATCACAATCAGTGGTGATTGGAGCTCAAACCCCCAGTTAGAGTCAGGAACTAGGGTGGACTGAACTAGAACACCGAGTTAGCTCCTAAAATGTAGGGAAATGACTCTAATGGTCCTAAAATCATGGATGCAGGGTGCATTAGCTAGATAATGGGTCCTAGATGACATAGGCACACCACTAGGGGGAAAATAACATCATCAACTACTAGGAAAAGGTAAATAATGCTAAATAGGACAAGGATGGAGTATTAATTATCATAACACCCCCCCTTAATTCAAACTTGGACATATTGGGCCCTGGTTACTAAGACCAAAGGTCACCCATGCAATCAAAATAATAACTGTAAAAAAAATTGTCCATGAAACTAAGGAAATGGGGAAAAAACTCATGGGGAAAATACCCCCCCAAAAAAATGAACAACAGGGAACTCAAGCAGCTTTCACATGTGCAAACACTTGGTAAAAATGTCTACAGTTTGCTCCTTTGTAGGACTGTAATGCAGTCTGTTGGTCATGTTGTGCACTAGTTCCCTGATGTAGTGCATGTGAACCTCAGTCTGCCATTTTGGATCATGGCAAGTATCTTTGAATGATTGTAGATTAGACCCCATCATCATGTAGCACCTCTTTGAGAGAAGTGAATATGTATGAAATAGTGCAAGGTTTGCAACTTGATACTGATATATGGTTCTCCTATGGTCAGATGAATCCCTAGCTACGCTCCTAGCAAATTCAAGGAGTTTGTGAGCCCATTTTGTCCTTAGCCATGGATTGGGAGCAGGTGTTGGTTCTGGATCTAGATCTACTTGATCTTCATTCTCAACATCAAGATATGATTCAACTTGGTCATCATCAGAAGAGACATCATCCTGATCTTCATCAGGTGGAAATGGAATAGGAAGATCAGATCTACCTTGAGTCTTCAACTGGATGTAGATATTGCAATGGATCTTCATCGAACCTGACACTTCTTTCAATGAAGCATCTTTTGGCTGCAATCTCCATCAGCTTGTATGCTTTTGCATCTTATTCATATCCCATCAAAATGCATTCGCTACTTTGGGGTTGAAGAGATTTTCCTTTGTCAGATGGGATTCTAGCCCATGCCTTGGATCCAAAAACCCTCAGGTGAGAGACATCAAGTTTGTGTCCCTTCAATGCTTCAAATGGAGTGACCCCATCCACAAATTTTTCGGGTGCCCTATTCTGAATGCATGTAGAACAGTTCATTGCTTCTGCCCAGAGATATGGTGGAATATTCCTTGCTTCAAGCAAGCAGGTAACCATCTCTTTCAATGACCTATTCTTCCTCTCAGCTACACCATTTTGCTGTGGTGTGTATGGGATAGAATGTTGCATTTGGATACCCTCATAAGCACAAAACTGCTACAAATCCTTCTTGATGTAGTCCCCTCCATTGTCATATTTGAGTGCTTTGATCTTCTTCCTGACAGTGTTCTCAACCAAGGCCTTGAAAACTTTGAAAATCCCAAATACCTCGGACTTATGCTTAAGAAAAGAGATCCAACTGAACCTAGAGTAATCATTTATGAGGGTCAGAAGGTATCTGGATCCATTCATAGAAGTTGTGGGCATTATTACTGAGACATCACTGTGTATTAGATCAAGTGTGGAGGAAGCTCTCCTTTCCTTCCCAACATCATACGTTTTCTCTGGATGCTTCCCTACCAAGCAACCTTTGCAGATCCCATGAGAGAACTTTATGTCGGGAAATCCATCAAACATCTCTTCCTTGTGCAACTGTTGCAAGTACTTGAAGTTTAAGTGTCTGAATTTTTCATGCCAGAGTTTGCTTGTCTCATTTGCACAAGTCAAGAGAGAACTTTGATGTGAATATGGAAAAAAATGTGAAAACTCATATGCCTTTGAGACATGGTTTGCGACACCTTTAGCTATTAGCTTCCTAGATGATATCTATGAAATATCAATTGTGTCAAGTCCAAAAAAAAATTCTTCGGTGAACCAGTGTGTGTCATCTAGTAAACAGACAACAAGTTTGTTGCCACGAAAGGCACATACAGAACATTACTGAACTTTCCATGATCCAATTGTATTGTGCCTTTCCCTTCAACAGAGATCTGAGAATCATCTCCCATGTGAATACTAGGACCATCGGTAATATCTAGAGAAGAGAAACATTCTCTAGAGGAAACCATGTGGTTGGATGCTCCAGAATCTATGAGGAAGGCTTGTGATTGTGAGAATCTAGCCTTCATTGCATGGCATCTCTCATGATCATCTGCCTCACTTCTAGAACCAGTCTTCCTTGGGCCTTCTAGGAGGGAAATGTTGCATTGTTCAAGGAGTTTGGTTATTTGATCTATATTATTCTTCATGCAATAGCTCTCTGGATGGTTTCCGTTCTTGTAGTATGTACACTTGGTCTTCTCAAATTTATTTTGCTTATCCTTCTTGGAGCTGGAGGCTCCTTCTGATGGATTAGAATTCTCCTTTGGCTTGGATTCAATTTTTTTCTTTTCTTTACCTCTTTACTTCCCTTTAGCATTCACACTTTTTGAATCTCCATCCATAAAATCTTGATTTTTGGAGGCCTTCAAGGTGCCCATCTGAATCAGTTTGTCTTGTTCTTGGATGAGAGATTCAGTGAATGCATCTAAGGATGGCATTTTCCAGTTGGGGATTGGAAATCTCTCAGAATGGAAGGTAGAAACAAATATTGAAAATTGCGGACCAAGCTTGCTTAGGATGGATAACACCAGCTGCTCATCCTTTTTCTCAATGCCACAATTTTTTCATTGCATGACCAAGGATTTTAATTTAGAAAATAATTGTTGTATGGTTTCAAAAATACTAGGTTGAAGAGCGATTAATTCGTTCTCTAGAATATGGCCTCTCAGCTCATCTTGCTTGCCGAAGAGTGCTTCAAGCTTCAACTAAACCTCTCTTGGATCCTTTAATCCTTCAAGGTGGAAGAGAAAATATTTGGAAATATGAATACACATGAAACCAAACACTTCATCTAATTTGTTCAGGTATTTGTCCTTCTCAACAGTTGCCTGAGGTTCGAACTCCATGCCCATTGTGACCCTATACAAAATTTTGTCGTGCAACACCATCTGCATATCATCCATCCAATCAAGATAATTGAAGGTGTCAGGATCCTTGGAGACAAAGGAACATTCAAATTCTCCATGTGAAACTACTGGAGTGAATACAAACTAAAACTGCTTCTAGTACTGCTGCACTGAAAAACCTTCAAAATCCTGCAAAAAACTCTCAATTTTGGAAATAAAATTTGTTACTAACTTTACAGATCTCTGCAATATGATAGTAGGCACCTTCGATAATGCATCACACCATGGAATATTTCCTTGGAAGAACTAAGGATATCAAGATGCCTTTCCCACATACTTTTGTGGAAACTCCTCTGCTTCTGGTGTGCTACTGGATGCAATCTCTAAACCTAACATGCTATGATGCCATGTGAAATTCTAGAACACACCAGGATCATAGAGCTGAAAATACCTCACAGTGAAAAGAATGAGCAGAAAAGATGAATTACAGTGAAAATTGTAGTGAAATGAGTAGTAAAATTAATCAAACATTGGAACTCAGATCGAAACAGAAATGTGTGTTATGATCCATTAATCAGTATATTCAACATATATGTTACAATGGACAAAATTCTATTATCCTAGGATAATTTGAATCCATGTCAGTCTAGCATAGGAATTGTCACCACTGGAGTGCTCCAGAAGTCCCAAACTCAATTCAACTGAACCAAAACTCAGTTAACTAGAAATATTGTTAGCTAACTGACTAAGGAGGGCGCATTAGTGAGTTTTGCACACAAATCAATCAAAAAATGGTGCATTAGATCACAATCAATGGTGATCAAAGCTCAAACCCCTAGTTAGAGTCAGGAACTTAGGTGGACTAAACTAGAACAATGAGTTAGCTCCTAAAATGTAGGGAATTGACTCTGGTGGTCCTAAAATCATGCATGCAGGGCGCATTAGGTGGCTAATGGGTCCTAGATGACATATGCACGCCACTAGGGGGGAAATAACATCATCAACTACTAGGAAAAGGTAAATAATGCTAAGTAGGACAAGGATGGAGTATTAATTATCCTAACACCATTAACCAATGTGCCACTAATGCCTTATCCATTTTTACAACTAACTCTTAATCCATATAACGCATAAACCTAAAATCCTAAACATTAACCATTATAAACACTAATGCATTTAAGCCATACCACTATCATAACTAAGTTCTAATATTTAACACATAAATCAAATCCCTTTTAATTTATTGTTTGTATAATTCGTATTAAGAATGTTACATGGTATATGAACTTACGCATATTGTGTTTTTACTGAGTGGGTTAATTTTAGGTGATTCATATTTATTCTTTAATTCAAAGATGATATTAGCTTGTGTGGATTATTATTGCTATTTTGACTTATGGGAAATAAGTTTTTTAATTTTTAATTTTTTGATAGGTAATAACATGTATTCTATCTGTAGAAACAATAAAATATATGTTTGGATCTAAAAGTTTGTTAAATTAACATAGTATGTATAACATTTGCAATTATTATTTTTAAACCAAATTGCATATCATTTGAGTCCCATAATAATAGGCTTCTAAAAGTAATGATATCATATGAAATATTTACAAAATAGAAGTTGCATTTGCATCCTTACATCATGTTTTCATATAGGAGATTGTAAATTTGTGTTTACAAATCCAAACCAATCCAAACCAATATCACAACCAAGTTCTAATCTTTAACACATAAAATCAAATCCAGATTTAGTTTAATGCTTGCATACTTTGTATTAAGGATGTTTCTTGGTTTATCAGATTGTGTTTTTATGAGTGGAGAATAGTTGTGCATATTTTGTTTATAAGTATGATTGAAGAATGATTGGGTAGATATTTCTCAATTTTGTATATAAAAAATTACCTATACATATGACCAAATTTTGACAACCTGCATGGATCTATAACCATGGTTTTGGTTTCTCTATAATTAGGTCAATCTATTTGCTTATCACCAAGTCTATTAATCACTTCCATATGTTGTACTTCATGATGATAAGATTACAATTTACAATTTCTTCATTTTGTTAAACTTGTCCATGCGTCCCCCATCGCGGGTGATGAACGTGGGCCATCCCACAGTGACGATTTCCAACCCCGAAACAAGAGGCCATGCAACCCACGTGTCCACCCAAGATGCCCACTTGTCCGAGTCACAAAGCTAAGGTTTGCATGCTAAGTAACAGCCTCCTCGACCCGCTTCATTCTTCGGTCAGGTCTTCAGGTTTTCATCATTCTTCGGTCTGGGCTTCACGTTGTCTGATGGCTCCCGCGTGCGTGCACTCTCGTCTCTGTACTCCAGCTCCATCCCGAGTTAATGTCATTAGGGAAATGGAACCCTACATAAGTATTGATATTCGCCGCAACAAGAAACGGGCTCAAGGTTCACATGGCAACAGAAGTTTGAAAGTCGCTTGGCGTCTCACCCTATGCAGCATGATCATAATTTGGGGAGGCTCATCCTCTAGCTTGAACATTGCATTAGCTAAGATGTCTCCTAAGAAGAGACCATACATCCAGCGCAAAACAAAGCCAACCAACCCCTCGCCTGGAGTGTCAGTAAGATTCATGAGGGGGGTCGTGGGAAGGGCCCGCAGTTTTAAGCAAGAAATTTTGTCGAAGGCTCAAGCAGAAATACAGGATGCGGAGGAAGATGCACAGGTGACTAGAGGGTGTCTATCCGACACCAAAATTAGAAATGAATTTTAGGCTTTAGTCCTGGACCCCGAGAATACTAGAGGCCGAACTACTCTGTACCAGAAAACCTTGGATTACCATTGGTAGTAGAAGGAAGTTCTTGGAAAGGCTTTGGTAGAAAGAGGGGAAGCACATGCAGAAATCCTCCTTCAACAAGACTAAATGGTTCTCCTCCTCACGCAGATCATTCAGAATCAGAAGTAGATCGTTGAGCGACTGGGCATCGAGCTCGTCGATTCCCATGTTGGAAAGACTGGTTAGAACATTTAGTCTAGTTTCAGACTCCGTCTTTTTAGGTTCCTAGCTAGCATTATAGACTCTGTTGTGGTTAATATTAGATTTCTGGTTGAACTGATAGTTGTTCTCAAAACTCGTAGTTGCAGTCTTAGCTCTGAATTAGGGTATGTTTTCTCTGTTTTGGGAAGGCCCTTTAAACTTCTATATTTTGGTCATGGGTTTGTTGTCTCAGCTATGAGAAGGCCCTGTAAACTTCTATTTATTTTGATGAAAGCAATATAAGGATCTATACTAACTTACAAAAAAAAAAAACTTGTTCATGCGTAAATATTCTACAAACTAGAAAAGAATGTGGGCTTCTACAAACTAGAAAATAATGTGCACTATAATAGGGATTTCACATGTAAAGTGATTTGTTGATAGCATTCTAAGTAAATTAAACAGAAATTGCTTTATGTAATACAGTGTTAGAATGCATAAATGTATCATTTATATACTTTGTATCAACCAGAGTTCATAGCATATGAGCATACACATATTTTGTTCTTAAAGCATGCCATAATCCAAACGTTCATATACTCGTACTTAATTTATTATACTTTAAATTGCTAAAAGTATATGAACTAAAGGCATGAATTTACTACATTTAATGTGAGCCCGTGTTATTATTTCAATAAAATGCTCTGACTGATCTCATGCTAGTATTTTTTGGTTTAACATCATATCATAAATTTATTTATATGGTTATCCACAAAATTGTTTAAAAATAGATTGAATAATTGAAAAGAGATCAAATAAATTGTATAGCTAAATTTATATGATTATATATATAAATTATTTAAACATATATTAGATATCCAAAAATAGATTAAATTAAGTTTATAATCAAAAGCAATATCATTTTATTGAAATCACGCATAGATTAAGTTAAGTTTAAAGTTACATAAATTTAAGTTTATAACTAAGAGGATTGTCATTCTATTGAAGTTACACATAAATAAAGTAATGTTCAAAGCTAAGTAAATTTATCTTTTATAAACATAGAGGAAAGTTAAGTTCAATATCAATCTCAAATACTTAATTTTCATGTATTGCAATTCAAAGTTACCATAATTTCAATACATTGTTAAAATGTTAAACTGCTTAAGCATTATATAATAACATAAATGATTTAACTAAATTTAACATTATATTGCATCTCTAATTTAGATCACCGACACAAAATACATTTTATAAATAAAACAAGATCAACATGATATACATCAATGTGAACATGATATGAAAAGTGCATAACATATATGTTCATGAAATTATCAAAGGCATAATATATGTCAAATATATCACTCAAGTCAAATATATATATATATATATATATGATGCATCGCAATAATCAAGAGGCATCAAATTTACCTTTTCCACTAGAGTCGGGGACAGTAGTGCCTCTGCCATCAGAGCCAAAGGCATTAGTACTTTCACTAGATAAAAATGCAGAATAAAGAAGCTCGTATATCTTTGTAACAAAATCTATATGACCCTATGAGACCATCGCATCTATAACTCTATCGAATGGATCAATGGGATCGTGTCGCAATTTGTTATTTGGCTCACTTAGGAGGATGAGAGGGTCGTCAATCAACTCAATGAGGAGAGGGTGGTCGATCAACTTGTGGAGGAGAAGAGGACGATCGGTTGAATCGATGGGGAGGAGAGGGTGGTTGATTGAATAATGGAGGAGGAGAGGGTGGAAGATCGACTTAGTGAGGAGGAGAGGGTGTTTGATGGACTTATGTAGGATGAAGGTGGTCGTTTGGCTTGATGAAGAGGAGCAGGAATTCGGTTGACCTACGAATCAAGATAGGATGGTTGGTCATCTTGGTGAATAGGAGATTTTGGTTGCTTGACCTATGCAAAAGAGGCTGGTCGATAGCCTTAGTGAGGAGGAGAGGGTGTTTTATGGACTTGTGTAGGAGGAAGGTGGTCATTTGGCTTGAGGAGGAGGAATGGGTGGTCGATTGACCTGTGGATTAATATAGGGTGATCGGTCATCTTGGCGAATAAGAGAGTGTAGTTTCTTCACCTATGAAAAAGAGGGTGGTTGCTCGGCATGTGGAGGAGGGGGTGGAGGAGGAGGTGGATGTGGAGGACCCCTTCTCTTAAGTAGCCTAGCCACACTAAAAAAATGACGCATCAATAAATTCATATCATGGGAAAGTTCCAGCCATATAGTTATGAGCTTAGGGACCTCTAAGATCTAGTTAATCATACAGGGTGCACTCCCTGTTGAACCAATAGTCCAAATAACTCATCAATCACTTACTCATATAATCTACAATCTAGCCCGCATCGTAAGTTAGGTATCTATCACTTAGAAATCTCATCAAACTCATCCATGTCCTCCTCATGTTGGGTATGAAGTTGTTGGGGAACCTCTTATCCTTGAACTATAGAATAAGAAAAGATAGAAAAGGAGGGAACAATATTCCAAGAAGAAAGGTGGTGTCTAAATACACCATTATAGAACTTAAGCACATAGCATTATGATCAGAACATCATAATGCATTTTGAGTATGGAAGACATCTCAATTTCACACTTTGTACAACCCGCGGGATTCTCTTTTTATAGTCTCCAGATCTAACAAAATTCTTGAAAGTAAGGAAGATCTAATCCAAAAATAACGGTTGTTGGTTCTAATGGTTTCCATAAAATATGCAATGTCCCAAAGTGTAGTCGGTTGTTGTAGTCGCGTTGACCACGATATCTCCATCCATCAAGTTGTATGTTCAACCAATTGTTCAATCGTGCTTCTGAATTGCCTAGTCGAGACTCCATTCGACTACTCTGCTATTCATCTATAGTCTAACAATTGATTTTCTCCAGAAGATCTAGAGGTGTGATGAACCATCAAGACCTTAGGCACCAACACCCCCCATCAGCACAACGTTTTATAGATTCAAGAGGTAAAATTACTTGCTTTGAACACCCCCCATAATTGCAACTTCCTGAAGCCCAATCATAGCCCGAATTTTCACAAACTTAGCTTCTGGTAACACCTTGGTAAAGATATCAATGACCTGGTCATCTGTCCAACAATAAGCAAGTGAGACAACATTTTCTTGTACCAACTGTCTCAAATAATGGACATGTAGTTCAATATGCTTCATCTTTCTATGAGTTGTAGGATTATAAACAACTTGAATAGTACTATGATTATCATAGTAAACAACAGTCTAGGCCTGAACTAGAAACCCAATCTCCTCGAGAAGCTGACAAATCCAAACTATCTTTGTAGCTTCATTAACAATGCCACGATATTCGACTTACATAGTCGAGAGAGAGCCTACCTTATATTTCTTACACAACCAGACCAAGGGTCCATAACTCAGTTGAAACACATAGCCAAAAGTGGAATTTCGGTTGTCAATGTCACCTCCCTAGTCAGAATCAGTGAAACTAACCAATGGTTCTGTACTACGACAATACTTGATACCATATTTATAATTGCCCTTAATATAGAGAACAATTATCTTTGCATCTTTCTAGTGGCTTTCTCGAGGATTTTGCATGAACTGGGAGACCACACTAATATCAAATGAGAGATTTGGTTGATTGTGAGTTAAGTAAATCAGACTACCAACCAATTATCTGTAGAGAGTGGCATCGATTCATGGAGAGTCACATTCTTTTAACAATTTCACTCTCGAAGGATAAGGTGTAGCACACGAATTACAGTCTTTCATCTTGAATCATTTCAAAAGGTACAAGGCATATTTAGGTTAAGAAAGAAAGATACCATCATCCATTTGTAAAATTTGAATGCCAAGGAAGAAATGCAAAAGACCAAGGTCAGTCATCAAAGGTATCTGCAAGGTGTTTCTTAAAACCCGAAATTAGATTGATATTATTTCCAGTTATGATTAAATCATCAACATATAATGCCACAATCAAAGTATTTCCATGAACATGTAATACATAAATATTGTGATCGGATTCACAACGTTTGAAGACAAGATTGACAAAGAAACGATCAATCTTCTCATACCAAGCATGAGGTGCCTATTTCAATCCATACAATGACTTCTTCAATCGTGGAACAGGACCATAATCTCTCACAAAGCCAAGAGGTTGATCCATATATATTTCTTCAGTTATATCTCCATGAATAAATGCCCCTTTAACATCCATTTGATGAAGCTCCCATCCAAAATGAGCAGCAAGGGAAAGGATCAATTGAACAGAGTTCATGTTTGCAACATGAGCAAAGGTTTCAATGTATTTCATGCCTTCTTGTTGAAAGAAGCCCTTGGAGACCAAACAAGCCTTGTGGAATTCAACAACACCACCAGAGGTAAACTTAGTCTTTGTTAACACCCAAAAAGTGTTCACTACCTCATCTACCTCATTACATGGCTCATTTGTCCATTTTCCTACCATATTTCCCTTAAAAACACTAAAAAAACCATCAAAAAAGCCTCAAAAAGGCTAAAAAACCCCTTTTTCCTCCAAAAATATCCAAAATTCCTCTAAAAATAGCAAAATCCCTCTAAAAAGGCAATAAAAAATATAAAATAATGAGGAAAAGGAGGAAAAAACCCTATACAGCTGCCCTAAACCATATGGTTCCCAAAACCATGGGCCAGCACTCCACCACCAAAAAACTATAAATAGGTGATGGAGATCCCTCATTTCACATCCACAGTCATAAGCACCCTTACTCTACCAAAATCTCTCTTGAAACCCTAGCTCACCCTTGAGCTACTTTCACCTTGAGAGCCCCTTTTGGCCCATTCCCACCATTGGAGAAAGAGAAGGAGCAAGTTGGAGCTTGGAGCAACCCTCTTGGACATTGCAAGAGCTTCACCAACCTTCACATTGGAGGTAAAATTAATACAAAAGCCATTCTTTATATCTTGTTCTTTTTATGTTTCATGCACATGTTTAGAGTAATTTATATTTCTGTTTTAGCATTTTAATTTACATTTACTGAACTGCTACTAAGGAGTCCATTCTCCTTAGTAGGTGCTCATTTGCACAAGCTAGGGGTAAAACCCTAGCTACAGTTTTGGCGACTCCGTTGGGTTTGAATTTCTGGTTACGATTTTTAAATATTTTTTCTGTTCGGCTATCCCTTTCGACGGCCGTCTACCGCATTTTTTCCCCCCACAGTCGCGTTCCGACCACGTCTTTCAGGAACTTACCTGCGACCCGACCGCGGCTCTCAGACTGTTTCCGGTGACCTGTCGGCCGTTTTCAGTCTGTTACCTGCGATCCAGCCGCGGCTATTAGCCTATTTGGGATGGTCTGACTGCGGCTATTACCCTCTTTCCTGCGTCCCGCCTGTGCCTTTCGACCAGTTTCCCACAACCCGCCGGTGCCTTTTGGCATTTTTCCTGCGTCCCGCCTGCGGCATTCGGCCAGTTTTCCGCAACCCGCTGGTGCCTTTCGGCATTTTTCCCATGTCCTGACTGTGGCTTTTAGCCCCTTTGCTACGTCCCGACGGCGTCTGTCTGCCAAAAATCCGCATCATGTCCGCGTCTGTTTCCCTCAAACCCGCGGTCCGACTGCTCAATTTCGCCACAGAACCGCTGTCTAATTTCTGCATTTTTTCAGTTTTGAACCCAACCCCCTTTGCTGCAATATTTTCTGCATCTGCACAGCCATCTGTCCTACCTGCAGCCATCCTTCCCTACAACCTTTTCTGCAGCATAATTTCTGTACCCTTTACAGGATCTTTTTAAAATTTTAGTATTTTATTTCAGAAAATTTTGCATGTTAAATTTCAGTATTGTTAATTAGAAAGTTGCCCCCCTTGTGGCACTTTTATTTTGGGTTCATCACCTCACGAGCACACACTCTGTCACATAATTCAAGTGAGCCTTAAAAACTACTTAACTCAACCAATATTCTAACCCCACTTGGGGAACACAAAAGAATCTTTGTAGTTAGGTAGGATCGGGGGGATAGGCTTCCAATAACACCCCTTGGTTATTTACACTTGAGACGTAGCTGTTGTCCAATTAGGGAACCAAAATCCCCTAGTACTTTTTGGCACGGTCATAACCAGTTTACCAGAGGGCCTCTCCCCTAGGAGGGTTGAAGTCGTGATACTAGTTCCGGAGGCCTGAGTGGAATACCACACTCCATTCAGTAACCGAAGGGTTACCTTTCGCAGTTCTCGGGATATCCCTGTATAGGGGTATTGCGGTAAAAGGACCAAATGGCAGATTCACCTTTCTAGACTTGTCATGAACGGGGTATCTTAGTTGCCATTCTTCTAGGATTGACTACCCGGTGTCCCTCCCGGTAGGGGGACATCTTAGCCACTTGGATTTCCTATTCATATTGTCTGACTTGGATTTCATCACCTTGCAGAGGATATGTCTAGTTGAGTCAGAATACTTTTTAGTTAGGTGTTTGCATGCTCCCTTACCTCCTTTTGGTCTAGTGAGTCCACCATTTTTTATTTTTAGGAAACCTGCTGCTTGTTGGTATTCTGACCATTTTGTTGGTACTCCACTTATTGTAGCACAACTGTTACAGTAGGTGTTTTGAGTTGGTTGTTGGCCTGAGTGCCTTGTTTTTGAGCTCTCCTTCTGCACACTCGGTTGCATTAGGATTTTTTGAGCTGTTTTTTCACTCACCACAATCCCCAGCGATTTGACACCATCTGTCACCATTGGGTCCCCGAGACATTCTTGGTGCCTCAGGGGCAAAACCCCACAGCACGGTTCACTTGACACCACCCGTCATAAACTTCGATCATCATCCCTTGATACCACTTATCACAGATCTAGAGCCTTGTCACTTGACTCCATTCGTCAACGGCATAGGACTCCGTCACCAGATATTGACGCCCCTTACTTTACCTCCGATTCTGAAGACGAGTCTGAGAACCCCATTTATACTGCCCCTACTAGCCCCATGGCTGGTACTACTTCCACCCCTTTCTTGGTAGGGACTATTGGTGGCCCATCCACCACTACACCAATTACCACTCCCGCTGTGGGTATGCCCTCAATGGGGCCCACATCTACCGTTCCCCTCACGGCACCTATTCCTGCAGCTGGAATACCTGTCCCCACTCCATCAGTGGCTCACACTACCCATGGTGGTGCAGGACCATCCTATACCACCTTAGTTCCCCCACTTGGGGGCAACATCCCACACCTTATCCCTCCACTTGGGGGCATTAGCCCCAACTTGGTCCAACCCACTACTGTGTCACATCCTTCTTCCAGTTTTCCATTCATGGCTAGCCTCAACCTGCTCAACCTAGCCAGATTGACCAACGACCCTATCCGACACGACCCTGTGTGGCCTCACATGCCCACCAAGCTCCCCTCTGACATCCCTAATTTCGAGGGCAAGGCAGGTGAGGACCCACAAAACCATATCATCTCCTTCCATCTATGGTGTTCCTCCAACTCCATAGTGGATGACTCTATTCGCCTCCGTCTGTTACAGCGCACCTTCACTGGATCTGCAGCCAAGTGGTATATCGAGCAACCCCATGGGACCCATGCCACCTTTGCTTCCCTTGCCTCGACCTTCCTGCAGTTCTTTCAGTTACCTATCTGCTATGACGCGGGCGTTGAGATCCTCCTATCTTGCAAACAAAACACGGCTACCCACATCACGGACCACATTCATGAATGGCGTCGACACCGTAGCTTATGCAAGATCAAATTAGACGACCGTATCTTCCTAGATTGGTTCCTCAAATCCCTTCTCCTTATCATTGATAAGGATGTGGCATCAGAAAGACCCCAGTCTGAAGAAGAGGCCATCCTTAAGGAACAGCAGTTCGACCTCATTTACGCCCAGTTGGGTTATCTCTATACCATTATACCTTACGCCCCTCGCGGTGAGTCCTCCCAGCACAATGCGCCGGGGGCATCCCATGCTGCAGACGGCATCATCGGCCGTGTTTCTTCGCATCCCCAACCCTTTTCCATAACACGTCCTACCCCGGGCCCCGACCTTTCGCGGGCTACCTCACAGTCTAGGGCTACCAACTCGTATGCTCCTATGACACATCACCATCATTCCCATGGACCCACCTGTCCACCTTAGTGCTTCGGTCATGCAGCCCCCTCTTACCCCCCCCAGTCGCACCTCAGCCCTATTACCACCAGCAGGATGCACCAGCTCTTGCGCCTTCTTAGGCCCAACCCGCTTATTACCACCAATAGGCTGCACCAACTCCTGCACCTTCCCAAGCCCAACCAGCTTATTACCCGCCCCAAGCAGCCCCTGCGGCAAACCCACAACCTGCTCTGCAGACATATCAGCAACCTCCTCAAGGTGTCGCACCTGCGCAGCCTCCACCTACATATAATCCACCGCAGCCTGCTCCCGCACCTGCACAACCTCAAAACCCACCTGCTGCCCAAGGGCAAGTGTACGCCCAACAAAATCAACAGCAAAACCAGAACAACTAGCGCAACCAGGGCCAACAAAACCGCAGCAAGGGTCGTAATCGTGGGAACAACCAACCTACAAACCAAGGTGGTCAACCGGCTAATCCCCCAGACAACAATAATGCGGCCCCCGCTAACCAAAACCCTGATCGCCCACCCAAGCAGGCTAAAAACCCCAATTTGTGAACAAACCATCCTTGTTCTATTTGTGGGGTCTATGGCCACTACACACATGCTTGCCCCCATTTGGAGCGAGCTCAGCAACTTTGGGTTGATGATGCCCATCACCAAGGACATGCAGCTCCTCAAGCGCAGCCCAACACCCAGGCCCCCCAGCAGCAACCTTTGGTGCTGCAAAACCCCTTACCAACCCAAGGCGTAGTGAATGCTCAGCCGTTGGCTCCCCCTCAGGTCAATGCGCCACCACAACAACAACAGATCACATACGCCGCCCCTGATCAACACATGTTTGACTCAGGTACCCACCACTTGTTGATGATGTCATCAGCTGATGTCAACCTCCAGACTCGTCGGAACCAATATGGCTCCACCTCTGAAGCCCCTCCCATCAATAAAACCACTAACGCTCATCCCACTGATCAGGAGTTACGTATCCCTCCGCCTCCCATAGATGGTGCTTCCAAAGCACCTCGTTTCCCACTTCGTCGTATCAACAATAACCCCAATGCGCGCGCTGCGTCAATATACAGCATCGTAGACAACTTAGCCCAATCCCCCACAGCCATGTCTGCATTAGAAGTCTTGAAGAACTGCCCCTCCCAGTGCAAGACTTTACTCTCAGCCATTGGGTCTATTGACCCAAATGATTCAAATTTGATGGCATTTGATTTGGACCAATCCGAACCATGCCTGCCTTCCACCTTAGCATTCCAAGTTTCTGTTTCTGTTTGAAATCTTGTCATCCATCGGTGCATCATCGATGAAGGTGCCTCCACATGCGTTATGTCTACATTCTTATGGCAGAAGTTGGGATCCCCTACCCTCCAGTAGTCCACCACTGCATTACACGCCTATGACGATCGTTCGGCTCAGCCCCAAGGTCTCCTAGCCAATGTCCCCGTCCAGTTAGGTGGTAAAACCGTCCTCATCGACATCGAGGTCATAAACGCCCAACTTGATTACAACCTCTTACTCGGTCGTAGCTACATGTATGCTATGCGGGCGGTAGCTTCCTCTGTCTTTCGTACCACGATGTTCCCCCATGACGGACGTGTGGTCAAGATCGACCAACTTACTTACTATGATCCAAATGCCCCTGCTGCACCCAAAAATGTTCTCCCCATGGTTGAACAACCTGTTAATGGTGCCGCTACCTCGTTTGTTTCCTCCTTGGGACCTGGAGTTTACTCAGACCCGCCGATGACATCCACCTTCCAATCCATTCCTCCCCCGTCATCTATACCCGAAGTGTCTGATTTATGTACCCTGTCCCACGATAACCAAACACTTACCAATCAACCACCCTTGTTGCCTAAACCACCATTGGTACCTAGCCACATTGGTGTTACACCTATCCATACAATCCCCTTCCTAGTCCCTCCATCGGGAGTAGTGAGCGCCCCGGTTATGGCTACCCTTAGCCTCCCTGGGCTAACCTTGGGATTACCCGTCTAGTATCTTTCGCCTCCTGTTACCCCGCCGACACCAAGCGTCGTCCTCCAACCGGTGCAACCCATGGCTACTACCACTCAACCACCCCCCGGTGTCTCTACCCCTTCGTCCTCCACGAATCCCCCTCCTCCTACCAAACCCACTGGGGGCAGAGGACCCCAACCTTACACTGCTGTACCACCTCCCAAGACAGTCAAAAACCCCCCCGTGTTTCGTGCTCCTCCCAAATGCTCATTGTGCGATGAGTTAGGCCATGCGACTCACCAATGTCCACAGTTACCTGCATTACAGGAACACATGCAGATGCTTGATGATGACCCCAGTTTCCTGGTTGTCAAACTAGATCCCACCCCTAAGCCTCGCGACAAATCACTGCGCACTAACCACCCCTGTGCCATATGCGGTATTTACGGGCATTACTCACATCACTGTCCCGATCTCCCCGATTACAGAGCAGCTCTCTATGAGATGAACAATCTGGATCTTGAGACGGCACCACCCACCATTGAAGAGATTCACCCCCCGATCTCACCCCCATTCGGGGAGGTCAACACCATTTACATGATCTCTTCAACTAACATTCCCGCGTTAACCGATTTAACGGCCCAAACTTTCCGTACTGATGAGGAGATTCTTGAGGCACTCACTGCCCCGGAGTATCCCTGGGATGACATGCACCATCATTCGTATTTCCTCCCAGAAGCATCTTCCTCTAGCACCGCTACCCAATTTGCAGTTGAATCCAAAGACTTCCTTCCCACCAAGGTCGATTGGTTCAAGGACCCTATTCCTGCTCTTGACGCCTTCGAGGAGGGTAACATGGCCAACATCTCACCTGTCATCCAAATTGATATCGCTCCCCCTGGGAGTGCCCCTGAACTCATCACTTTAGGAGCCTTCTGCAGTAAGCAAGAGATTGAGGAATACAAACACCTCTTCAGAGAGTTCTGTGATGTCTTTTCCTGGTCCTATACCGAAATGCCCGGTCTTGACCCCGCCATTATAGAGCACCACATTGACACATGGCCTGATGTACCCCCCGTTCGTCAGAAACAGCGCCCCATTCATCCCTCAAAGCTCCCAGCTGTCAAAGCCGAGATTGAGAAACTTCGCAAGGCAGGATTCATTTATCCTATTGCCTATACCACATGGGTTTCAAACCCCGTTCCCGTTAACAAAAAGCAAGGCACCATTAGAGTATGCACTGAATTTCGCGATTTAAACCGTGCTTGTCCCAAAGACAACTTCCCCACGCCATTTATTGACCAACTCATCGATGCGTGTGCGAGGCATGAAGTCCTCTCTTTCATGGATGTTGTTTTCGGATACAACCAGATTCAGATCCGTAAGGAAGACCAGTACAAAACTGCCTTTACTACCCCATGGGGCACCTTTGCCTATCGCGTCATGCCTTTCGGCCTCAAAAATTGCTGGTGCCACATTCCAGCGGGCCATGACCTATTGCTTTCATGATTTGGTCCATATCCTGCTAGTCTACCTTGAAGACCTTATAGCTCGTTCCCGGAAACGATCCGACCACCTTAACGACCTTCGGCAAGTTTTTCTGCGTTGTCGCAAATATCAAATCCGCTTGAACCCACACAAGTGTGTCTTTTGCGTTCCGACAGGCCGATTGTTGGGTTTCATTGTTTCCCAGAAAGGAATTGCTATTGACCCCCTAAAATTCCAAGCCATCCTAGACCTTCCCTCTCCTCGTACGCTCCGACAGCTCCAAAGTCTGTAGGGGCGATCCAATTTCCTCCGTCGTTTCATTCCTGATTACGCTACAATTGTTCATGGTTTCTTGCGCCTGCTCCGTACCCACGTACCCTTTGTCTAGGATGAGCAAGCAGAAGCTGCATTCGGAGCCCTCAAGAAAGCTCTCACACAAGCCCCCTTGATCTCCCCTCCGAATTTCTCTCAAGAATTCATCCTCTATGTCTCGGCATCCGAGCATGCTATGTCCGGAGTCTTGGTTCAAGAAGATGCTTCTCACCAGGAGCATGTCATTTATTACATCAGCCAAACCTTGTCTAGACCACCCCTACGTTACCCATATGAGGAGAGACTGGCCCTAGCTGTGGTCTTTTTCGTCCAGAAACTGCGACACTACATCTTACTTAGTCATACCACAGTCGTTGCCGACTCCAACCCCATGGTCTATCTCCTAAATTGGTGGCTACTGCAAGGTCGTGTTGCTAAATGGGTCATTATCCTCCAGGAATATGACCTTACTTTCAAAACCCCTAAGAGCACCAAAGCCCTTGCGCTTGCCCAGCTCATCACTGATCTCCCTTCCCTTCTCCCGGCCCCACAAATCTCCGATGAGTTACCCGACAATCACTTGTTCACAATTTTGTCTGATGACCCATGGTACGGTGATATTTTATTATACCTGCACACGTAGAAGTTCAGATCCAAAGTCACCCGTAATGGACACCATCGCATCCGTCACCAGGTCTCTCGATATCTCCTCTTAGGCGATGTCCTTTACCGGCGAGGGGTTGACACAATTCTTCGTCATTCCCTTACACACGAGGAAGCTGAACACGTCCTTAATGACTGTCATAGCGGTGCCTGCGGCGGCCATTTCTCCGGGATGGCCACTACCCAAAAGGTCATCCGCGCTGGATACTTCTGGCCCACACTTTTTACCGACTGCATCACTGCGGTCAAGCATTTCCATAACTACCAACTTTTTTCCCCCAAGGCCCGGACACCACCTGCTCCGTTACACCCAGTCGTCACCGTTGGTCCCTTTTGTAAGTGGGCCATCGACTTCATGGAGTGTAGACCCTCGTCTGCCAACGGCCACAAATACATCATTGTCGCCATCGATTACTTCACCAAATGGGCCGAAGCCATGCCTACCTTCATTTGTACCGCTGACACAGCTGCCCGTTTCTTTTTTAACCATGTTATCACTCGATTCGGGGTTCCTAAACAGTTGGTCTCAGACCATGGTTCACACTTCGAAGATTCCGTTTGACGCGAGTTATCCACCCTCCTCAAATACGAACATCAGTTCTCCTCTGCTTACTACCCTCAAGGTAATGGCCAAGTAGAGGCCATTAAAAAAATTATCAAAACCATCCTCCAACACACTGTTGACCGGCATAAGTCCAATTGGCACCACATGCTCTTCCCCGCCTTATGGTCTTACCGTACATCCACTAAAACCGCCACTGGTTTCACCCCGTTTCACTTAGTTCACGACGTAGAGTCTGTCCTCCTCATCGAATTTCAGATATCTGCCTTACATATCGCCGTTGAACTTCTCCCCGATACCTCCCCACTTGAGCAACATCTTCTATCCCTCGAACAAGCCGATGAAGACCGTCGTGCCGCTCTCCAGACCATTGAAGCTACCAAGAACCGCTCCAAAGCTGGTTACGACAAACATGTACACCCTCGAACTTTCCACGAAGGGGACCTTGTCCTCGCCTATGACCAAGCCCATGACAAAACCGGAAAAGGGAAGTTCGAATCCATGTGGCAAGGCCCTTACATCGTGCAGACTTGTCTCGGCAAGGGGGCATACATTTTAGCTGACTCCAAAGGTCACCCTTTGCGCAACCCTTGTAATGGGTTGTATCTTAAACACTTTTATCCCTAAATAACTCGCGGCCCCATTGGTCTGCATTGTACAGTTTGCTCTTTTTGTTTTTCACCTTTTTTACCGCTATCTTACATTCTTCATTTTTGCATGACCACAGATGGACCATCTTCCACCTTATTACACTGGCTTCGCCAATGGAGCAAGCCGCTAGTCTCCCAACCTGGCTTTTACAGCGTGGGTCCTATATTCCCCTTCCCATGAAATGATTCACCTTGATGGAATCTGCATAGGCGCTACTACCAACAACCAGGCGGAGTATGATGCCGTGACCGGTCTCCTGACTACCGCCCTCCAGTTGGGCATACGTCACCTTCATGTGTTCCTCGACTCCCAGCTGCTTGTCTCCCAGCTCAATAACTGCTACCAGGTGCGTGATCCCTGCCTCTTTAGAAAATTCCTGCGCACAAAACAACTCAACCGACAGTTTGAATCCATAACATTCACCCATGTACTAAGAGCTCAAAATAGTGTTGCGGACCAAATGGCCAACAACATCCTAGATTGGCATATCAATCACACCATGTAACACCTCCATCATGCATCATCAGCTCATAGCATCTCATACAAATATATAAAAACCCAAAAAGACTGCATTGCATCAACATTTGCATCCATGTATATAAACCATAAACCACATTTGCATCCATAGGGGCATCCACGTGCCTAAGTCATACATACATCATGTCGCATTACATACAATACACAAGGGGCATCCATGTGCCCAACATCCTAGACTACTTGCATCCACGTGCAATACAAACATATCACACATCATAAAGTGCATCCACGTGCGTACAACTAAAACAATATCACAAAAAGGTGCATCCACGTGCATATATATATATCTCAAAAAATACATGTCACAGTGCTATACATGTCTTGAGTACCCCTGTACTCAGCTATACAAAAAATGGCTATACATCCCTAACGCCTCATAAAATACATGCCGTAGCTACAAAACTCGGGGGGAGTCCCCTGCACTCCCTAGTGAGAGTCATACCTTGCATCACTGCCTGCATCGGCTGCCTCTGAGTCCTCCCCTCGCTCCTCCTCTGGCAAGTCCTCATCCCCTACCGACTCCTGTGCCCATGCCCTGTCCACCAAGATAGCCACCCGAATCGCAATGGATCTGAACTCTCGGGGTGCCCTCATGCAATCCTGAACCACATCCGGATCGACGTCCCGCCACCCCTCGTCGGTCACCCCCACCAGCAAACGGTCTAGTAGTGCTCGTACGGACTCTAGCGTCCCCTCTGCGTCCTGGTGCCGCACCTCCCCCTGCCCAGGTAGAGCTGGAATGGCCACAATCCCCCTCCGTGCCACATGCCCTGGCGGTGGCCTCGGGCCCACATCTGCATATCACCCATTTGTCAGTCACAATATATCAAATCAACTATCATATATAAAACTTGACATCCATAAAATGTAAGAAAAACATACGTACCATCGGGTCCCCATGCCTGTCCTGATGCCCGTGGCGCCTCTGGGTCTCCGGTGTAGTCCATGTCCCTATACGGGTAGTCATCCAGTGTCAATGGTATCTGGAGCCACTGCAGGTACAACTCCTGCGTAAAATACCTACCAACATCGCCACCACCACGGCAGCGCATCATCTCGCCCCATCGCACCATCCACAGCTCCCTCAAACCTCCTGCTCTGATCGGCACCCGCGGCCGCAGTGTGGGCACCCTCTCCATAAAAAAGGCACACAAGAAAGAACCATAGCAAAACCCCTTGCCAAATTCCTTCGCTGCTGTCAGCTGCCGCTGAACGCAGGTAAGGTACATCTGGCCCCATGCATAATACACCCCATCCAGTACATGCTCCACCAGCTGCATCTGGCCCCCAGACACCTTCTCCGATGACTGGGACCCCAAGATGCGAACCACGCATGCCGCCATGGCCTGTACTGCTGGCTCCTGTAGGTCTCTCACCAGAAGTGCATTCCTATGCACCCTAGCCTATGGACCACAGTACCGCTCCAGCATGTCCTCCATGTTTATGTCCGCGGATACCCGCGGCTGCGTGTCTGCCACCCTACCCAGACAGGGAAACCCCGTCAGGAAGTATACATCTGTCATGGTGAGGTCCACCCTCTCACCCTGCACTCTGAAGGCCTGTATGTCCGGCTCCCAGAAACTAATCAATCGGTTCAGCAGCAACGCTGCTGACCGCATCATGGGTACCTGGGCGAACTTTAGTAGTCCGCATAGTCCCAGCACCGATTGCACATGGCACTCCCCTCGGACGACGGTGACGATCTCATCTGGAATCTCCCGCTCTCTCCACAGAACCTGCGGCATCCTGTCAAACACGCAAGGCAAACTCATCAGACTCATGTCAAAGGAATAAGCCTTGCCCCCCCCCCCAGGAAGTCCTAACAGCTCGCTCCAGAATGTGGCTTTAGGCCCCCTTGCCGCGGTTTCCGACCGCAGCTGTTTGACCCACAGTCACAGTCCAAAACCGCGACTGTCAGTCCCGAACACGCGGTACCAAACCGCGTGTTCAGCCTCGAAACAGGCGGTCCTAGACCATGTGTTCCGCATCGGACCCCGCGGTCTCCACACCCGTCATTCGCCGTGGAACCCGCAGTCTCCGACCGCGGCTCCCTCCTAAAAACCCGCGGTCCACCCCATGTGGACCATACAAATAAGCCCTAGGACCCACTACCCACCCCCCGAACCCAAAAAACGTGCAGGTATGAGTTTGACAAAATACCTGTATCTCCCGGATCTGAAATCGGCTGGTCGAATTGTCCAGAAATGCCACCTCACCTCTGGTCCACTCTGATCACTAGTCAAAGTCACATAGTACAAATGACACTTGTCATGTTGGACCCACACACTATTTATAGTCAGTTGACTTTTTCTTGTTTTGGCCATTCTGAACCCATACGGAGTACGTTTTTCGAACTGTTTCCACCACTGGAATCAGCACGACGAGACCATCCTGATGGTCACCTCGTTGCATTATTTTGTCCCTGTCATTTTTTACACATTTTTTAGATGCCACTAGTCACCTCGGTTTGCGTGCCACATCGGTCGTTCTCCATTTTTCCCATATTTTATATCATCGGATTCATTTTTCCAAGCCGGTGATGATGCTTGAGATCATTTCTCGCTCTCACCCCCAGATTTTTCGAGTCTTTTTTCCAAAATGCCCCCCGTCACCTCGGTTTGCATGCCACATTGGTCGTTATCCATTTTTGACACACTTTATATCGCTGGATTCATTTTTTCGAGCTCGTGATGATGCTTGAGATCATTTCTCCCTCTCACTTGGTACAGTTTCAACATTATGTCCCGACACCTTGTTGCCTCGGTTTGTGTGCCACATCGGTCGCCATCGGATTGTTCCACACTTTTACATGAGCCATTCACTCTTGTCATACTGCAAATGTTTCGTTATTTTGCCACCATTCCATTCACCCCGCAAGGAGGCCCACTAGTGTTCCCCCCCACCCTTGTTCTTGGTCATCATACATGTTGCTTGATTGAACACTTCCTCCTTGCCTGGCCATTCCTTTTGTTTGGTATAATTTTATCCCTTTTTCGGGCCGGACAAGTCCTTTACGAAAAAGGCACTTAGGGAGTTTCCGTTAAGCTCTTTTCTGACTCCTAAAACAATGAAAAGATCGTCGAGCAATCTTGCTTCCTTTCATGCTCGTTAAAGTACCTAAAAGGGCGTCTATCTGGTATAAGTTTAACCCTTTTTCGGACCTGGTAGACTAATTACGAAAAAGGAATACTCTAGTCACACCAGCTAGAAGAGTTCTTCATTGCATCCTTTTATGCTTCTTTGGGCCTTGGAGACTAACACATGAAAAAGCAACCCCCTGGAGTCTTCTTATTTGCTTTCAGACTCTCTAAAATTGAAAGCAACCACGAGCATCAACTGTCCTGGGCTCATAAAATCCACACGACAGTACCATTCCATCATTTCAGAGTCTTCTTATCGCTTTCAGACTCCTTAAAATTGAAAGCAATCACGAGCATGAACTATCCTGGGCTCGTATAAATCCACATGACAGTACCATTTTACACACACTTCTTCTAGTTCCGTAACCCATGAAGAAGTCCCCCCCCCCCCCCCCCCGTGCCACCTGAAACTCTGATCGATCATCTCGGCAGCACCCCCAATCAGGTCGCCTTTGTTCAGAGTATTCTGCAGTCTCCTGCCATTTTACCCCAGCTTGAGTCTCCCTCAGTCTCGTCCCCCTCCCAGATCCAATACAGCTATGATCCCTTTCCCATCATTCAGTTTCATATGCTGCCCGATCATCCCCGTTATCATACTCTGAACAAAGGAAGTTTGAGTCCACCCACTCTACTTGCCCAGTTAGTCCCCCCAGTTTGTCAGTCCTGCCATTAGTACTATCACATTTCGGTTCTCCACCTTGTGCTCCTGTCAAGGAAACATCATTGCCTTGATAGTTGCAGGTCTCCCTCTGTCGACGGCAGCCCCTCTATTCCAGAGGATAGACCCAGAGGCCCCTGCGCCTTGGACCCATCACCATTTGTGGTGAGTGCCTACGGACCATTTTGAGAGGAATCATCATTGCCTCTCTGAATGGTTGTTTCTCACATGCTCGACTTCAGCACCTTGATCGCATCGTTGAGAATCGCGCAAGATTTACATACCTACCATTATTTGTCGAAGACCCTGGATTTCCCCCGACTCTAGCACATTGGTGAGTCACTTCGAAACACCCAGTTATCTGTTCCCGTGGATGTCCGGGCTGCGTTGGCGATTGTATTCGGAAGCCATCCCGTTATATGCTTCCTTGAGTACCCAGTTCAGTCCCAGATCAGTTCCAGTTCAGTGTACCATTGCGAGTGTACCCCTTGTCACTCTGATCCAGCAGCTCATCAGTTCCTTTGGCACCACATTCAGTAGCACTGTTGTCATTCCAATGTATCAGTTCTTCAGCTCAGACATGGGCAGCCCAGCAGTATGTCCCAGATTTGTGTCCCCTCTGGACTCTTATGATGTACACAGTGGTTCTCTATGTATCTTACAGGTCCCCCTTTTTTCGGGCCTTACAGTTATTTTTATGTATCTTGATACGAGCATGGGTATGCCCGCCTTGTCCATATATTGAGATTCTTCCTCATTCAGTATTTGAGGTTATGTATATTTCAGGTCCCCATATTTTGGACCCCATTGTTATTATATCTTGATACGAGCATGGGAATGCCCGCCTCGTCCATATGATTAGATGATTCCTCATCCATTATTAAGGTTATGTACTTTTAGTTCTTGCAGTTTGTTCGGGATCATTGTTCCGGGCTTCATTTTGTTTCTTCTCTTCTCCATACCCCAGGAAAACCATATATGACTTATGATGTCCATCGGCCATATGATGAGCTCCTGCCCTCGCACATCAGGGGGCAATCTGTTAGCACCCAAAAATTGTTCACTACCTCATCTACCTCATTACATGGCTCATTTGTCCATTTTCCTACCATATTTCCCTTAAAAACCCTAAAAAAACCATCAAAAAAGCCTCAAAAAGGCTAAAAAACCCCTTTTTCCTCCAAAAATATCCAAAATTCCTCTAAAAATAGAAAAATCCCTCTAAAAAGGGAATAAAAAATATAAAATAATGAGGAAAAGGAGGAAAAAACCCTATACAGCTGCCCTAAACCATATGGTTCCCAAAACCATGGGCCAGCACTCCACCACCAAAAAACTATAAATAGGTGATGGAGATCCCTCATTTCACATCCACAGTCATAAGCACCCTTACTCTGCCAAAATCTCTCTTGAAACCCTAGCTCACCCTTGAGCTACTTTCACCTTGAGAGCCCCTTTTGGCCCATTCCCACCATTGGAGAAAGAGAAGGAGCAAGTTGGAGCTTGGAGCAACCCTCTTGGACATTGCAAGAGCTTCACCAACCTTCACATTGGAGGTAAAATTAATACAAAAGCCATTCTTTATATCTTGTTCTTTTTATGTTTCATGCACATGTTTAGAGTAATTTATATTTCTGTTTTAGCATTTTAATTTACATTTACTGAACTGCTACTAAGGAGTCCATTCTCCTTAGTAGGTGCTCATTTGCACAAGCTAGGGGTAAAACCCTAGCTACAGTCTTATAGACCCATCGACACCTCATGAAATTCTTTCCTTGCGGTTAGGGAACAAGTTCCCACATCTGGTTCTTCTTCAAAGAATCAATTTCAGCAGTCATAGCATTTTCCCATTCTGGAACACTCTAAGCATCAGCATAGGGATTGGGATCACATGTGTCAATAACACGTGCCATCAAGGAAACATTGTCACATTGTTTTTTACTGTGAGTCTGTCGACCAATACTAGCATCGCTAGCATCCAATATAGTAGCTTCAATCGTCTTAACATCTCACCGAGGTAAGAAAATTGGTGATTGATTCAAGTTATCTATCCCCAATTATGTGAGCCAAGGAAGTCGGATTGTTGACTTCAGCAGTCATAGTAGACTGACTACCAGTTAACTCGGGAGCATAATTCATTGGTACGGTCATGACTCCAATGATGGGCACAGTCGATCCAGGCTCTTCAATAATGTTAAATGGATCACTATTTAATGGACTAGATGAGGAATTCAATAGCTTATTACCTGAAATCGTCTCATCAAATATTACACTTCTACTTAATATGATTTGATGTTTGACCAAGTCAAACAATCTATAAGCTTTCAACTCATCTGAGTAGCCCATCATGAAGCAAGCATGACTATGTGCATCCAACTTCTTTCTGCAGTTATCACTGACATGCGCTCAAGAAACACATACGAAGGACATTAGGTTTCTAGCAAATGGTTTCCTTCCATTCCACTTCTCGACTAGAGGCATGTCAATGACAGCTCTAGTTGGAACAAGGTATAGGAGATAATTGGAGCAGTAAACAACTTCTACCCAAAACTTCATCAGAAGGTATTTGGTCTACAACAGGCATCTGACCATTTCTACCAAAGTATGATTCTTCCTCTCTGCAACTCCATTCTACTAAGGGGTGTGAGGAACATATCTCTACCAAGAAATGCCATTTTTCAAGAGATATTCTTCAAACTGTCGACTCATATATTCACCCCCATTGTCTGATCTCAAACATTTAATGGGTCGACCGCACTGTTTCTCAGTTAGTGTTATGAATTCCTTGAATGTTTCAAATACTTGTCCTTTATTCTTCAATAAATATACCCATCTAAACCTAGATAAATCATCAATAAAGCTCAAAATATACTTCACACCAGCTAATGAGGGTTTGTTTATGCAAAAAGATCTCTATGAGTAAGTTCTAGTTAATTCTGCGCTCACCATGCTTTCCCTAAATCAAAAGGTGCCTAATGATGCTTTCCAAGCATGCATCCTCTACAAAATCCATCAGGTGGATTAGTACTTGGGAGACCATAAACCATGTTGTGAGTTACCATCATCTTCAAATATTTGAAGTTTAGGTGTCCACATCGTTCATGCAAAATTCGACTCATGTTGTCGATTTGATCAATGAGTGCAATCGCTACAGTTTATCAGGAGGAATCATAGAACTAGTAAAGTCAGTCTTTGGGGTCCAAATACCCTCAAGCAACATCTTCCCCTCCAAGCCTAAGATCCTTTACAATAAAGTGATCCGACCAAAACTCAATAGTCTTCTTAGTCTACGTTAGTTGAGCCACTGACATCAAGTTAGCGCTCATACTAGGCACATGATAAGCATTGCATATTCGACCATAATGGAATTCAATATATACACTTCCAGCAACAGTGAAAGCGTAGTTGTTCGCTACATAAATATTATGTTCAAGAGCTCTACTTAAGGAAGAGAAGAGAGAAGTGTCTTTAGTCATATGGTGAGTGCTTCCATAATCGACTATCTATTCTGTCTGAGTGGTATGGGCATGTAACACCTGATAAATACTTACAGAGAAGGTATATTTTTCTATAGGTTGATTGATTAACTGGACATTCAATGCACTGCCTTCAACGTGCTTGACCTTTTCTTCCAAATCCTTCATCTTCTTCTAATAATTTTTCTTGACATGTCCTATTTTTACACAATGTTGACAAGTATTTTTTTCCATTCTTCTTCTTCAATGAAAACTCTTTTGTAGGTTGGTCGATACATTCTGGTCAGTGATCCAGTCGACTACGTTCTTTAATATTTGGCTTTACCTCGTTTTTCAGCAAGTGAGCTTGGTGCTTGCTACCAAGCTTCCCTTCTTCAAGAAAATGTTGTTGGTCCTTAATAAACAAATCACATAAAGTATCAAAGGTAAAATCCTTACCATCTTGTTTGTGTGATATCCAACTAGTGTGAAAGGAGGAACAAAATACATCATATGGCGTATTCAAATTCATTAGGACTAGTTCAATGAGTTGTCCATCCTTCATCGGCAAATCCTTGCCACATTCGTCCAATTTCAATTGTAGCTCCTTAATGCCAACTAAATAGTCCTCGGTCTGATTAAAGGAAAGAGGTTACAGAGAGATCAAATCTTTCTCTATCTACATAACTTCACCTTCATTTATCTTGTTGAACAGAGTCTTCATCTTACTTCAAGTGACATGAGGACAGTCGATCCCACTTGAATGAAAGTGAATCTCCCTCTAGAGTCTGAATGTAGGTTGTGATGACACCCACAGCTTTGTTCTTCTTTACATCGATGACAAACTTAGCATCGACATCCGTTGGATTAGCAATATCAGTCTTTGTGTACTACCACAATCCTTTTCTCTTCAACAGGTTTCCATATGTGTAGCCCAAATTACATAATTATTTCTAGTGAGAACAACAGGTTATATCTTGGAAGTCATATCCCTTATCTAATAGTTCTGGTCAAAGTTCAAGAAGAGGTATCAGTTAACATATCTTCAGCCTAGAGTCGATCAAACCATAGATCCAAATCAACACGATCTTTAGACAACAGGTCTAGGTCAAAACCAACATCTATGATACCATGTTGGGGAACCTCTTAACCTTGAAATATAGAACAAAAAATGATAGAAAAGGAGCGAACAATAATCCAAGAAGAAAGGTGATGTCTAACGACATAGTTGTAGCACTTAGTACATAACATTATGATCAGAACATCAAAATGCATGTTGAGTATGGAAAACATCTCAATTTCACACTTTGTACAACCCATATGATTGTCTTTTTATAGTCTCTAGATCTAACGAATTTCTTGAAAGTAAGGAATACCTGGTCCACAAATAAGGGTCGTTGGTTCTAACGGTTTCCATAAAACCCGCATTGTCCCAAAGTGTAGTCGGCCATTGTATTCGCGTCAACCACGGTCTTTCCATCCATCCAATCATTTGTTCAAGTGATTATTTAGTCGTGTTGTCGACTTGCCTAGTCGGTACTCCAATCAATTGTTCCGCTAGTCGATTGTCATCTAACCGCTGATTGTCTCCAGAATATCTAGAGGTGTGATGAACCATCAAGACCTTAGGTTCCAATATAATCTCCCCATTATATGTGTCAATATCTACAAATAAATAAACAAAAATAATTAGAGAATTTAAAGAAAATGCTACAATAAATTACATATGCTTCAAATAACAAAAAAAAATGAAACTAGATATTTAATCAAAACATAACACTAATCCTCTTATCATCTGGTGGATCATCCTGGGTTAAAAGGGCATTCGCACATCCTTGTTGGTCCATCCCTATGTATGGGTATTGCACAGTATCCATGGTAAGATCATCCTCGCTAGCAAGCATCTCTAGTACCTATGAACTAATCCTAGCAAGGAACTTTATCTAGCCCCTCTTGGGCATCACCTACCCCCACATGTGCATATGTGCCTTGATCCTCGACCTAGAAGGGTGGTGATCGAATAAATAGGTAGAGGATATAAATCCCTCTCCCTATCCAAGGCCTCCCATGTCTCCTCTACAAAGTTATACGGTTTGACCTATTGTTGTTGCCATTATCGCCACTATTGTCTTTGAATGACATGCAACATTTGTTAGGAACATACACATGCACACACACACACACACATATATATATAAAGCTAAATTTATTTCTTTTTGCAAAAAAATGTCTAAAATTACCAGTGCACCTAAAATAAGAGAATGCATTATTTGTAGTACTATAATGTGTACCGCTAACGGTGTGACATAAATAACTATTATGCATTGATAATGCATTGTGGAAGTTGGTAGTGTTCATCGGTGCTCCCATTTTAAGGCGTGCCAATAACAGTAGTGTGCCACTAGTAACACAAGGCACCATGACTGATGCACTTAAAATAAACGTATGCACTAGAACAATGCTTTTGCAAATTTCAAAGTGCATCGACCTACTCGATTATTCACTAACTGAAAATGTTGAATGGTCCATTTATGAGATAATGATACATCACCATTAATGCTCAAATATTGTAACATGCATCACATACCTAATGGTCAAATTGAAGATTCTATGTTTATCTGGTGCAGTTTCAACATTCATATGCACTGTTTTTAGTGCTTTAGGCATTAAAAAGAGAATCATGATACTACAATAAATTTTTCCTAAAGTTTTTAGGGTGTGTTCATAATATAAAGAAGAATCGTTATAGGTGTCAACCTTATATGTTTAAACTGTGTGTCTATGATACCAATCACACTAGTAGAATTTGGAAAATTAATGGCTAAGTGACTAAAAAAGTTAGTCACAATAGTGTTTTTAAGCTAAATGCTACTAATTTTGAGCAACACAACTAAAAATGACTAATTTAGTCATGGGATTAAAAAGACTAAATAATAAGTGACACAGCTAAAAAAAAGACTGATTGAGTCTAGGGATAAAAATTACGACTAGATAAGAACTACAACTAGATTAATATAAATTAGGCCAAACATTAATATGCCCTCTAGAGATGATATTGCCTGGTGACCCATGAACATTTTTGAATTAGATATCTAATTGAATATTGCATCCAATTAGGAATGTGAATGAATAATAGCGACTAGGAAGATACTCTCAAGGGCTTGATGAGTGGCAGGATGGCTAATTGGTCAAATCTTCCCTATGTTTCCCACAATTTTTTTTAATCATTCCTACATAATTTTTGACAAATTATTGAAATTATGTGTTTTCAGCACTGAAATTGCATCAGAGAGGTGGTCCAATGAAAATAGAAAATTGCAATTTTGACAATGAAATTTTACAATTTCGTAAATTTTAACATTGTGAATCCATCTGCAGTCTTAAAATTTACAAAATTGTAAGGGGTTCTATGAATCCATATAATATATACATAATCAAGACACATGACTTATGTGATAGATTAACATTACTTAATTAGGTATATTGACTTATAATATACACTACATGCTAATTAATTATACCAACCTATAATAAAACATGGATGCAAATTACTCCATGAATTTCTACTAAAACTATAAACAAGCATATGGATCTTGATCATAACATCTCCATCCTCCTCCACACCATGGTATCCCTATGACCATTTTAAAGAATAGTTTAACGATTATAGAGAACCTTCAAATCTCATGAAGTAAACTGTACAATACACAACATATATGTTATGATGACAAAAACATTATATTTAATTATAACAATGTTATGATTAATTATAACATTATATTTAATTATAGCAATGTTATGATTAATTATACCGCTAAATTTAATTATAACAGAAACATTATAAAAGATAAGAAATGATTATCATGAAATGTAATAGTGCTTAATACGTAATACATCCTAAATGAAAAAGAGAACAATGGATCTATCCCAGATGAAAAAGAGAAAAATAGATCTAGATTTGTCGAATGCGAGGTTATTGCTTTGTTTAGCATGTAAAACTCTTTGTCAAGAGAACTAGAGTCGTTGTTTAGAGAGATTGGCAATGAGATTAAGACCTTATTCAAAGGCATCGAACAAAGGAATTCATTTTATTACTAGAAGGAATGAATCTTGTAAACCTTTGCAGAACTGACGTTATCAAGCTCGAGCGTTTTGGTTTAAGTGAACTTCAAATCTGGTGATTGTAAGTTCCAGAGGAGGAATCTTCCAAGTTCCAGAGGAGGAATCTTCCCGCGTCCAATGGGTCACTTGATAACCACAGGGTTAAAACAATGAAGATCTGGAGCGTAGGTTTCCATGCATCCATCGTTGAAGGAAAACGAATCCATTAGACCCCAAATCTATGAGTAAAGCTCAAGATAGACACTGGAAGGAGTGATATCATGGCAAATCCTGGAGACGGAATATGGTAATTTTGATTGGATTCAAAATCCCATCAATAAGCAATGCCCTAGAGCTCGTTTGAATAAGAAATGATGAAATTAATAAGTGTGTCCATTATTTGAATAAGCAATGGCGACACCGTAGAGCCCTAGCCCAGGGTGGTATTCACGAAGCTATGCCCTTTATGATCCTGTATACCCACTTTTAGCAATTTCTTTAGTAGGGAAAGGAAGTCCTACGCTATATGCTCTCTTAGTGTAAAAGCAATACTTGACATCCATACCGATCAGGAACCTCCTGCCCCTCCAATCATAGGCAATGCCATGAAGCATCAAGTTCCACCCCTTGTTAGATTTGAATCCATGAGACGAGTCCAGTTTTAGGGCTCATAGATATCCTCAAGGATATTCATCATGGCTGCAAGCACGATTTTCTCCCTTTGATTCGATATGGTGAGTGGGTGTTTTCCTTAGAGTCCAACTTGGGGATCTAAATCGTATGCAAAGTGTAAAACTAATAGGTACCTTCACCTCGGCGTTTATAAATGTCAAGATTGAAGGAAACGTAGATTTGGAAACTATTACATTGGATTTCTTGGATTGCATGAGATAAAGAAGAGAAGAGTGAAACCTGTAGAAAATCACCCATAGCTTATGGTATTTGCCAGAAAGGGAAACCATGCCAAATCTTGTAAGCATGAATTAGTGAAGTTTTTTATTTCTGTTAAGAGACATATAATTAGTGGGTTTTGTGCTCTGGTAGGAGGATAGATTAGCAAAGCCCAAGATGCCCCTCCAATTTGAGTTTGGATAAAAGGGAAGAACCTATAGTCACAAGGGAAGAATACTTGAATATGAGAAATACTGATTTTATACATTTTTATTCCAGTATGCATAGTTTTCAAGTTTCTATAAAAGAAATTCGTTGAAATCACGTACAATAGGAGTGGTAAATGTCTTAAATACGAAGGTTCACTTTCTTTATGGTAATCTTTAACACTCGTGCTTCCTATTTTGTTTTCATTATTCACTTACTTTGAATCTAAATTTGACTTATCGTTGTCAAAACCAGTAGCATAATATTAGATTTTTCCACTGCAGATGTTGTTACCAGGTTCATGGTACAAATCCCATCCACAACCATCCTGCACCAAATTATGCATTGGCTTGTCAAACTCTAGACATTAAAGCTTTGTCTAGGAAATAATTAATAAATTATCCACATGATTTCTATACATTTTGATGATAACAAAATTAGGTAAATCATATCACAAAGATTGCCCCATTGCGAACTGATATCACAGCTTTGCCACGAGAAAAATCACAAGCTAGGTAAGATGTACTATTTTGTGCACTATTTTTTAATTAGAATTTAATCTTCCTCATCTTCTTATGCAATTGTGCTTCCTTTCATGGTTAGATTCTCTAGAAGAACTATAAAAGAAAAAAAGAGTACATTGTGAATGCCAAGGCCCAAAAGAGAAGCAGTCGAACCCTAGGAGGCCCAAAATCAATAATGTTGTCAAGTGTCAACTCTCCTAACATTCAAGGTCAAGAAAAAAGTGGGTGTTGAGGCTCCCTTTGTCCAATGGTTGTGAGTTGTGGAGATGGCCAATCTACCAGATTGACTTATAGTATTGGAGAGCTACTCATGATGCCACTATGAATGAAATAATCCAAGAGCTATAAGTGTAGGGTGATGAGCTTGGAACTAGAAATATGGGAAGATTAGTCTCTGAGTGTTCTCTCGTAAAGGTAAACATCACATGAAGGGAATAGGGCAATACATATTTGGTCCTTGTACTGTGCAAAAATTATCAAGGAGCCATGATAATCTAAATTAGTGAAAACAATGATGAATTTTATAATAGGTAATGCGTCTAACAATGAAGTGGTCTTCTAATTCAAATTCATGTTTGAGGCATGCCTAAAATTTAAATGTGGAATCAAATAGCAATTAAACAAAGGAACTAATATTTTTTATGAATAAAATACCTAGTATAGATATTCTTAAATCGTGATTTGCAGAACACACTCTTGTGCATGGCAGGACATACGAATATTGTGCACATTATCCTTTGGCTCTCAGCAAGACTTGCAGATATCTGTGTTACAACTTTGTTTTATGCTCCTTGATCTTACAATAATTATCTTATTTAATATAGATAGGATCTTCCTTTACCATGCTTTTATGGGAGTGGTCTTTGCACTTCCACTTCATATTCCACATTGATGTACTTAGCAATCTCATTGACCTATTTGTGGTTTTATTGGAAGTGGGGTAAGTGTTTGTTCAACAAAGGTGTAATATTTGTAAGTTGTAACATTAGACATGTCTCACAGACCGACATTGGTGACACAAAAAACAAGGAGCATCAAGTGCTTGGTTATGACTCCTTACATAGACAGATGCCCTCTTGTTATTTAATCATTTGTAGTTAATAAAAAAATGCATTGATCCAAAAGTGAAGTAAGTCATAAGAGTCATAATCCTTGTGCAAGACTTACAGGCATATAGAAGCACTACATAGTTTGCCATGGTTACTAACGGATGTTGTTCATTGGCATCAAAACAACACTTACATACCATATTTCCTTCATCACAAAACCCAAAAAGGACCCAGGATTGGGCCCATTCATCAACAGCACCAAAAAAACCTATAAAGGTTACAACATATAGTAAAAGAAAATTAAAATGAGGCATGGCCAATGTAATAAATAGTATACATGGATCTCAAATAAACTGGCAAGGATGACCCAACTTCTAATTTATTAATCTCCCAGGGATGGCCCAGCACAACAAGCATATGTAAGACTGAAGTGATGGAGTTGATCCTTAACTAATAATGTATTATTTCCTGCCAACCTAGCACTCCAGTTCTATAGGAAGAGTGGGACTTCCAGATACCCTCATGCCTCCCAAGCCATCTTGTTTCATTGTCTTGAGAAGTCTATTAGTATTTTCTATTAAGTTGATTAGCAGATAAATCACAAGAGGATAATTTTATGGGTTATAAGTTTGATTTAGAGATCTATTATTGCTCATCAAACATATAGAAAGATGTAGAAAGTTTTAGGGTGTCTTCAAAGTACCAATGCAAGGCTTGGAAAGTTTTTGGGTTTCTTCAAAGCACTAGAAAGGCTTGAAATTTCCGGTTTCCTTCAAGACGAACAACATATTTAGAAACTCGTTGTTTATAATGTTTTACTTCAATGAATTGATTGGGGGTGTTTCAAAGCATTAGGGATATCTATGAATCTTTCAGTGTTGAGAAGTTTTTTACTTGTATTTAAATAATAAAAAACTTTTCAAAATAGCCTTTGACATAGTACCTCACCAAAATAGATTTGAGGATCACAAGTTGTGGGGATGAAAATCAGATAGTGTTGGATACCGTGATATGCTTGAAGAATGTATAAGTTCTTAAGTATTTCAGAAAATTAACCCTCTAAGCTTGTCATTTAAGTTTCCTAAAGAGTTGTCCTTATTTTTAGAATATAAGTGTATACTTGAGCATGTGGTGTTTCCCACACTTTTCCGAAGGCCTTTTGTAAATGGTAAATGTCATCTTACAAGCTCAATATTGAAGGTTTAATACTGTGTAAATGTCTCTTATTGTTCCGTTAGATGGCATGCTTTAAGTGCTTTTGTTTTATGTGTGTAGTGTGGAAGATACATGCAATTATGTGAAGGTATGATGAATCCTACATAGGTTCCCATAATTGCGGAATTGCAACTCTGACATGGGATTGCTTTCAAATTGTATATTATCAAAATTATTTCAAATGCATAAATATTGTATGGTGAATATAGAGACACTTACATTGATTAAATACAACATCACATACACCAAGAAACGTGATTGGTCTCCCCATGTGTGTCGTGAATCCCCATGTCAGGTACATGGATTCACTTGATATACTCCTAAATGTATAGGTGTGGGGCACATGTTCTCTATGGGATGCGTGTTCCGTGAGTGTCAGACATGTAGGCCTCATGTGCCCTGACTTGTTTGATACACAATGCAAAAAAAATAATGTAATAAAGGAGTCTTCTGGCCTTCATTTCATACACCCCCATTTAGAAAAAACTTGCATTTATGTGCAAACAAGGAGAATCTTGATATTTTAAGTGTTTGTTGCATCTAAATTTGGTGATAATTTTTCTGCAATTGCCATTTGTTGAACAACAACATTCTTTCTATATCCATAGAAATTATGGCTCAATTATTGATCTCCCGTTCTACGAGATCTGATCTCTACCTCTATTGGAGCTGCTCATGCAGCAAGACTAGACGCTCCTTTTTAGGTTTTGCGCCCCTCCTTGTTCTATGGGCAAATCGCATGGGCCTTCAGTGAGAGGGAGAGTGCCGGTTGAGAAGGAAGTTGGGCGTGAATGTGGAGAGAGTAGGTGGAGAGTCGATTGCAGATTCTGGAGGACAAGCGTGAAGACTAAGGTGTCCCCCGGATGGAGAGGGGCGTGAAGGATGGATAAGGCGTGCTGCTGACCGTGGCAGCTGCATGAGAGACTGGGCGTGAAGCTGAGTGTAGCAGTTGCGTGGGAGATTGGGCGTACAGGGGCAACGTGAAGGAAGGGCGTTTGCAGAGAGAGCGAGCATGAAGGTTGGGGGAGTAAGGATGTGTGCGTGGAGGAAACGATGAAGGCTGGGAGCATGGATGCTACAATCAGCGTGAAAAATGGCAGTTAAAGACATGCAGGTAATGGGAAGGCTGGGAGCGTGGATGCTGCAATCAGCATGAAAGATGGCAGTGAAAGACGTGCAGGTAATGGGAAGGAAGCATCCTTGTGGCCCAATTCCTCCCTGTTTAGATCTGAAAGCGTACCTGCTTCCATGAGAAGATGAGGAAACAGAGATTGCACTTTATTGCTAGTCTTTGATTGAAGTTGTTGTTGTCCTTCATGTTGTTGTTTCTGTGGCTGATAACCTGATACTTGACCAAGCTGCTGATGTTTGACAGATGTTGGTTTGAATGTAATAGTCAGTTTTGCCTTCACTTCACTATTTATATCACTCCTCAATTGAACTTGTGCTGTTTGTTGTGTCTTAGTTTGTGACTGTAGAGCAACTTGATGATTTTTCTGTTGGTGTTGCATTTGTTGCTGCTGAGAAGTCACCAAGGATGTGAGAGGGATTTCAGATTCTGTAATCTGAGGTGAAATCACTCTATAATGACCATGAATATCCAAATTAAAAGGTTGAGAAAGCAAATGTCCATTTGGCAGTGTCGTTGCAATCGTTCCATTGCAGTGTCCATCGCTTAAAGTCTCCTTTTCACCTCCTGAATGAACGGGATTGATGGTTGTAATGGATTTTATACCTTGGGAATGGTTTCTAGTCAAAATATTTTCTGTAAAAGTAGGTTTCTCTTCACACTCCAAAATTGTTGCCATCTGAGGATCCTTAAACGGAACAGAACTAGGCTTCAAGGTTCTACTACTAATGACTCTTTGTAACTGACCATGGAAAAAGGGGCAGCTTTCTCCTCTACCACAGAACCCTTGAGTGTGATATCGACATATGTTCCCACTTTGCGTAGAACCTTCTAACTAATTGCATGAACCCAGCATACCAGGTACCAGACCGGTCGCCCAGTCTCTTTTATTAAAGTTTTCTCCTTGCAGTTGGGGACTCCTAAATGGTGGCTTGAATTGTACAACACTGGGAACTGGAGAATACATACCGTGTTGTCTTACAACTCTGTTGGAAGAATCACCAACAAAAGCAGATCCCACTTGATTGGGGAGAGCAGCTAGAGCCTGACCAGGGATAGCAGCTAGAGCTAGGTGATTCATTACGTCTGCAATCACCCATGGCATTTCCAGAGCCAAGATATACTGCACCACATAGTTGCCATAAGCATCTTGAGAGAGGGAAAATGCATTTGCAGGTATTTCAACCTCCAAATGTCGTTGCTGTGCTCCAATTGAATGATCAATGTATCGCTGAAGAACACAACACCCATACTTATGTGTTGCAAACTCAATGCAATGTTCTACTGCAGCATCAAAAAGGAACTGGTTGTTTGCACTGCAAAGATGTTGCAAGCACCGCTGCACAACATGATTCCCATTCAAGTCCTTTATGAGACTCACAACACCGGGCTTAAGCAAGGATACAACCATAGAAACCTCCCGTGGAGTCTTAATAATCTCTATCAATTTTTGTACAGCTCGAGTACCATGTGTATTGAGAGATATATTAACAAGTTCACCTGCTTCCTTCGTCACTGCATGAAGAATTCGCATTCTATGATCTTCAGTACAAACTTCTAGAAGTTTTTGCACGAGATAGTTACCAAATTGATTTTTTATTGTTGTATTCAAGCAGATAGTAAAGCAGACACAGAGATATAATCAAGACAAGGGATGAGCTGAATGCATTCAACTGTTTGTATTCATCTTGAACTAGTTTATTTATACATCATATATGTGGTTGGAGCGGTTGCACTCGCTCCAACTGCTTCTTTAACTAGATTATTACATAAGTAACTAATGACAACTAAGGAGCTTGAAGGGTCCCCTCCAACATCCCCCCACCAACAAAGCCTTTCTTCGTCCCGAAGAAAACAAGAACAACCATGAACTATGATTCCTTTAGTCTTTGTCAACAATCTAGTAGTGGTCAATCGAGCCTCACCCTTTCACCTTCCTATTGGCTTTCATTTGCATCGGTCCAGGAACTTCTGGGCTTCCACGCTCTACCTTTACACCAACTCACCAACTGCCTTAAAACTTCTTAAATGACATTCAAGATATGCTTCTGTATTTCAGTACCGGGGGCTTGATCATTACAAGTGTTCTTCGTGTCATTATTAAGCGTGAAGTTCTTTTTCTGTGTGGTATAGATGTTTTCTGCTTGGATCTTCCTTGATGTCTGATGTCATGAGGATGCCTACAAGTTTCTAAATGTGGCGCTGCTTGTGGTCGATACCGACCGCTAGATATGATATTGTTGTGGCCGACTGACTTGACTCGACTCGACTCGACTCAACGCGACGCTTTAGTCGACTAGAGATCGACTAAATTACAAAGATTGATTATAATACAAAAAGGTCGACCATATTTACATTAACCAACATACAAAGTGACCTTAATAAGATGTCAAGCTCGACCGAATGTAGATACCGACCATATGATGTATCGACTCAAACTACATGTCCTGACAATGTTACATCAACCATATTTTTAAATAATTACTTGACCATATTTTACAGACTCGACCAATTGACTCGTTCATCGACTACTGAGCCATCAACCATTTTAGACTTAAAGTGACCCGACCACTTTTAATACCGACCATATCTCAATATCGACTGTTTGCTATGTCGACCATATCATTGAGATCGACTATATCTTCTATCTTCACGTGTCTATATGTACTACTTTTTTTTTAAAGCATGATGCTTGAACATAAGTAAGAGCCAACCTTATACATTATGTCTATGACAAGCATAGTCGGTTCACATTCGACTTTTACTCTCATCGGTGTGGAGACTGACATTGGAAAGGAAGTTGCAATCTCAGACTTGGTGTAATACATAGTCAATTAGACTACGATAACCATTCACTGGTGACATGCAACCATATAGTAAATATGAGTGAACCAAAACTTATGCAATAAATATCACCAGCGTAATAAGTAGTCTCCTCGGAAGTAATACATGCTCAAAATGATTCTGCAAATTTTCAATACATCGTGAAAGGTCGACGGAATATTTCTTGACTTCTGGTCGCATAATTTCTCATCGATAACAATGCCAGATTTCATTGACCAGTAACATCCACAACTACCCTTGTGTTGAATTCGTCAAAGTCATTGGTGTTGCAATTGTTTGGTAGGTATATAATATTTGTTTGTTGCAATTCTACAATTTTTTGTACTCACTCACTTCTCCTGGCAAAGGTCATAGAACTCGGTGGTCGGAGACGACTGTTTTGGAAATAATAGTTGGTCGACTGCTTCGACGACCATGACACGTATTCTGGATGTTCATGCTCGATCACTCCATTAGTAATTGGTTATTACAGTCGATGGATGAATACACCTGGTTGGCAAGATGACACCTCTTAACTATACTTTAGAAAACCATCCACACATGGGCGATAAATTTGAGCCATCCGACTGATTGCATCATTCGATATCCCCATGCAGCAATACTACGTAGGTCATCTTGTCTTTTTTTCTTTTTCTTTTTATTTTTATAAGATAACCAAAGGGTCACTCCAGGTCGACAACCCATTTAAAAGTAACAAAATGATAGCAGCATTTTATCTACCCCATCGAATTATGAAATGGAAGAATACTGGAGCAGTCGAAGAACTTCTTGGTCGACAAAATGTTATGAGCAACAAGTTGATGGTCGCTGGACGAGAGAGCTCAACTTTGACAGTCGATAGGAAGGTGAGTGGTCGATGATATGTAGTCTTCGAATTGTTGGTATGGAGTCATTCGGAGAGTTTCTAGTCGGTCAGATGAAAATTCAAGGAATGTTGTGAACTAGAGGAGAATCCCTTCGATGACAGTAATTCGAGCGTCCTCAATCCGAGCCGACAAGAAACCAGACACAGAGTTCCATCAAACCGTCAACATCTTCACGCTACTTCCACGACTGAGCAGGTCGGCTCTTCATGATGGAACAAGTTGGATCTTGTCTTCAACCATCCAAGCATGTGTCGACGGTCGACACGACCATCCTTACCATCTTACCAACCGTCGACGGGTATAGATAAACAAAAATATTTTTCTTGGAACAAAATTATAACTCCATACCTTGTAAAACAAGTCGGCGAGCAGTCTGCAAACAGTTTTACATATTCAGTGACCTTCTATTTTGAACCAGCATCTTTAGAAACGTTTTCCCATACGCAATCTTTCTCAGTCTTTCACGCATGATCATTATTTTATCTTGTTTGCAAGTTCGCTTGAAGAGCATCTCTCTTTTTCTGGTTCGAGCTAATCTTTAGTCTTTTCCTTGCAGGTTTCATTCTATCTCTCAGGTTCGTACCGCTCCTTTTTTGCTGCTGTTGTCACCTAGCCAAAAGAGAACGGCAACGGTGCCAAATGTTGTATTCAAGCAGATAGTAAAGCACGCACAGAGATATAATCAAGACAAGGGATGAGCCGAATGCATTCAACTGTTTGTATTCATCTTGAACTAGTTTATTTATACATCATATATGTGGTTGGAGCAGTTGCACCCACTCCAACTGCTTCTTTAACTAGATTATTACATAAGTAACTAATGACAACTAAGGAGCCCAAAGGGTCCCCTCCAACAATCATCAATTCTATTATATGATCAATAATCTCCAAAAAAACCTTCTCCACATCTTTGGGAGATCCTTTATCGAACCTCCTCTGCAGAAAACGACAGCCATTTTGATCCATTGTTGTTGAATAGATTTGGCCTTTTATTTCATCCAAAGAAGTATACTTAAGTTGTTGCTGCTAAAACAAGGGATGTTGCATCTGGATTTGTTGTAATTCTTTTAGTTGTTTCGCTTGGATGAGACGCTGGTGATGATCTTGCTTTTGCACTAGGGACCTCTTTTGTTGTTGTGAACTATTGCTATTCAGTGGTACTGATTTTATCATGTTTTGCTTCAATGGCATTGAAGCTACTTGCGGTAACATATTTGCAGACCCATGTTGTATTGGTACCAAAGAAGCTTGTGAACTGAGCTGCTGTTGTTGAAAAACGTTCTTGTTTGGTTGTTGAACCTAAGGTATTTGGGGCCGGGGTGACTGTGTCACAGTTTGAATGGGGTGGACCAGACAAAGAGATACACACTGGTTGAGATGGACATGAGGGATTTTTTCTTTTGTTGGCTTGGGTTTGGGTGCGGCTGCTGTAAGGATATAGGTGTGGCCATCCTTGGTAAGTTTATACTAGCGAGATTTGGCTGTATAAATGGCATTTCGTGGGTCCTGGTAAGGGTGGCCGAGCAATAAGTCGACACAATCTAATGGTGATACATCACAAAGTACAGAGTCTTTAAATTGACTGATGGAAAATGTTACCAAGCAACGATGAGAAACCAATAGACGGGGACCCTCCTTTTGGACCCATCCTAGATGATATGGTTTCAGGTGAGGAGTGGTGGGTAGATGGAGGCGCTGCACTAGCTCTTGTGAAACCAAATTTTTCTGGTTGTCGTTGTCCATGATGAGCAAGGCCAATGAATTTTTGATTTGGCAGTTATGAGTAAAGAGGGGTAGGGTACATGAGTTGGAATATGTCATTAAGATCAATGAGGGATCTACTTCAATAGGATTCTCAAGAGAAACCTCATCAATGCCATCTACGGGTTGGGATGAAGTAGCTTCAATGCAGAGAGTTTTGTTGGTCTTGAGAGATTGTAAAACGTGACAATCTGATGTGTTGTGGGAATTAGTCTTGTGGAAGGAACACCACTGTGTATTGGCATGTTGGTTGGTAGGACAAGTGGAGGGAAAGTGAGATGAAGTATGGGGTGTGGGAGTTTGTGAAACATAGGGATTATGGTTGGGACGAGATTGAGTTGTACGACGCCAAGGAGCTATCTTTCTTTCCATTGCCAATGCTCTTTGAAAAGCTTTATCTAATGTAGAATTTTCAAATAACTCAACTTCTCTACAGAACTGAACCAATAAACCATAATTAAATTTAATGATTAATACCTCTTCTGGGTCTCGAATGTGGAGCAACAGTCGAAGCTTGGAGAAGTATTCGATATAGGCTTGTACCCCTTGTGTAGGTAGTTAGCGGAGCTAGTGCCATCGGATCCATAAAGACTGAAGATACCCGGGTGGATAAAAACGATCTCTCAATGCTTCACACATGCGAGCCCAAGTGTTGATTGGTTGAGAAGAAGAAGCATTTGTTGAGGCTCCAATGTCTATTACCAAGGTGGTCTTTTCCTCCTTTGTGTCCCACCAAGTTTGAGCAAGTCCTTCCAACTGTAACGCTGCAATCTCTAGCTTTCTCTCTTCGGTAAGGCCTGTGCAAGTCCTGAAATATGTGGAAAGGCTGCGTATCCATGAATCCACAACTTCTCCATTGGTTTGGCCAACGAACTTAGGGAGCTGGAACCGAGTATCTAACTGGAATGGATTTGGGTTGGTCTGTTGTTGCATCCTCATTAACTCATTGAGAGCAGATGCAAGGTCCTGGATTGGATTAGAGGCATTTGAATCAGAATCAACGACCAATGGATCTCTTCTAGGAGGCATCTTGTGGAGTAAGAAGGATGGGAGGCCAAAATTTTTCTTTAGAGATAAATGTGGTGTATGCTCTCTATTGAGTACAGAGGGCGAAATGCATATGGGGCTGTGAGCTTAAGAAACAAAGGATTTTATTAGAGGGAGAGATCTGTGGGAATTAAGATCTGTGAATCTCCTCTATATGGTGGAGATCTGTGAGCGCCTGTGAATCCACCATCAACTATAGGAAACCCTTAGAAGGGTGTGAGATCTATTAGAAATTATGAAAACTTAGAAGAAGAAGAAGAAAAAAGATGTTAAAAAAGAAAAACCCTTACTGCATATCTTGCTTCTCCTTGGGATCTTGGAGCTCTGATACCAATTGATCTCTCGTTCTACGAGATCTGATCACTACCTCTATTGGAGCTGCTCATGCAGCCAGACTAGACGCTCCTTTTTAGGTTTTGTGCCCCTCCTTGCTCTATTGGAAAATCGCATGGGCCTTCAGCGAGAGGGAGAGTGTCGGTTGAGAAGGAATTTGGGCGTGAATGTGGAGACAGAAGGTGGAGAGTCGATTGCAGATTCTGGAGGCCGAGCGTGAAGACTAGGGTGTCCCCCGGATGGAGAGGGGCGTGAAGGATGGATAAGGCGTGCTGCTGAGCGTGGCAGCTGCATTGGAGACTGGGCGTGAAACTGAGTGTAGCAGCTGCGTGGGAGACTGGGCATACAGGGGCAGCGTGAAGGAAGGGCGTTTGCAGAGAGAGAGCGTGAAGGTTGGGGGAGTGAGGATGTGTCCGTGGAGGCAACGATGGAGGCTGCGATGAAGGATGGGAGCGTGGATGCTGCAATCAGCGTGAAAAATGGCAGTTAAAGACGTGCAGGTAATGGGAAGGCAGCTTAATGGGAAGGTTGGGAGCGTGGATGCTGCAATCAGCGTGAAAGATGGCAGTGAAAGATGTGCACGTAATGGGAAGGCAGCGTCCTTGTGGCCCAATTATCAAGGGGGCCAAAGAGAGAAAAGGGTGTTCATGTTCCTCCTCCAGGTCCAAGTGTCATTGTTACTAGTTGTGTCTTGGAAGTGGAGTCATTGTTGTTGGAAGTAGAAGCTCCAACAACAAGAAACTAAGTCAAGACAACAATTAAGTGTAAACGTGTAACCATAGGAGTAGTTCCTATAGGTAAGGTTGTTGATGGTGGAAGTTGCTTTTGGACATGTCTTTTGTTGGACACCCGTATCTATATGTCTATGTGTTTCTCTGTCAGGTGACTTAGATTTTTCATTTTAACAGGACTTCAGGTCTAATCACTAAATCTTGGTTGAATATAACACTTGTTATAAGCTTACTGAAAATCCCAAGTAATAAATCTTGGTTGAATATAACACTTGTTATAAGCTTACTGAAAATCCCAAGTAATAAATCTTGGTTGAATATAACACTTGTTATAAGCTTACTGAAAATCCCAAGTAATATAAGTGTAGTTTCTTAAAAAAAAATCATGTGCATGTTTGAAACTGTGCAAATGTACCTTGTTCTTTAACTATCAAATGGATCCAAGTTGAGAAATGTTTTTTATTGGACATATTGGAATAATCCATCTTTTATTTTCAATGGTTTATGATCTGTCCATAATCGGAGAGTTGTACCCCAATTTCTAGCATATGTTTAGCTTTAAAAAAAATGCAGTGGCACTGCTTCTTCCAAGTCCTCTTAGTAGAAACAATGTAGAAGTGGTATATATAATTTATTTTTCTTCTATCTTTTAGTGGTGTTGATAAGTTGATGACTATCCATATGGGTTTAAATGTTGTATACCGATTGGAAAATATCACAGCTGCCTAATGCTACAATGCAAAATTATTCACTTAGAAAGAGCAATGGGTCCATCATCTACTTGGAAATCTTGGTACCTTAAAAAAAATGATGTGAGAAACATCTGACTCCTTTATACAGGTAGACCTTAGATAACTTACTCTATAGCATTGAGGAATGTTTTAAGTTTAGAGTGGGTATAACATTATCTTAGAACTAGAATCACCATTGCAGATGGGCACATAAAATAGGATAGATAACAACAGACTTTACAAAATTTATATTTTAATTGTATTTTTTTGTTATTTCTTGCTTTATATATGCCACCAGAAACAAACTATGAGGTGGAGTTAGTAAAACTATTATTTGCCACATTGATTTTCATTTGCAAAGTGGAAGTTTGTGTTAAATTTTTATAATGTAGATCTGATTTGATAGCAGTAACAATCTTTTTCACTTTTTAGCAGACCTTTAGCATGTAATTCTAAGATTATAAACCAGTAGTAAAGAAGAAACAACCATCCACAAGAACGCAAAATTTTTACTCTGGGGAAACCTTTTCAGGAATAAAACCCCAACAACGAATAATCTTCCTTAATATGAGATGAGTGAATTTTACATGAGCAAATTTATAGAGCAAACTTTTACATTAGCCTCGAGGGCACACATGCCAAGAGAACATGAAGATGAAATGCCAAGAAAATATATGTAAAGAACTGCCCTGTTGAAATAGGCCATTGTAGACCCTTCAAGTTATGATGTCAGCCCTCAAAGAGATGATTGCTGCTAATTGTTGACTGATCCAAACCCTTGCAGCCTGTCATTGACTGATCAAGCCTTCTGGGTTTCATGTTGACTGATCCAAACCCTTCTAGGGCAGCGACAGACTGAATCAATCCCTTATAGGGTTGCGGCTTCCTTAACCAAGCCCTAACAAGGTTACAGCTTCCTTAACCAAGCCCTAACAAGGCTGGTGCAGATTGGAACAAGCCCTAACAGGGCTGCAGCTACCTTAACCAAGCCCTAACAGGGATGCTGCTGACTGGAACAAGCCCTAACAGGGTTACGGCTTCCTTAACCAAGCCTTCTAGGACTGCAACTACCTGAAAGAGGCCCTCCTAGGGCCGCAAATGAGTGAGAGAGGCCCTTCTAGGGATATAATAGACCCTCGACAGCAGGGATAATTTTAAGGACCCATACTTATTTAAAAGTATATAAAACTTGGCGAATCTTACCAATTCTTAAAATGTCAACTATAAACTATTTGGCGATATTTTTCTAAAATTATTTCAATTTCTAAGGCTTTTATATAGTTTATATAATAATTTGGCGAATTTTAGAGTGAAAAAAGTTTACCCCGTCAAAATTAGGCGAAATGGGGCTTCAAAAAATGTAAATTGGTGAATCTTTTTTTGGAAAAAAACATGGAAAAATAGCCCATGGGCTAAATTTCGCCCCTAAAATTATCCTTGCTCGACAGCCTTAAAGAAGAGAAGGAAGCTCTGCTAGGGACCTCGACAACCTTGAATAAGAGAGGGAAGCCCTGAAGAAGAAAAACATGAGCCTACTAGCTGATCCAAACCCTCAAGAAAACATAGTTGAGATGAAGAAGATAAATAGTAGCTGAAAAATACCCCAACGAATTCTTGGACGGAGATGAATGATTGATTGAATGGTGTTTGATATGTGTTTTTCACTTGAGAGGGTTCTTCATTTATATTCCATCATTGAGTAATTCAAGGGGTGACTTCCATAAGTCAAGATGTCAACAAATAATATAAAATACATTCGTTGAGTTCTTTTAATTTCATTGTGGGATTTTAACACTTCAATAGAGCTAATGATATTTCATTTGGGATTTTAAGTTTTAACCCAACCTTCTTGGGTAACTCACCTTTTAGCAAATTCTTAGCCCCTTCTCTTCATCTCCATGGTCCACTCGTGCCAACTCAAGTACATCATCATATATAAGAAAGATTATTCTTTGGGTGGCTTATTCTCCCCACTAACACCAAGGTCCCAGGCTAATTATTCCAACAAGGGGTGGTCAGTCCCTTGAGGAGGTCCCATAGACTAGTGACCAAGGAGAGGAGTACATCACACATCACTTGCCTAGACCCAATATAGGGCTTCTAGTGATGGCCTGGTAACTGACTAGGTGTCTCAGCCCCAGGCTGAATCTAGTTGACGAAAGTCAACAACTTGGTAACTAACCAAGTGCCTCAGTCCCAGACTGAATCATGTTCCTGGTAACGGACCAAGTGCCTCAGCCCCAGGATTAATCAAGTTGAACAATGTCAACAACTTGGTAACGGACCAAGTGCCTCAATACCAGACTTAATGATATTCCTGGTAACTGACTAGGTGCCTCCATTCTCCCAGAGAATGGCTCTCGATGCTGCTCAAAAATCAACAGTTTGTGATCATGTTAGAATGCTACAGCATGCTATGCATATAATGTTCTGTTCTTGTCATATGTTTTAAGCATATTTGATGTTTTGATAATGATCGTATTTGGAATGCATGACATTTCCAACATATATGGAGTGCATGATGAAGCGAAGGATAAAGCATTTAAGTTAGAAATGAGCTGGAATTGAGAATTAACAAAAAGACAACATCAAAAGGTATGTTTGAAGCCATAAATACTAACATTGCAGTATGATACCAAGTTTCTTTTATAATGTTTGCTTTCTTGATATGAATCATACCAAGTCATCCAAGTCATCTATGTATGGTTTGCCATTATAGGAGCTATCATATTTTCATTCTTAATCTCTTTATTATAGTGTCTGTCTCTGAAGGATATACATGAAGCATAATATTCCTCTTCCACTGTCAACTTATGAAATTTACATTTAAATATGCATATTTTGTAGTCAAAAAATATTATTTCATAATCTCTCCTCTTAAGATTTCACATCACACCTCTTAACTTTAATTGCAATAAACTCTTCACAAATAAACTCCAGCTTCAAGTGAAATTTACAATTATCCCATAGATCCACAGTCTGTGTAACATGATAAAGTTCCATTCCATAAAAGCTGTTTAAAATAGAACAATTCCATGGTACACAGACTTTAGATAGAGGGTCAACACCCAGAGTTATATTGATCTAATCAGTGCCAATCAATCATCGTTTCTAATGGAGGTAAAGTCTATTAAACTATAAAAAAACTGTCACAGAGAAATCAGTTTCCTTCCCAACTAGAGAACCAGTAGGCATGCTTATATCGCTCTGTGTACTTCAATATATACACAAAATTGAAGCGAACAGACTATTTACTGTAAATGAGGACCATACAGATAAGATAAGATAAGATAATTTTATTAATGTCCAACTAATGACCACAAAAGTAGGTCAATGGGACTGTTGAATACAATGATGTTGTTACAAAGCAGGAGTACCAAAATGTCTACTATAAAAAGCAATATGCAGAAAAGAAAGTGAAGTAGAGAAGGGAAGAGAGGAGAAATCTATACCAAAATATAAATATCTGCAAAAATATTTAAAAAGTAATTAGTATATTAACATGTGCATATCAAGAAGCTCCCAAAAAATATGTACTTAATGTTTAAGATCAATAAAGACTGAATTAGAAGTAAGTTATGATTACTATACTACTATAAAGTAAAATTTCACTGAATTCAGAGTAAAATTTTCTAGAGAAGTGTGAGATGTGCTCTGCACTAATTATTGTTGTTATTACTCAGAATTGTCCCTTAGGAGAGTCAGTCCCAAGGGGATCTGAGATCATCTAGATCTCCCTTGAAATTTGTGTGTGCTAGTTTCAGTGGGGTATCCCTAGTTGATCCTTCCATGATCAAAAGCTAAAAACCTGCCAGTAACTCTTCGAATAAATGAAGAAGACACGTAGATCTGCAACTAAATATTGCATATCAGCGATCTGATTCTTGAAATCTATGAACAGATTTGTCAAATATGCACTTGAAACTGTAAAATTGTGTTGAAATTCGTAAGTTGAGTGGTGCAAAGTGCAATGGGAAATGGAGAGAGAAGTATTGGAAAGTTAAATCAAAACTAATTCTTGTTAATAAAAGATCCTAACATCTGAATCATTACTAGCAAAAGGAGCATTCCACTTTGAATGAATTCTCATGGTGGTACAAATTCATAAACCAGAGAAACTCGCTTTCATTAATCAAATATGCAATTACATAATTATGATACAAATCAAGACCTAGCTCGCTCCAAGGAACTGGAGGGGATGCAAAATAACATTCACTACTCAAGATCTTGTTGATCTACAAAAACACGCTAAAGAAGATTTCAGACTCTAGAGATTAAGACTAGAGGACAGAAGACGAGAAGAATAGAAGAAGATGAACAATGGACACTAATGACCTGCTCCTCCTGGCCTTGTGTTTTTGCTTGAAGATATTGTTCTAATACTGAAATATCTTGATGTATTTGCAGTGCTTACATTGGCCCTGCTTTTCTCCAAAAATTTGATTCAAAATTTGCCTTCAACAAGATCCCAGAAGCCACTAAAAGAAGCGCTATTTTTGCTAGTTGTGAAGCATTTTTAGTGATCAACTAAAATTTTCAGTTAAGATGCTAAATTTACTGTCATCTCCAATCTATTTGTCTTCTTCAACAGTACTGATTTTTGACACCAAAAAGCTGAATACATCTCTTCTAATTTAGCGTTGATTTAGGTGTTTTTGGCTGCTTTATTTTTCTTTCCAAACCTGCTAAAATCATCCATACAAGAGAGCTGTTATAGAGTGATTTCTCTGCCTTTTTATCACCTCATACTGAAGATGGAAAATCTTATTCATCTCCCTGAAATTAGGCATTAGCTAGATTCTCAAAGAATTACTAATTTGGATGTGTTGATTGGTCTTCATATGCTGCACTATTCTTGAAGAAACTTTTGTCTTTGTTGTACCATAAATAGATCAAGCAAGTAGTTGTTTTTCTCTTCTTAATATAGGAATATTACCCTCATAATAGAGGCACCCTGCTCTCTCTAAAAATAGCAACAATTACCAGGAAAAGAAACAAGTTTTTTTTTCTAAAATAACAAAGGATCAATTCTCCCAAAGGATATTAACAAACCCTCACAAAGAGGACACCCTTCTACCGCACAACTGACATTAAATTTCATTACGCAAAGTGCTCAACTGGTAGTGATCTCCACCTCTAATTATAGCAAGAAAATCCACAGCACTTTTATCTAAACATGGCAGGATACTCCCTCATATCACCCACTGGAATGAATCTCTTCTATTTGCCTAATTTAGCATACGGAAAATGCTATACAGGGTAACAAATCAACAACCTATCTCACTGTTAACTTGCTGAGATAAACACAACAAAGGGAAGCTCTGTCTTCTAACATAGCATCACTAAAGAGCAAATTTCACATGTTAATTCAAGGAAGAAAAATACTGAAATAGAAGTTTATGGAAACATTAAACTGCAACATGAATAGAGAATGGCATTCTTCTCAAGATCATGCTACTTTCCTGTTTATACGTGTTGAGTTCAGCTCCATGGAAAGGAAAAACAGTGATTCAGCTGCAAAGAAACCACCAAAGATGGTCAATGTTCCTCATCCCAATCTTCAATCTGGCCATACCTTTTGATGGCGACTAGAATCTTCCTTTTGATGGCAACTAGAATCTTCCCGTAGAATGTATATATAAGGTTATAATAGTGGCTCGATTAGGGGACAGATTCTCCTTTCAGGATGCCAAGAATCCCAGAATTTGACCAGGGAAAACAATGGACTCAAAACTTGTTTCGGATTTGATTTTGTGACATTGAGTGTCTTACCACAAGAAATCGGACTCTGATCCTTGATTACATTATGATATAAGATCATATTTGACTGTAACAACTCTGATTAATAGGACAACACACCATGAACTAATTGAAACACACTCAGAAATCCCTAAACGATGGACTAAAAACTGACCCAAAACAGACACATATAATGTTCAACCAAGGCACACCAACATATTGAACTTATTGAATCTGTAACCCTAACCTAACCAAGACAAACATGCCTTATTAGTGTTGAAAAGACATCGCATTATGGTGGTAGTTTCAACTTGGTATCCTCAGTGAGGTTCCATTAGTTGGGACAATCGTCTGTTTGATCGTCTTTGAATACAACATGGCTGGCCCACTGACACTATCCAAAGAAGTACCTAGATCTTCATCATACAAGTCCACTTCCTTAAAAAAAATCTTCCTAGATTTTTCTTGAAATACCTTTTTAATTCTCTCTCGATAAGAATCCCAAGAAAACATGTTTTTAAATTCCCTTACCAGATCATCAATCCTTCTACTTTCTTCCATGATGCAAGTCCTTTTGATCTTGATCATCTGTGGACTCTCTCAAGTACTCGAATTAACTGCCAAGATATTCTCAACATTGAAGGAACTTGGAGGAATGTTGAAAATTTACATAAACCTAGATATTGATTCACAATTCCAATAAATTGATAAACTCGGATTTATTCTCAGAAATTTAACACATTCTAAAATCTGCAATTTATGAATGTGAATACCCTGAATTTACTCAACCAAATATGCAACAGAAACAATGAACATTACACACATTTGAACACAGGAATTTTGGGCAATGCCCCTGGAAAAACCCCGAAGGAAAAACCAGTCACAATGAGAAATTTATTATGAGCTCATGAAGAAATAAATGAGTTTACAGCAGTACATTTTCAGACAACCAAATCACTGTACTTATCTCAGAAAACCGAGTCAACACCTCCTCGATTTTTGTGCAGCAGTATACAGTAAACTGTACGATCAATTTGGCTATAACAACAACCTTGAAATCTTAGCCCAGTTCTATACTTGAAAGTACGGACTGTACAGATTTAACACAGTAGTAAATTGCCTCGAAATCTATGCAGGGTCTCCCTCGAAATCTATGCAAAATATGCCTCAATTTATGTGACAGTACACTATATGGATTGTATATTCTTGTTGTATGGAGTCTAGACTGTATATTCTCTCTGCTGTACCGAAAGATTTAATGTTGAGAATACCTCGATTTGTGTGTCACCAATAACTCTTGCTATCTGTGCCCCCTTTGCTGCTACTTCTCTCCTTCTCCAAGCTTTTCCTCTCCAAATCTCTCATTCACGAATGTATCTAAACTCTCCTAGAATTCTCTTTTTATTAAATGAGAGAATGACTTTGTCTCTTCATCTTCCGAGTGACTGTCTCTTCATCTTCAAAGTCAATGGATGAGACAAATTGCACTTAATGAATTAAAAAACATTTTCACTCACTAATTAATAAAAAGTCACATTAACTTTATAACACTAAAATTAATGTCTAGGAAAGTCACTTAGGTCCTTTCTACATGCCTAGACACCAACTCTATGTAGAAGACCTTCCGAGCTATAAAATATAACAAGAAACCCATGATCTACCTTCTTGTCAACATGCATCATCCATTTCTCCTCAAGCACTAACGACTTTTCCTCAAGAGTTGGAGCTAAAGGTATTAGGGATCCATCCTCTACCATAATGTGAGACTGTAAAGTTTTAGGTAACAAACTACGACCCACAAAACATTTTTTGTCACCCTTGAAGAAAGAACTTGATGGTTGTAATACCCTTCTTCCTTGTTGAATAAACATGTTACTTGTTCAAAGTTTCAAACACATGGCAAGCATCCTCCTAATGAGGAGTATGTTGATTGAGTTGTCATTGATGCCAACATGGGACTTGCAGTGGCCCTTTCAATTGTCATTGATGCCACCAAGATCCCCTGCAGTGGACAAGCTTGATGGACAGGTATGGACTTGATCATGGACACTTGCATTACGCCCACACACTTGGTAGCTTGTTAATTCTTGTTGCCACTATGATGATGATGCTCTCATACTCTTGCATGTGGTTGAGATGGTGACAACCTTGTTGAAGAAACCTTCTTGGCATGATCACAATTCCCTTGTACCCCCATCACTTGAAGGAATATACAATGGAGCTCTTTGTGTTGTTGATGATGCCCATGAAGCCCATGGAGCGCATTGCTTAATTGATGAAACCCTTAAAGTCCTTGAATGTGATGAATGGCTATGATCTTGCATGGAGGTATGGTGAAGAAGCTTTGAACCCATAAGATGGTCTTTAAGCCCACATGCTTAATGGTGGTTGGTAATAGCACATTGTACATGTATGTTTGTGCTACTTCCAATATATGAAATGCCATCCAAATTCCATAATTCATGATTCCATTATAAACATGCCTTATCATGCCATCTAAATTCCATAATTCATGCCTTGTCTCCCCTCGCTAACCCTAAAAATGCCCTAGGCCCCACCCAAAGAGCAAAAAAACAAAAAAAAATAAGAAGCTTCCTATTCTCCACGGAAGCGCTCAGGAAGCGAGGTCGGAAGCGAGGTCAAAGCGAGGTCGAAGCGTGGAGGGTAGAGCTCGGAGTGCTCGGGAGCAAGAAAGCTTCGCACAGTGGCAAGAAGCGTTTTTTCCCTGCCCGAAGCGAGCTTCCAAAAACGCTTCGGCAGCGCTTTCGCTCAGAGCACGAATTTGGAGCCTAAACTGTGGGGGGGGGGACGCTTCGGCAACTATGCCCATGGGTATCAAAGACATAATGATGGTACACATTATGGAGCTTGGTCCCCATCCTTGAAGAAGCTCATTGAAGCCTTTACTCTTGTTGAGGAGCTCATGGAGATTATAGATGCACATGATGTATGGAGGAACCCTTGGACATGCCCATGAGTATGTGAATAAGCCCATATGTGATGATCATGGTTCACATGATGTATGATGAAGCCCTTGTTGATGGTATCTTTGTACATAGATGCTTAGGTCTTGGAACCCACATACATCATGTTGTGGCTTGATGAGGTCATGGAGCCGTTGGATATGGTTCAAGGCTTTGGACCTAGGTTGGCGGGAAGCGCCCCCCCCCCCTCTCCCCTGCTCCGGAAGCTAGCTTCCGGCCGAAGCTACCCAGAAGCTAACCAGAATCGCGATTCTGTTTTGCTTCCGGACGGAAGCGATTTTCAGAAGCTCGCTTCCGGGGAGTTTGCAATGCTTCCTGCCACTACGAGGAAGCGTTGAGTAAGCGATTGGAAGCTTCGCTTTCTGATCGCTTCGCTCCGCTTCCCCGAGCGCTTCCCTGTTCGCTTCCGTACGCGTTAAAAACGCTTCCTTGGACGCTTCGCGTCAACCAGCGGAATTAACGCGAATATTCCAACTCTTTTTCCTTCGGCTTCTCTGGATCATTAAATTATCGAAGAAAACGAGGTGAAATGTCGAAGTCAATGGGCCTGTCAAAACACCACTTCAAAGATTACTCTAATCTGTTATTTATTTTATTTAAATTCAGGGGTGTATTCCATGCCATGCACAAGGAATATGTGTCTACAGATAATACTTAAATTTCTCCCTTGAATCACCCTCTCATTATATCGTGGAGGGACGCTTAATTCATTCCTCAATCAATATAGGATCTTTGAATCCTGTATACTCATCTTGGCTGCCTGTTCATCTATCTCATATCCACTCCTACTCGGTGCTATTCCCATTTCATTTGTGATTCAACAAACAATTTGAGAACCAGGTTGTTTTGTTTGCACCAACCTAACCAGACAGCCACTATTAATATAAACGTCAAGTGCTGCTGAGAGGACAGTCATCGACTGACTGGATCCTCTCCACATTCTCCTATAGAGAAAGGACTGGAGTATACATTTGGGAGCTATTAGATCAATTAAAACCTAGGGGGTTTCAAAGCTTTCAATACCTTTTGGTACTGAAAGGCCCATTTTTTCGTTCCACTGAACTTATCTTGACAAACCCATAAGACCATTCAAGGCCAATTCGCGACAATATTTTGAAGTGATGGGGAGAACCCCTTGCTGTGACAAAGCTAATGTCAAGAAAGGAGCATGGTCTCCTAAGGACGACTGTGAACTGAAGAAATATATAGACAAGTATGGCACTAGACTCTGGAGGTAACTGGATCGCTCTACCCAAGAAAGCTGGTATGGAATCCTTCATATATCAATGAATTCATCCAGAGATCAAATTGATCGCTTTATGCTGAGATCAAATCGATCGCTTTATACTTTATGAATTCATCCAGAGATCAAATGCTTGTGTTTTGTTCAGTATTCTAACAGTAGGGTTCGCTATTCCAAGGCCATAGGATTATTCTTCTACGCTACCATTGTCAAATCAAAGTCCTAGAAGCTTTGTAGGTCTATAATGATTAGTAGCACTCCATTGAGTTGTTATGAGCATGTTGAGAGTTATATTTACAGATATAAACAAGGTTTATGGAATCATCATTATATTAATTCTTATTGGATATAGATTAAGAATTTTTATAGGGTTCAGGATTTTTAGATATTGTGTATAAGATCTATGTTTTAATACGTAATGGTTTGTTATAGGAGTTATGGATATTTTTAGCACCTGCATTTGTATTCCCGTAGTTGTATTGGCATTTGTATTCCCGTAGTGAATTGTTTCAATTTTCAACTTTCATTTTATGGTTGATGTTCTTTGTTATAGACTATGTCACCATAGTTTGGTTACCTGGTAACTTTGGTTACAACTTACAAGTACTAGTGATGACAAAATGTTTATTTATTGAAAATTTGAAGCTTTAAGGTTGAATCTTGATGTTATAACTTATGGAATCATGGATATTGGACCTATGGTTGATGAATTCACTAGTAAATGATTAATGATTGATGATTGATGAATGATGTTATATGGTATTATTGTTTATTTCATGTTTTTATCCTTTCCATAACTAATTCAACATTCTACATGCATTTGTTGACATATATGCATTAAAATATATAAAAAATATATATTATATAAAAAACGCTTCCAGAACACTTCCTAACCGAAAGCTTTTGAAAATTTTGCTTCTCGCTCCTGCTCCCACTCCCAAGTAACCTTGCTTTGGACCCACACATATGTGGTATGATAGTCTTTGGAGCCACTACATATTTGATGATCAAAATAAAGAAGCCCATTGCACTTGGTTGTAAAAGTTCTTGAACCCACACATGGCACTTGGACCACTTGATGGACATGGTGTTGAAGCCCCTCCTTGTTCATTATAATGATTATGCCCTTGTATCCTTGATAATAATGGTCATGATGATGATCTTTATTATGGTCATGAAGCCCACGTACAATGTAATGAAGCCCTAAGCTTGTTTTTCTCTTATGATGTGGCAAGAAAAAGATTTAAATAAATCTTCAAGGTCGGCCCAGCTTTGGACAATTTGTTTTAATGGTCAAACAAATCATTTTTAAATTGTTAAAAGGGTGTAAGTCGGCCCAGTTTGAAGGCATTTTAAAAAATTAAAAAATTAAAAGGCCCCCCTTTGTAAGGTCGGCCAGCTAAAAATAAGCCACTATTTTTTATATTTTTTAACCCTCGGGACTTGTATAAAGTATAAATTACAAGTAATTCCACTCTCAAATTGCAAGATGAACACTTATATTTATTGTCTGAATTTGGGGCTTACTGGGTGACTGAGGCAGCCACAGGCAAGCTCTGAATTTCTGATCATTAGCAGCCACAGGAGGACCTTGAACGACAATTCTGATTTTTTTGGGACAGCCACAGTATGAACTCAAGGTGCAAATATCCCTGAAATTAGGGTATCCTCCTGAGGCAACTACAGATTCCTTCTTGCTCTTATTTCGGGTCTCCTTCACTGAGGTAGCCACAATAAATTGAGGTAACTTTGTGTGATGATTACAGCTCTGATTTTCGGATTTTTATACTGAGGCAGCTGCAGAAGTTAGAAGTATTGAGGCAGCAAAGGAGGGTGTGAAGATGTGTGGCTTCAAGCATGTCTAGTTCATCCTCTAATCTCAGTTATATGCAGCTTTGATTTCTTGGTACTGTAGATCATAATATCATGCAAGGTACAAGGTGTCTTATACTCTCCAAGATTTAGTCCTGTACCTTTTAGGTTCAGGTTATGACAGTCTGTGCATTGATTTAATAAGACATGATCAGCAGTTGAACTGAATGACTATATGAGCAACTTATCATATTGATCAGTTGAACAAATTGGCAAGGGTTTACAGGAAGCCGGACACAGGTACAGACATATCCACTGTATGCCTGGACATGGTTAGTGTATGAGCAGATCTCTTGATGTTTGGCATGAACAATGTAAGAGCAGATCTCTTGATGACAGGACATGAACAGCATTGACATAATAAATTTCTTTTGATGGATAAACAATGCACTCAAATAGACCTTGTTGACCTGGTATGAGCAGCATTGACATAGGTATGATGTATGTGAGCAGATTCTACTGCTAACTTGATGTGTATTAGCAAACTCCTTTGGTGATTTGGCATGAGCTTGAACTCTCGTGTATTGGCAGAACTTGCCATGAGCATAAGCAGACCTATGTTGAGTAGATTGATGGTAGTGGCAGATCTTTTGACATGATAGCAGACTTCAGATGACATTTGTAGAGGACCACTTGATGATTGGCTAGCAGCAGTACCTTTGATGACTTATGTGCAGACCTCTTCATGACTTGGAGATTCTTGTGCAGTAGAGCAGGCTGATAATAAGCAGTTGTTGTTTGAGCAGACAAAGTTGTTTCAGAGTGACTTGCAATCTAAGTCTTGCAACCTTGGAGGTTGGATTCCTCAACCCATTCTCAGTTGGAGCTGAGAAGACCAGGCTGGGTCTTGGATTGAGAGTTGGTGCTCTACTTGTCAATTGGTGCTGATTGTAATCGTGAAGATTGGTGTCTCCCACTATAAATCATATTAAAACATAAATAAAGCTTTCATACAATTCTAGTGTTTCTCCTATGATGTGTCTACTGCTATGATTTACTGATTTATGCTTATATTACAGTATGACATGTGATGATTGTTTGATGAATGTAGTGATGTAATTGTAGCGTAATGCATTGAACACTCTGTTTAATTTGTAGAAGTGAAAAAGGGTTTAATTGCTCTCACACTGATTCACCCCCCTCTCAGTGTGACCATTGTGTCCAACAGAGTATTACATTCCCTACACCAAAAAATCCAAGAAGATGGTTGATTTAGCTTTATTTCCTCAATCTCATCGAGTAACAAAAGTTGATCCATTGTTGTGTTAATTTTCTCACTTAGCCTAGCGATGGATTCTCTCATCCAACATGCCATTGAGAAATACCAGGAACAATTGAAAAAAAATAGCAATTGGACTATGAACTCAGGAATTGGAATATGAAACTTTCTAACTAAGAAGGAGAAGATTCATGTAGATATGTATCCAGATAATATGATCAAATTGTTTTGTCACCAAAGGAATCTTCAATGGAGACGCCAGGTGAGAAGATAGTCTTCAAGAAAGTACTACTCACCAACAATCTATGTAGTTGACTACGACTGCAGGGAATAGGTCTTCACTCCCTAGAAATGGAACCAAAAATGTTATCACTTAGAATTGACCCTTGGGGATATCAGTTCCAAGGGGATATGAGAACATCTAGATTCATTGTCTCTATCACTAACAACAAATCTCTCACTTTGAAACTAGCATGTGCATTCTAAACACATTTTGGAGGTACACTAGCATTATGCTTTTGGAATTACTGAAATATCATTAATTTCTGTTAATTCTTGTGCATATGCTATTCTTGTTGCACTTTGATGTCAGTGCCTCGTTTCTCTTTTAGTCATTTCCTCGAAACAACTTCCAACACTTGGATCAATATATAATGTGGTAAGACCTTACAAGTATCAGAGTTGCTTTTTTGGCTGCCTTTTATCATTCATCTATATTTCACTATTCATATTGTATATTCATATGTACTAACCTTGATAGACCCAATATGTACTAGCTTCTTCAAAAATTTACACTATGCTACTACCTACAGCAGAGTGGGAGCATGTGGAAAGCCTAACTGTACAGGGTGTTTTTGTCCATTCTGAAGAGAGATACTAATTTAGAAGTTTTGATTTCATTTGGCAGATTATGAATTATGTGATCAAAATACCACCGGAGAAAAAACCTATTAGTTATGGGATGGATTTAGAGGGTACTAAAAGTAATACTTAACTAAAACGCTGAGTCAAACTGGCTGCTCTAACTAACTCAAATGTTAACTAATTTTCTTTTTTGCTCTTATTTTAACTGTGTTGATTCTATTTATAAGATCCATTACTAGATATTTACAAAGAATTTTGATAGTTCATCCTTGAACATTTTTTAAAGGAGAGAAATATCCTGGTTAATTCTCGCAATGCAAGTATGCCATACATTTTAGAAATATAAGCCTGCTAGGAATTGCCCTTGGAAAAATTGCATATCACACCTGCAATGTGGAATCCAAAGCTCATAAAAATTCTTGGTAATCATTTAACTAGCTACTTGGTTCTTTATTTGCTTTCGATACTGTAACCATAGGAGCTAAGAAAGTGGATAAGAATTGACTTGGTTTGGAACATTTCTCTAATTGTTGCAAACTATAAAGTGCAAGTTTGAATGTTGGAATTGGCAGTTAGAATTACACATGATGAAATTTGGGTGTTAATATTGCTTCTCTCCCCAATTCTTAAAGGGTGCTAGCTAAATGGAAGAGCACTTTCCTTACAATAAGGAGATTGGTGGTTTGATTCCTTCGTGCCCTACCATAAATTAATAAATGATATTGCAATGTATTTTGTAAATATATAACCAATTAGTATTTTTTCTTTCAATCGCTGACGTTTCATTGTTAGGGGTCAATGATATCTGGTCGGTTGGCCTTCTGGATGGTGGAGGAGGAGGAATTATTGGATTACTCACTATACCCGCTAGAAGGTCAGGAGATTTGGGTGACGCCAACTGTTAGCCAGATGGAGTTTCCTACACAATCTATCCATGTTAAGCCTGGGTATTGGGATCAAATGGAGGTAGGAGGGGTTTCCCCCTTTAGCAGTTCTCCCATGTGAGTTCTCTTTTGGACGATCAGGGGTTTCTTCCATACTCACCCCCTTTGGGTGCAGGTTCAACGACTGGATTGGTACTAGCGCTCGACCCTTCGAATGTCTCTTTCGCTGGGATGGAGTTTCCTACACGATCTATCCACGTTAAGACTGGGTCTTGGGATCGAATGGAGGTAGGAGGGGCTTCCCCCTTTAGCAGTTCTCCCATGTGAGTTCTCTTTTGGACGATCAGGGGTTTCTTCCATACTCACCCCCTTTGGGTGCAGGTTCAACGACTGGATTGGTACTAGCGCTCGACTCTTCGAATGTCTCTTTTACCGGGAATTTGTGTAGCTAGTTTGGAGAACCGTTTTCAGCTTTCACATCCTCAGCTTGGAATGAAGTTCCGTTTCATTCAGAGGAAATGGAAAGGGAGGGGATTTTTCCCACAGTTTCTAAAGGATTAGGTTTTCAGTCAAACTCTAGCCCTCTATGTGGTAGTCAAGGCTACGTAGATAGTCCCAAAAGGAGATGGTCCTCGCAAGGGTTTACATCTCTCCTTGCTTTGTTGTCAACATGCTGGTCACTCTCGCTGAGTGTGGATTGCTCACAAGATACATCAAATTTTATTGCTTCCTTGTTGGAGCCGTTGAATCATAATGGAAGTGGGGAGGATCATGTCGGCTTAGAGCAAGCTATAGAAGCTAGGGCTTTGGAGGGGAAATCCCCAATCGAGAATGAAAGAACAGTTCGCATGTAAGACTTAGCCCTGGGCACGAGGAGAACAAGTGCATAAAATTCAAAGGGAAGGCAATCAAGCTTGTGTTGGGTGTAGATATCAAAGTGCCATAGGTAGTGGAAATGGCCAATACTATCGTAGTTGAGAGGGCACAGGGGTGACATTTCAACAATCAAAATTGTGAGGGATTGGGTCGAAAAGTCCTGGTCCAAATCCCTTGACCCTCTTCCCTCAATACAATTGTTGGCGCAGTCTCGGTTCCTCTTTAAATTCGGGATAGCTGAAGAGGCGGTGTGGGCTATTAAAGGTATATGGAATATAGACTCCACTTTGATACTGCTCAAAAAATGGACCCCTCTTTTTTATGCAAGCAAGGAAAGGTTTGATGTGGCACTAATTTGGGTACTGTTATCACACCATAGTAGCAAGGCTACTATTCTTGCTTAGCAGATATCTGCATATTCTAGAGCTTGGATTATTCATAGCTTGGCTATGATGACTTTATATTTTGAGATCACTTATGATCAGAGCAATGTTTTATTCAGACTTATGTTAGACCTTGTGTCAAGGCTGAGCCTTGAGAGTTCAGATTTGATGACCCATGTGACCCTTTATTCTATAAAGTTTCAGTTCAGTGCCCAGAGATGTATTGCAGCAGTGTTTCAGATGGTTTATGATGATTATTGTTATGATGATGTTATATGACCTATGGATGTTTGATCATTGACAATGGATTATTATCTTGTTGTTTTAGTCATGTTCATAGCTTCAGCTTGGTATATCATTCATGATGTGGCAAATGTTGTAAAAATTGAAATGAACTATCTTAATGATGAATTATAAAATGAACATTTTACTTGCACATTTAGGTTGTTTGGCAAAACTCACTGGCTCACTACCTTGCATAGATATGGTCTTCCTTGACACCATTTGTCTGCTAGCTTAGGCTCCACCATCACTTGACTCCATCCATCCATGAATTTCCTTATTTGGCCTTAACCCTTGACTTGTTTTACTTGACTTTCTAGTATTGAGGACTTCCCCTTTTTCTACCTCTGTGTTTGGACCGCATCCCTGTATGTTTAGAGCCTCGGCTCTGAGTTGGTGACAAAACTTGCCTTTGGTAAGTTGGATTGTAGGCCTAAATCATTTTGGTCGGTTGTCCCGATGTTTGGCACTGGTTCGAACTCCCCCTAGTCACTTGAGATGTTGTTGGCTAAAACTGAAAGCTCATGTACTACTTATGGAAACTTATATAAATTCACCCATGGAAACTAAAAAGGGCAAGAGCGATGAACTGCGAAAAATACTTCTCGAAGAGTATAAGAAAGGTCCAAAAAGCAATGGTTCTTAAATGCTATATCTAAACAATTGTTAACCTTATATGTATATGTAAACATGCCCTGGATGCAAGCTGCGATTAGTTGTGCTTATCAGCACACCTGAGATCTGAAGGGTTATGTAGGCCAAAAAGGCCATGAAATGAAATTGAATGATCCTAATGAACCTGGATCAACTTGATGTAGACATGATGCCTAAGTTGAATAAGCACTCTCTAAACAACTTACCCATTTGTGAGGCACAGCCATTCCCCATGTTTATTTTGTCTAGCACAGAGTTTGTAGCTTCCCCTTTCTCCTAGTCCAAAGTGTCTTTTAGTTGAGTTAGACAAGTCCCCTCCTTTGTCCAGCCTTGTTCCTAGCCTTCATCCTTAGCTAGCAGTTAGACCATGTCCAATGGGTGAGTTTGTCATTTAAGCTATTGTGCAAGTAAATATAAATAACAACGGAATGAATAAATATGATTAATGCCACTGAATGATGTTATACTTTAAGTTAAGCTGTGAGTATGATTAGAGGAACATGTCTTAGTCTATAGATATGATTTATCCTTGGTTGTATATGGACCTAGTCAAACCTAGTTTGACTATGGTCATTTCTTGGGATTCGTGATGATGTGGGCCATGAAGGCTTGTTGATGATGATGTATGGGCCCACATACTCCTATTGATGATACTATATGATGGACATATGATTCAGATGGTGATTGATGCAGTTCAGCAGGTTTTATTATTACTTCATATCATCAGATTATGCACTATACATGTATGGTGGACCCTACAGTTAGCCCATCAGGGAAACCCATGGTGTATGAGTACACACTCTTAGTAGATTTGGGTCTTCTGGATCCAATGAGACGTGTATCTTTCAGTTCCGGGCACTTATGACAGTGATAGGTGCATTTTTACACTTTTTTACCAGATTTGGGGCTGATTTTCCAACTTGAGCAACAGGGGCCATGAGAGGCCAATTCACCAAGGGCGATGTATGAGGAGGGGGTGGTCCAGCCACTTGATATTACCATTTACCCCCCCTTCTGGAGAACCTGGTGGGCTCAGTTTGACAGTGCAGGTGCCCTAGGAGGCAGTTTCAACACTTTCACAGTTACTGAGGCAGTCCAGAGATGGGATAAAAGGGTCACTGAGGAATTCGATTTGGGAAATTGAGGCAAGGTTTTGGCACTTGGTTTTCACAGAGGTCTTCCAAGGTGAACCCCCTATCTTCCAGCCAGTTTTCATCACTTGGGTGGGTCCACAAGAGGCCTTTCACTGCTTATCTGTCACAGATTTTGAGGATAGATTTGATCATTTGTATTTATTTTGGACATATTATATTATTTTATGGTGCCATGGGGATGAGCTAGTAAGGATTGATGCCTCCTAGCCCCACCATGAGCTCCATGTGTCATGTCCTAGTCATATGAGGTGGGCTCTTGTACTTTTACCCCCTCTGGTGGATGATGTCACCCTCCATGAGCATCTTTTAGTTATGATGTCATCATTATTTGAGTGATCCATGTGTTATATTGTTATGATTCATTCTTAGCCATTGATCATGTATTGAGATCTTTTAATCTCAACCACTCATTTCATAAAGTGGTTTTGAGATCTAGGGTTTTGGTCTTTATTATCCTATATAAGGAGGAGACCCCCTCATTGTAAAATCATCTAGAGAACTTGGCTCTTGGCTCTTGGAATAAAATTTCTATCTTTTGGAGTACATGCTTGGATCTTGGAGTGGATGTTGGTTGTTTTGATTGTAAATGCTTTTGTCCATTGCACTAGAGGATCTATTGTAGCTATCTTGCATATTTTGCCATATCTTTTTTTACAGGTGGAGAAGACTTCTTTGACAAGTGCGAATTGGTGGGGAGGCTTTCCCTTCAAGCTTGGAGGAGGACGTTTTGGTTAATCAGGGAGTGGTTTTGTCTTTGTACCAACTATTCTTTGCTTATCTCTTTCTTGCTTGTATCTACCTTCAACATGTTAAACTGATTTATGCTTTTCTCCTTGGTTTTGACAGGTTAGAGGGACACACATGTGGCTTGGAGAAAATCGATTTGGCCAGAGGGCTTCAAAAAATTTCTTCGTTTGATATTTAGCAAAAGTAATCCTCATCTCAACTAGCATTCATCTCTTCATCCAGGTATGCTCCAAAGGTATGCTCTTCTTCTTCCTTGGCTTATCCATAACTTCTAGATCATAAAAACCCTAATTGATTAAAACCCTCATTTTTCACTTTTTCTTAGATCTACTTGGATCTAGCTTGGCTTTGGGTAAGATATTGAAAACCCACCTCTATAGCATCCATGGCAATTCGGATCTATAGTTTGGTGAGGATTGGCTTTCATTTGACACACTTTCCAAGACACATTAGTCTTCTTGAGGGAGGTCGCACTTCTTGAGGGAGGCTATTGGGGCTACTTCCAAGAGATGGGTAGGTGAGATCCCACTTGATTCATACTCTCCTCACTTGATAACCTACCCCTAGTGCTTCACCTTGTTGATTTTTTCCTTGTGAGCCCCATTCCTCATTTTGAGGGTTGTGCCCCACTTGGGTCAATTTGGTGATGCATTTTCCATCTCAGATCTATGGAGATCTAGCCATTGGATCACTTTGATTTTCTAGATCCATATTGATACTTGCCTAAACTACTTGGATCTAAAGTTTGGTGGTCATTGAACTTGATTTGACACACTTTATCATGCTTTTAGCCCTCCTTGGGTGTTTGAGTTTGTCCACTTCTAGAAACTGGATGGTTGAGATCCCATTGGATTTGGAAAGAGCATATCTTGAAACCTACATCTAGTGTCTCACTTTGTGAAGTTCCGCCTTGGGGGTAGCATTCCTTGATTTGGGGAAAGTTGTCCACTTGGGTCACTTAGTGAAATATTAGATCTAGTAAGATCCAACCATCACATCTTGGGTAACCCACTTGATTTGCATCCTAGGTGTCTTGATCTATAATTTGACATCTTTTTTACTCCATTTTCCCATCCACTCAAGGCACTGGTCCACCTAGGGCAATTCGCACTTCTTGGGAATTGTGTCAAATACTAGATCCCATATGTGGGTATCTCTAATTTCATCTTAGATCCATAGATCTATCTTTTGCATACCCCTTGGTACCTTTTGAACCCCTAACTTCACCTTATGCGTCTCATTTGAACCATTTCCATATCCCAAGGAAGTGGGTCCCACTTGTCTATTTCATGGTACTAGATCTGTCTTTTTGGTCTTCATAGGTGGCCCATACCATTCATTGGTTGAAACATTTGTCACTCCTTAAGCCTTTTTAACCACTATCTAAACTCTTGGGTCCACCTAACCTTGCATTGGTTTCCGTAACTTGTCATTTACACATCCCTAGGAACCTTTGTCTTGGTCCAATCACTTTTGAGTGATCATAGGGTCTCCCCCTTGATCTTGATTTATCTTGATCTAAAGTGAAGAGTGCCTCGGTTGCCGTGACTCCCAGCTTGCATTGGGAACCGTGGCATCTCTTGGGTCATCTCCTCTACCGTCCCGGATGGGATACCTTTAGGGACAACTACAAGTTGTGTGATAACAGGTACATCTCCTAGGTTTGCCAACGGAATTCTAGAACAATGAAAGTCTCAAGAACTAAGGCAATGTCATGGGGACTTTTTTGGATGCAGATGTCCTTTCAAACTTCGGGCGAGATAACTGTCACTCGGATCTTGGTCTCTCTAGATGTCAGAGAGGGCTTGGTGGAGGAACTGGCATTTGTGGCAGGGGATGAAAAGTATGTGCAAAAACTGGATTATGAAGGAGTTCCCTTTCGTTGTCAAAGGTGCCACAAATATGGCCACATTGTTAATCAATGTCATTTTCCTATACAAGGACGGTCAAGAGGAAATTTCCCTTCTCCAACAAAGAAGCGGTCGACGCATCATGAAGAGGTGGAGCCATATCTATCCAATGTAAAATTTGGCCAGGTGGAGGAAGTAGGAGCATTGTCAAAGGAGGTTCCCATTGAAGACAAAGCCGTCAGGGAAACACTCCAATCTTTGGCCCTTGCTTCACAAGCCGAGATGACTCCCTGCTTCACAAGTCGAGATGACTAAAGACTTGCATTCACAAAGGTCGGCTAAAGCATCTCTAGATAATCAGCTTGTGGTGGAGTCATGCCCAGGGTTTGTCCCCCATATGGGTATGCCTATTCTCCCCCCTCACCCTGTAAATATTTTGATAAATTCTTTGACTCTGTTGGGAAGGGGCTGGTCGATCCCTTTAAAAGATATTTCTTTCCACCCTTGGTTATGGGGTCTTCAAATTTCACTATGCCAGGGCCAAATCTAGCTCATTGTTCTTTCTTTCAAGAAAATTCTTGTGTCTCCCCTACAAAAGTAATGATAAAGGCCGAGTCCTCAGTGGACTCGAAAGAGGAAGTGATTAAAGGTGTTGAAGGACTGGGTCAAAAGTGAATGGCTTCTATAAGAGGGAAAGGTCGTGGGAGGAAATATCATCTTTCAAAAGCCCAGGAAGGGGCTCTTGTGGACATGGCAGCCGAAAAAAAAATTCCATTTTTGGGGCACTTAGAGCATTGTTAGCCCCGGAAGGGGTTCCTTTATGAATCTTCTCTCTTTCAACTGTCAAGGTTTGGCGAGCACGTCCAAAAAATCAGCCATGAGATGGTTGGTTGAATAAAACCATCCTACCTTAATTCTCCTTCAAGAAGCGCAGGGGAGGGATTTGGTGTTGTTAATCTACTAGAATCTCTTTTAAAGAATTGGATTTTTGTAGGAGCTAATGTTAGGGTCAAATATGGGGGGTTGGCAATTGGCTAGAATACTCGCACCATCAAAATGCAAAAATCTTGGGGGTTTGATTCTGGCCTGGGTTTGGAAATTTTCTCGAAAGATCTGGGGTTGGTGCTCACGGTGCTAAACGTCTACGGGCCATACATGGACCAAGTGCCTTTCTAGGACTCTTTGTTTAGGAAAACTTTCATGGATGGTGAAGCTATTATTCTAGGTGGGGACCTAAATTTCTCCATCGGAGCTTAAGCGGTTTGGCATCCAAAGGCGAGATGAGACCCTCTATCCGATTTTTTCGCTCACAAATTAGGAGAGCGAACGCTGATAGATGTAGAACCGATCAAGCTAAACCCTACTTGGAGGAATACAAGGGTAGGGAGGACGAAATTGCAAAGAGAACCGATCATTTTTTGATATTGGATAAGTTTATGGAGAACCCCATTCAAATGAGACAGTGGGTTGGGAGTGGAGGTGAATCCGACCATTCCCCTATTTATCTAGAGGTTGTGGGAGGCATGAGGAAACATGTGATCCCTTTCAAGTTCAACTCGACCTGGCTCAAGGAGGCGAGTTTTCACACTTTGGTAAAGGAAGATAGGATTCCATATGATCATTGGTCAGGGGTCTCGGCAGCTATCTAGTTTGTAACAAATTTAAACAAAGTAAAAAAGGAAACGATGGAATGGGCTCACAACAAGAGGCAAAGGGATGATCAAGATCTCAAAGAAGTTAAAGAAACTCTATCTTCTATCTGTGACTCTAAAGGGGGGGGCTTTGCCTCCCTAGAATCAAAAGAAACTTTGAAAACCCTAGAAATTAACCACAGGCAACTCCTGGATGCCATAGAAGCAGCAAGGCATTTAAAAATTCGTGCTCTATAGTTGGCTTGTGGGGACAAAAATACAATTATTCCAGGCTTATGCGAAGGGTAGGAAACTCTCAAATACCATTTGGAATTTAAGTGATCATTTAGGTAGTGTAGTTCTCTTTTGAAGGCTTGGAACGGCTGGGGAATGTTAAGTTTAAACTAGTTTGACTAGCAAGATCACTGAAAGAAACACAATCACAAGATAGACAAAGATATTACCCTGGGAAACCCTCATGGGGTAGAAAACCCAGCAAAGCTTTCTTGAATAAGATGATCAACCAAAATACAAGATGTGCTCCAAAACTTGACCTCCTTCTTCTCTACCTCCTCAGCAGACTTCTCAAACACAAGTGCGCCACTTTCTGAGCTGAGCAAGTGTGTCAAATGAGGAGCTCTCCTCCTCTACTTATACTGATTCACGACTGACCAAAATCCCTAATGGGGCCGACCTCTCCTAGTGAAGTCTAATAACCCCTAAATAATAAACTCAGGGCCAACCCCCACATGGTGGTTCTAATAACCCCGGTTATCACAATTCATTGGAGGAATAGACATCTCCGGATACATAATAGAAATACCTCGGAGGGATGAAACATCTTCGGAATAATAAAGTACAAATATAATATTCTTAGAAGTTACAATATTCAACACTCCCCCTTAACGAGAAGGATATTATAACAACATTTGTAGGAGCAAGGAGTCATCGACTACATCATACATGATACATCTGTAAATCATCGGAAGCTTTCTTTAATACATCATCATCAGTAACTTAACCAGTTACTGGAACATCAACATCATCGTCGTTGTCATCGTATGATCATCAGCATCGTCATCACATGATCATCAGTATCATCATCACACGATCATCAGCATCATCATCACACGATCATCAGCATCGTAGCAGCATACCCTGCAATATACATGATTCATTTAAGACACCATAACATGTCTAGGGACAATACAGTCCACTCGTCAACTTAGTCAAAATCTAAGGACCACTTTCTCGGAGACATATGCCTACGGATCAATTCAGGGACCGAAGTCCGGGGATGATACAATCCCCTCTTGTCCACTAGGGACCACTTCTCGGAGACATCTGTCTACGGGTCAATTCAGGGACCGAAGTCTGGGGATGATACAATCCCCATCACGTACATTTTGAACTAGTGGTTCCGGGATGATGCAATCCCCATCACGTACATTTTGAACTAGTGGTTCCGGGATGATGCAATCCCCATCACGTACATTTTGAACTAGTGGTTCTGGGATGATGCAATCCCCATCACGTACATTTTGAACTAGTGGTTCCGGGATGATGCAATCCCCATTAGTCCACTAAGGACTTCATTCACGGAGAACATACGTCTACGGATCAATTCAAGGGACCGAAGTCCGGGGATGATACAATCCCCACCTGTCCACTAAGGACTTCATTCTTGGAGACCATACGTCTACGGATTAATTCAAGGGACTGAAGTCCGGGGATGATACAATCCCCACCTATCCACTAAGGACTTCATTCTCGGAGACCATACGTCTACGAATCAATTCAAGGGACCGAAGTCCGGGGATGATACAATCCCCACCCGTATCCTTATCAATACAAATATCGTTAGTACATCACTAGTACAAGTACATACGAGTATCCTCATCAATACATGTATATCATCAAAACATGTATCCTCATCAATACATCAATGAAACATGTATCCTCATCAATACATAAAGAGATAAGTAATATAAGTATTCTAAGTATAAGAATCCTAAATCTAAGCATATATAAATATCTAGGTTTAATAAACAGGTATCCTCATCATCGACCTTGCTGTCAATGAGGGCAATCTCATTATTAGTGACGATATCACTCCCCCTTTCGAGAAGTGTCCCTTTGAACTATACCAAGCTTGTCTCAGAAATATTCAAATTTCACCCGAGACAGAGGTTTGGTCAATATATCAACAATTTGTTCTTCAGTGCTCACATACTCGAGCTTAATAGCTCCTCTTTGCACCATATCTCGTATGTAGAAATATCAGATCTCTATGTGTTTTGACTTATCATGGAACACTGGATTTTCTGTCATCTTGATACAACTTTGATTGTCACACATGATCACAGTGGGATCCAATTCTAAGTCAAACACTCCAGATAATAGCTTCCAAAGCCACACTGCTTCACAACTGGCAGAGCAGGCAGCTATATATTCTGCTTCAGCAGTACTGAGAGCCACACTAGATTGTTTCTTGCTGAACCATGAGATCATGGCAGATCCAAGACCATAGCATCCACCTGATGTACTTTTTCTGTCTGAGACGCTTCCTGCCCAATCAGAATCTGAGTAACCATGTAATCTGAGTTTATGATTTCCAAGATAATATAGACCAAAATCTAATGTACCCTTTAGATACCTCATTACATGCTTTGCAGCTATTAAGTGAACCTTTCTAGGTTCTACTAGATACTGACTCAGGGTATTTACATCAAAGCATATATCTGGTATGGTATTTGTTAAATACATCAATGACCCAATGATTTGTCTATATAGAGTTATATCCACTAATTATGATGAGTCATTAACTACGAACTTCAAGTTGGAGTCCATGGGAGTGGCCATGGATTTACACTCCAACATATTGAATCTTTTTAGAATCTCCACAGCATACTTACCTTGATTTAGAAAGATTCCTTTTGGTTCTTGCCATACTTCTAGACCTAAGAAGTAGTGCATTAATCCGAGATCCTTCATCTCAAATTCTGAAGAAAGCTTCTTCTTGCATTCAATAATTTGATTCTCATTTCCTATTAGAATTAGATCATCTACATATAACAGTAATATAACAGGTTCATCATCCATGAATTTGAGGTAAAGATTTGGATCAGCTTTGCTTTTAGTAAAGCCCATGCTTGTTAAGAAACTGTCAATCCTTCCGTACCAAGCTCTGGGAGCTTGCTTTAATCCATACAAAGCCTTTTTCAGTTTGCATACATGAGTTCTTCTATCTTTAACCTCAAATCCTTGTGGTTGTTCTATGTACACTTCTTCTTCAATTACACCACTCAGGAAGGCTGTCTTAACATCCATCTGGTGTAATTTCCACTTCATCATAGATGCAAGTGCCATGATAGTTCTAATTGAAGTGTATCTAGCAACTGGTGCAAATGTTTCTTCATAGTCAATTCCCTCTTTTTGAGAGAATCCTCTGGCTACAAATCTTGCCTTGTATTTTTCAATGCTACAATTTGCAGCATGTTTTATCTTGAATATCCATTTGGAAGAAACCACACTTTTATCTTTTGGTTTGGAAACTATATCCCAAACATTATTTTTCATTATCGACTAATATTCTTCTGTCATTGCTTCCACCCACTCTTTCTTCTGAGTTGCCTCTTCATAGCTAGTAGGCTGTTGATCCACCAGATCACACATCAAGGCCACATAGTTGGATATTAGCTTTGGTTTCTTTCTTTCTCTAGTGGAGCCTTCAAGAGCTCCATATCTTTAAGCTCCTTGAATAATGTCTCTAGCCCATGCTGGCCTTCTTTTCCTAGATAAGTTTGTAATAGGGGGTTCTTGTGGTTCCAACATGTCATGATATTTTGGACTATCATCATCAGGGATGGGCACAGCTTCCGTGACTCTAGGAGGTATCTCTTCTTCACAGACTTCTTCAAGTTGGCACTTCCTAGATTTCTTGAGAGCTACTTCTTCATCAAATGTCACATCTCTACTTATTTCCATATGATGAAAACCTGGTATGTAAATTCTGAAAGCTTTGGATGATTCACAATATCTAACAGATATTCCCTTCTTACCAGAAGGATCCAACTTGGTTCTCTTTTCTTTTGGAATGTGAATGTACACTGGACATCCAAATATTTTGAGATGACTTACCTCAGGCTTCTTTCCTGTGAACACTTCTTTTGGAGTCTTGAATTCAAGAGCACTATGGGAAAGTCTATTTTGTACATAGACTGTTGTCCTAGCTGCTTCAGGCCATAGATACATGGGTAGATCTTGGTCATGTATCATAGCCTTTACAGTTTCCATGATGGTTCTATTCTTTCTTTCAGCAACCCCATTTTGTTGGGGATTATAGGGAGTGGTTAGTTCCCTCTTGATTTCATCTTTTTTACAAAAGTCTTCAAAGTCCTTTGAAGTATACTCTCCGCCATTATCTGTTCTGAGAATCTTGATTTTCTTTTCTGAGTGATTCTCTATTAGGGCTTTGAACTCCGTGAACTTTCCAAAGACTTCATTCTTTCCTTTTAGAAAGTATATCCAAGTCTTCTTTGAATAGTCATCAATAAATGTGACATAGTATTCATATCCACTCAAATATGTGGAGGGCATTGGTCCACATACATCAAAGTGTATTAACTCGAAGGTACTTTTAGTCTTTGTTTCACTCCTAGGAAATGGGTTCTTGATATTCTTCCCTTTTGCACATCCTTTGCATGTGCCATCATGATCAATCTTTAAGTCTGGCAAACCTATAACTACCTTGCTTACATAAGGTAGTGCCTTGTAGTTAATGTGAGCAAGTCTCCTATGCCATAGCTCATTTGGGCTAATGGCTTCATGTACAAGGGTAGCTTCTGGATGGCCCTTAAGCTTGTACAAACCTCCTTCTTCTTCACCAATGATAATTGCATCCTTGATAGATTTTCCTTTGGACCACATTAATACTTGTCCATCAATGAATGCAACCCTATAGCCTTTCTTATCCAATGCTGAGATGGATAACAAGTTCTTCTTCAATCCTGGTACATACAATATTTCTTTCATTTTCATGGCGGTACTAGAATCAAGCTTGTAGATGGGATATTGATAGTCATCTCCTAGAGATACCTTTTGTGGAGAGGTCTTTTCTTCAAGTCTTGAGAGAGTCTTTTTCTGACCTGTCATGTGCTTTGAAGCACCACTGTCAATAAGCCATGTATCTTCTCCAGGTGTTATAGATCCAGAGAGTGCGGAGAATAGAACATATTCTTCTACATCTTTTTCTTCATTTCTCCTAGATCTTCTCTTGAAGCTTCTAGGTCTTTTCTTGTGAGGCCTTTCTTCCTCATCTACTTCTTCTTCACTATCATCTTCTACAAGATGTGCTTGATGTCTTTTGTAATGAGAACCCTTTTTCTTCTTTAGAGGACAATCTCTAGCAAGGTGTCCTATTTTGTGACAAGAAAAACATTGGAATGAGGAGTAATATCTGCTTTGATTAGTTCCCCTTTTCTTTTGAAATCTATGTGGAGAATGAGACTCCTTGTGACTATCCCTTTTGGAGTAGGATTGATTCCTTTTTCTCTTGGTGTGGGTGGCCAAGGCTTGGTCATCTTATTTGAGCAAGGCTTCTCTGTTTGCAACCCTAGCCTCTTCTTGTACACAATCCTCCCAAACTATATCAAACTTCATACTTTCTTTTCTGGCACACATAGTTTGTATAAATGACTCCCAAGGTCTAGTGAGACCATTTAGAGCAGTCATCACAAGTTCATTTTCCTCAAGAGTATCACCAATGGCATCTAGTTTCTCCTTGATTTGGGAGACCCTTGAGAAGTAGTCTTGAATGGATTCTCCTTTGTGCATCTTAGTATTCTTCAACTGAGTTCTTAGGTTCATCTTCCTATTGATGTTCTTTCCTTCATACATTCTTCCTAGGGCATCATACATTTCCTTTGGAGTCTTCTTGGAAGCCACTTGGGGAATCAAGTGGTCTTTAATAGAATCAGCTATGATTCTCTTTGCCCTAATCAAATCCTTCCTATGCTTCTCTTTGGCTTCATCTCTTTCAGGTTCTACAACTTCATCCTTGATATAATGAGCAAGATCATTCTCTTCAAGAATGAGACCAATTCTGTATTTCCATGCCTGGAAATTCTCTATACCTTCGAGTTGGTCTTCAAGCTTAGTGCTTGGAGCCATCTTCTCTTGGGGGAGTCCAAGAGATAAGAGATAGAGTAGTACTTACCCGGAAACTTTAACTTTTTACTTTTCCGGATCTACAACAGAATTTCTGGTTTATCGCACTTTTGGTAAAACTAGGGTTTGACTTTCCTGGAGTTCTACCCAACCAAAAACCTCGATCCAAGGCTCAAAAGATAGATATTTAGAAGAGCTATCCAACCATGCAACCAGAAACCAAAAATACTAACTTTTGCAGAAACCCTAAATTTGGGGGAGAGAGAGAGGAATATAAATTCTCCTTGTGAAAGATGTTCTACTCAGACTAGCTCTGATACCATGTTAAGTTTAAACTAGTTTGACTAGCAAGATCACTGAAAGAAATACAATCACAAGATTGACAAAGATATTACCCTGGGAAACCCTCATGGGGTAGAAAACCCAACAAAGCTTTCCTCAATAAGATGATCAACCAAAATACAAGATGTGCTCCAAAACTTGACCTCCTTCTTCTCTACCTCCTAAGCAGAATTCTCAAACAAAAGTGCGCCACTTTCTGAGCTGAGCAAGTGTGTCAAATGAGGAGCTCTCCTCCTCTACTTATACTGATTCTCGACTGACCAAAATCCCTAATGGGGCCGACCTCTCCTAGTGAAGTCTAACAACCCCTAAATAATAAACTCAAGGCCAACCCCCACATGGTGGGTCTAATAACCCTGGTTACCACAATTTATCGGAGGAATAGACATCTCCGGATACATAATAGAAATGCCTCGGAGGGATGAAACATCTCCGGAATAATAAAGTACAAATATAATATTCTTAGAAGTTACAATATTCAACAGGGAAGAATCACTTTCAATATCTTTTCAAGCAGATGAGCGGGTTACAATTGCTGATATTGTCAGGATGACCCTTTTCTACCTGAGCTTTGTGAATGAAGAAGTTAACAAATCTAAAATGGAAGAGATCTTTGAAGAGGAGCTCAAAGAGGTTCTTCATAGTTTCCAAAAGGATAAAATTCCAAGGCCAAATGGATGGTCTGTTGATTTCTTCTTAGGCCTCTATGCACTAATACTCTCGAATATTTTGAAGGTGGTGGAGGAATATCATTTAGAAGGGCACATGCATGCTCCCCTCAAATCCACTTTCATTGCTCTCATACCAAAGACAAATAATCCCCTATCCTAAGAAGATTTCAAACCAATCTCCCTCTACAATTGTATCTATAAGGTGGTGGGAAAAATAATTGCTAGAAGATTAAAGAAAATTCTCTCTATTTCGGTTTCCAGAGAAAATTCTCTTTTACAAACAAAGAGGAAAGTCATGTTCATTATCAATCTCAAATACGTAATTTTAATGTATTGCAATTAAAGTTACCATAATTGTAATCAATACATTGTTAAATTGGTTAAACATTACATAATGACATTAAATGTTTTAACTAAAGTTAAACATTATATTGCATCTCTAATTTAGATCACTGACAAACAATACACTTTATAAATCAAACAACATCAACATGACATGAAAAAAAATATAAATATACATGAACGATATCAACATGAACATGATATGAAAAGTGCATAACATATATGAACAAAATTATTAAAATCATAATATATGTCAAATATATATATATATGATACATCGCAACAATCAAATATATACATGTGATCAATAACTGTAATCAGCTAGCTGGTCCACCACCGAAGCTAGAGACATCAATACCTCTGCCACTAGAGCCAGCGACAGTAGTACCTCTGCCATTAGAGCTAGAGGCATTAGTACTTCCACTAGATAAAAATGCAGATTGAAGAAGCTCATATATCTTTGTAACAAAATCTATATGACCCTATGAGACCATCGCATCTATACCTCTAGTGAATGGATCAATCGGTGTCGCAGTTGGTTAGTTGGCTCAGTTAAGAGGAGGAGAGGTTGGTCAGTCAAATCAATAAGAAGGAGAGGGTATTTGGTTGAATTGTGGAGGAGAAAGGATGGTTGGTTGAATTGATGAGAAGGAGAGGGTGGTTGATTGATTAATGGAGGAGGAGAGGGTGGTCGATCGGCTCAGTGAGGAGGAGAGTGTGTTCAATGGACCTGCATAGGATGAGGTGGTTGGTTGGCTCGATGAGGAGGAGAGGGTGGTCAGTCGACCCGTGGATCAAGAGAGGGTGGTCTATAATCTTGGTGAGCAGGAGAGTGTGGTCGCTCGACCTATGCAAAAGAGGGTGGTCACTCAACATGTGGAGGACCCCTCCTCTTGAGTAGCCTAGCCACACTGACAATATGACGCATCAATAATTTTATATCACAGGAAAGTGTCACCCATATAGTTGTGAACTTAGGGACTTCTAAGATCAGGTTAACTCATGCAGGGTGCACTCCCTATTGAGCAAATAGTCTAGATAACTCATAACCACTAGCTCACATAATCTACAATCTGGACTATGTCGCAAGCTGGGTCTCTATAACTGAGGAATCTCCTCAATCTCATCCATATCATCCTCATGTTGGGTATGAAGCTCCCCATCACGTGTCAATATCTATAAAGAAATAAACAACAATAATTAGAGAATTTAAAGAAAACATTACAATAAATTACATGTGCATCAAATAACACAAAAAATGAAACTAGATATTTAATCAAAACATAACACTAATATCACCTCTAACATTTGGTGGATCATCCTGGGTTAAAAGGGCATTCGTACATCCTTGTCAGTCCATCCCTATGTATGGGTATCACACAAGATCCATAGTATGATCATCCTCATTGGCAAGCATCTCTAGTACCTTTGGACTAATCCTAGCAAGGAACTCTGTCTAGCCCCTCTTGGGCATCAACTACCCCCACATGTGCATATGTGCATTGATCCTCAACCTAGGAGGGTGGCGACTAAAAGATGGTTTAGTCATCAGACACCGCAAAAAAAGTAAAAATAAAAATTACTTTGATCCAAAAGGGAAGCCCATCCTCCCATCAAAGTGATCCACAACTAAACAAAACTGTAGCGAGAAAATGGTATACCATCTAGTCAATTTGGGTCTCTGCATCGATGAATCTACATAGTAAAATAGAGGGCAACTATCCCCGATGCGGTATAGTGTGCCACTATTATGATCCTACTCTGCATTGAATGCAAGAACAAGCAACTGGACACCAACAACCTAGAAGTCACTAAGTGTAGTGATGTCTTCACAAACAAATCACTAAACATATGCAAGCTAGCTCTCTCTTGCAATGTTAGGTGGAAGATTAGGGAAATGGGGAGAATCCTCCCCTCTCCTAGGTAGACTAGAAAAAAACTATATGCCCTCGTCTATGGGTTAGTACCACATATTGGGATTGACCATAAATGACTGCCTCACATGATCTGAATGATGGATCAACTACACCAATAAGCATGAGTTCCCCTTAAGGGATGTATCCTCCCCATAAAACTCGAGGAAGCCAAAATTCCTCAAGAGGGAAGGAATCTCCATTGTAATAGGTAGAGGGTACAAATCCCTCTCCCTCTCCCAGGCCTCCCATGTCTCCTCTATAAATTTATATGATTTCACCTACTGAAGTTGCCACTATTCCACTATTGTTTATGATTCACATGCAACATTTGTTAGGAACACATACACACACACACACACATAAATATATATAATTAAAATTATTTCTTTTTGCAAAAAAGCTATCTAAAATTACTGGAGCACCTAAAAAAAGAGAATGCATTATTTGCAGTGCTCTAATGTGCACCGCTAATAGTGTGATTAGCTCGGTTATTCACTAGTTCAAAATGATGAATGTTCCATTTATGAGATAATGATGCAAATTCATTTATTTATGTATAAGATTGATATGAAAAGATGAGAAAGTTTGCATATGTGGATATAAGAAAAGTTGAAGACAACATTTAAAGGATCAAATTCATTTAAAACCAACTAGAGCCCACCTAGATCCATCTTAACTTTTGATCTATCAAGCGCCCTTGAGGGATTTTCACTCTAAAAAAGGTTTTCACCTCAAGGTATTTGATACCTCTTGGGGCATGATAGATCTTAGAGTTAATATGGATCTAGGTTGATCCCCATTACCCACAACTCCTGAAATCACGAGTCACGAGCCCTACTTTCCACCAACCCCAGGCCGCTACCACTGCAATCCCTATGCCCCCGAACCACCAACCCCCAACGCCATGAGACTTGGGCCCCCTTCCTTAGGCCCTGTTGTTGAAGGTCATGGCACCACCTACCCTACCTACAACTGTTGCATGCCCTCCCCTTACCGCCATGGAAAAGGGCCACCCAACTCCCCCAATCCTCGTCCCTTCACCAAGAGAACTAGACCCGCATCCTCATTGTGGGCCCTAAGTTGTGGAACCTCCATAGCCACAAGCCATGGACCATCCCACCTCATCATTATGATCCCTGGGTCAACTTGCCATCGGTACTAGGGCCCTCAACCCCCACCATTGACCTCCAACCTCCACCACCATGAGCACTAAGCCCAAGTACCCCTTACCCTTGGACCCCACTATTGTAAGGCACTGGAACACATCCCCAATCACCACATACCCGACCCTCATCCCAAATTTCCACAAGCCATGGGATTTCTCCCATCCTTGGGAATCACCACCCAACTACCCCTAATCCATGTCACCCCCCATTGCCATGGGCTCGGGACACCCAAAACAAATCCTAGGTCATGGCAAGTTGTGAGACCGCCACCCCTCACCCCAATCGCAATAGGCTTTGCTCCCTCCATTGCCATAGGATCTACACCCCATGGGACCCCTGCAACCTATAGCCCTCATTGCCATAGGCTCTACACCTTGCTAGCCCCAAGAACCCCCTATCCCCATACCCACCATTGCATGCCCTATGCCCACAATGCCTCACCGTTGCTAATGCAAGCCCTAAGACCCCAACACACACACCTTATCACCACGATCGCTAAGACCACCATCCCCAAGAACTGCAACGCTCCCACCGCAGCCCTTGCACTCCCACCACCCACCTATCCCTTGGCCCCCAACGCCCTCTACTTGTAATCCCCATAGTCGCACATGCCCTAGGACCCCATGCCCCACCTCCATCATTACAGAACCTAACCCCCCTATCACTTACCCCCACCATTGTAGGCCCTGGCTTGAGGCCCCCATCCCCTAGGCCCCACCACCCCCAACCTCGATTGTTACAATCCTTGGGCCCCCTATCCCTCGTCATCATGGGACACACCCCTCACCCCCTGTAGCACAAGCCCTAGAACCCCTAGCCCCAAAACCCACCATTGCAAGCCCTAGGTTCCCAGTGCCCCACCACCCCTGTTGCAAGCCGTCAAACCCAAACACCTTGGTCTCATCACCATGGACCCCGAGACCACCATCTGCAAACATAACAAACCCCCCACCCACAAACCCTTCACCCCCACAACACACCTACCCCATGGGCCCCCATCGACCCCTACCCTTAACCTCCAAAATCATGAGCCCTACAACCCCATGTGCCACTCTCGATCCCCTCTATCGTTTTCATCCATTGTTGTAAGCCAAATCCTTGTTCGGGTACACAGGGTACTACCAAAGGATCGAACACCGAGAGGAACCAATTCACACAAACAAATCACAGATCAACACACTAATGTTTTGACGTGGTTTAAACCCTCTTGAGGGAAACACTCCACGGCCCCAGCCAAATAGCTTCTACGGGACAATTTATTATGCAAAGAAAGAAAGTTACAAATGAGCTTCTCATAATCGATCAACTAAACAATGACCCTCCATGCTCTTTAAATAGAGATCATGGACCAATCGGGTGTTGAGCCACAGATCAAGATTAGGTATGATCTAAGAGAAGTTGAGCCGTCGAATCACTCTATGTCAGGAACATATTGTGACCGTCGGATTAAGTATTTACAAATGCATACTAATGCATACTAAAGAAACACACTATCCCTAACAGATATATTACGCAAGTTGATCTTAACTAACTCCTAAGTGTCTAAATATCCTAACATCCCCCCTTAAGAACAACTTGGGATAGGATTGAAAGATTTACAAAAGTGACACTATTAGGATAAGGAAGGAGGCATTAGAGCCTATCCCCCCTTAATGACAAGTTCCTGAACTCCTAACATAGATCGAAGTTTAGAAAACTTCACTTCTGTAAGAGACTTGGTGAAGATGTCTGCAACTTGATCATCTGTAGGGAAAAAGAGCACTTCAAGAACACGATCATGAACAAGATTTCTGATGAAGTGCATATGTAGCTCAATGTGTTTGCTGCGTTGATGTAGAACTGGATCTTTGGCAAGCTTGATAGCACTTTGATTGTCGCACCAAAGTGGAGTAGGCTACTGCTGCTCTAATCCAAACTTTGAAAGGATCTATCGAAGCCATAAAGATTCCTGACTGGCATTAACTACAGCTTGATATTCTGCTTCTGCTGAAGAAAGAGCAAGAGCTTGTTGTTTCTTACAAGCCCAAGTGATAGGTCCAGATCCCAGACTAAAAACATAACCTGCAGTAGACTTTCGATCATCAGGATCGCCGGCCCAATCTGAATCAGTGAAACTAGCCAACAAAGGTTTCCCCCCTGTACTGTAATGAATCCCAAACTGAACTGTACCTCAAATATATCGAAGTATTCTTTTAGCTGCTTTCCAGTGACTTTCATGAGGTGTCTGCATATAATGGGCAACACGACCAACGGCAAAGGAAAGGTCAGGACGGGAAGGAGTCAAGTATAAGAGACTACCAACAAGCTGACGATACAAGGTGGCATCGACTTCAGGTGAAGTACAAGTGGCAGAAAGTTTGACTCCAAACTGGAAGGGAGAAGGGGTTGGTGTACAATATTCCATGTGAAAGCGACGAAGAAGGTCACAAGCATACTTAGACTGAGAAAGAAAGATTCCTTCTTTGGTTTGCAGGACTTGGAGACCAAGAAAATAATGCAAATGTCCTAAGTCTGACATTTCAAAATTTTGTTTAAGACTGGATTTCACATCGGTTATAAGCTTAGGGTCACTACCAGTAAGAATAAGGTTATCAACATATAGAACAAGTATGATGAGATGGTTTCCTACTTTCTTGGTATAGACATTGGGGTCAGAATGACATCTAGAAAAATCAGTGTCAAGGAGAAAGTTATCCATTTTGGCATACCAAGCTCTAGGAGCTTGCTTGAGGCCATATAAGGATTTCTTAAGGCGGTAGACAAGGCTAGAGTTATTCTGAACATATCCAGGAGGTTGTTCCATGTAAATTTCCTCCTGTAAATCACCATGTAAGAAGGCAGACTTGACATCCATTTGATGGACTTCCCAGTTATGTAAGGCTACAAGGGAAAGAACAAGGCGGATGGAGTTCATTTTTGCGACAGGAGCAAAGGTTTCATTGTAGTCAATCCCTTCAACTTGGGAAAAACCTTTGGCAACTAACCTTGCCTTAAGTCTTTCAACACTTCCATCTAATGCATACTTAGTTCTGTAGACCCATTTACATGTGACAAGTTTTCTTCCTTTTGGAAGAGGTACAAGATCCCAAGTATCGTTCGCCATTAAGGAACGATATTCTTCATCCATGGCTGCATCCCAATCTGGATTCCCTGAAGCTTCTGCAAAAGTTTCTGGATCATGATTCTTGGAAACTTGAGCCAAAAGAGAAGAGGCTCGCTGAAACTGAGAACGTGTTCGACGTTGATCTCTAGGATCACCGGCAAGATCACCAGCTGCTTCACATGTTGAACGGACCCATCGAGGAAGCACTTGTGCTGGTGCAACTGGAGGAACATGAGCAGGCAAAGGTGGATTTTCATCCTCATTGTCATCATCAGAAACTGGAGTTGGAAACATGTCAAGGAAGTTGGAAGAAGAAGAAGAAGGCACAAACGCCAAATAAGGCTTGCAGGCCAAAGATGGCACAATCGCCGAGTTAGGCTCGCAGGCCAAGATATTTTCATCAAATTTAACATCTCTTCTAATGATTATATCATGAGAATGTGGTTGAAGAAGTCTATAACCTTTTACATCTTCAGAATATCCAACAAATATGCACTTTTCACTTTTAGGCTGCAATGCTTTCCGTTTTTCATCCAGAATGTGAGCCCATGCTTCACTACCAAACACACGGAAGTGACTTACATCAGGTTTAGTTTTACTCCATGCTTCTTTTGGTGTTATACCTTGTAATGCTTTAGTGGGGGTGCGATTAACTATGTAATTTGCACAATTTATGGCTTCAACCCAAAATTGAAGACTTAGTCCCTTAGATTGAATCATACAATTAGCCATTTCTTTTAAAGTGTGGTTCTTCCGCTCAGCTACACCATTTTGTTGTGGTGTATATGGAACAGTGTGTTGTTGTTGGATGCCTTGTTCAGTGCAGAAAGTAGTGAACTTTTTGTTAACATATTCTCTTCCATTGTCAGATCTTAACTTAATAATTTGATGACCAGATTGTTTTTCAACAAGGGCCTTGTAGGCCAAGAACATGTTAAATACTTCGCTCTTAAGTTTTAGGAAATAAACCCAAGTGCATCTAGTGTAATCATCAATGAAAGTTAAGAAATATTTGAAACTAGAAAAGGAAGCAGATGGAAGAGGACCACACAAGTCACTATGCACAAAATCCAAGGGAACTGAGGCGTGCCAAGAGGCACGTTTGTCAAAACTGTCCCGATGATGTTTTACGAGTACACAACCGGAGCAAACACCATCCCTGCAAGATACCATCGGAAGACCTATCACCATATTTTATTTACATAGTTGCTACAATGAGTGATAATTTAAGTGACCAAATCGCTCATGCCAAAGTTTGCTCAAGTTATCACTATGAGCAACAAAAATCGAAGGGAAAGGTGATGACCCAAAGTTGTTAAACTTGTACAACCTGGTAATATCATCAACAATTCCGGTAGCTAGGACCTATTGAGGATCTTTAAAATCCTTGATTACAACTGGGTGAGGTGTAAAGGTCACAGTTTTACCTTCACCAGAATGAATGATTTGATAAACTAATAAAAAATTGTAGGAAATTCTTGGAACACATAGTACATCAATAAAATGACCATTATCTATTGGAACTGTTCCAGCTCCTACAACACTTAGAGATCTATCATCACCAACAAATATTTGTTTGGTGTTACATTCATGCATAGTAGAAAAGATGGCTTGATCCTTAGCCATGTGATAAGATGCTCCAGAATCAATGAGCCATTCATTTAAAGTAGAAGAAGAAGATGCATTATAAGAATAACCAGAAGCACAAAGTGCATTTCCATGAGAGATAGATTCTGAAGGCGAATCTAGGCTGATGTGGTGCTTCTTCATTGCTGCTTCCAGGGTTGCCATCTTCTTAAAACACTTAGATTCATCATGATTATCTTTCCCGCAATAGTTGCAATGACGCTCAGTCTTCTTGCCTTTTGGCTTGGATCCTTTGTCATTTTTTAAAGAAGGAGCTGACTGAGAGGGTTTGGGGCCCTTGTTTGACTTATTATTGCAAAAATTTTGTTTCTTGGAAGGCTTAGACTTTTCTTTCTGTTGGGACAATAAGGCTTTCCCAGATGTATCTGCATTGTTGATTATTCCAAGATGAATGAGTTTATCTTGCTCTCTAATCAAGGAATCACAAAAGGATTCAAGACTAGGCTCTTGATAGCTAGCTGCATTCAAGGATTCTTTCATGGAGTAAAATGTAGATTCAAAAACAGAATATGCAGGTCCAAGTTTGGAAAGAATATGATAAATGCATTGTTTATCTTCCCTCTTAATCTTACATTCTGCACATAAGAGTTTAAGAGTTTTGCACTTAAATAAATAATCTTGAATGCATGAAAAATCACTTGGATTTAAAGAAATCAACTCATTTTTGGGTTGGTGACCTCGAATTTCATTGTGTTTACTAAACACAGATTCCAACTTGTCCCAAGCAGCATCAGGTTCATCTATTCCAGATATGTGGAATCGCAAATCAGTAGAGATTGACATCCCAATCAATCCATGAACTTCGTCACATCTATTTGCCCATTTGATTTTCTTATCATCATCAGTAGGTTCTGTTTCTTTCCCTGAGGTAATTCTGAAAAGTCCTCTACTTCATAGAACATCCTCCATACGGGATTTCCATGTGAAATAGTTGGAACTGATAAGTAGAATATCACAAGGGGCAGCCATATTTGTAAATTAATAGCTGTAAAAGCAGAAACCAATAGTATGGATGTGAAGAGCTCGAAAAAATAGGCGGTTTCAAAAAACGGCACTGAAAACTGACTCTCTATGATGAAGTTATGCTTGAATAAAGAAACTGTTGAAGATGTCCCCAATAGTGACGTGGAACATAGAGAATGACCAGTTAAAAAAAATGACCCCCCTCTTCCCAAGATGAACCTTTGACAATCACTTTACAATAAAGTTGCTTTAAGTGAATCACTTTTATAAAATAAGTGACTTCACTTTTACAATGATATTACTTTTAAATAGTGCAACAATAAAAAAGAACTTAAGTGACTCACTTTTTTATTTTTATTTTTTATTATTTAAGTGAGATGCACTTTTACAATAAAGTAACTTGAAAATAGAAATTGTATGCACTTTTACAATAAAGTAACTTGAAAATAGAAATTGTATGCACTTTTACAATAAAGTAACTTGAAAATAGAAATTGCATACACTTTTTCTTTTAAAAGTAACTTCCTAAGACTTGAACTCAAGACCTATTAAGGAATAAGACAACTTTAAACCAAGTGAGCTAGATTAAAATGCATGTAAAATATGGGAATGAGAAATGGGGTTTTTTTTTTTTTTTTTACTCTTCTTGCTCGGTTTGGGTGCTTGCCATTTTTCTTGCAAAACACACCACAAAACGAAACAAAAAAAAATTTTCCACAGTTGTGGAGTTAGATCTCATTAGCTTTCCTGGAAAGTCTACGTTTTCTCTCTGTTTCTGATTTGCCGAGATCGCGCAAGGTGCACGAAAAAGAGCATATGCAGCCGAGATAAACCCTTTCCCTTTCTGTTTCTGATTTGCTGAGATCGCTCAAGGTGCACGACAAAGAGCATATGCAGACAGGGAAAGCAACAATCCGAAACAAAAAAAATCTAACAGTAAAAAAATGATAACAATATGAGATTTTTTTCTTTTAAAACATAAAATAAAAAAATGCATCACTGTAACATTATACCTTCAGATCTGATGAAATACGCGTTTCTTAAGCAACCGGGAACCGTTTTTGATCAAACGAAAACTATTTCCCAATGGAAATGGCACTCCAGACGCAATGGAACACCTCCCACAGCCCAAAAATGCACAGAAATACCAGAACTAGAAACCCTTTCGAGTTTCAGCAACAACAGTTCAAGATCTAGATCATAACTGGAAGCGGCACTTCTTAAAAGCTCTGATACCATGTTCGGGTACACAGGGTACTACCAAAGGAACGAACACTAAGAGCAACCACTTCACACAAATAGATCACAGATCAACACACCGATGTTTTGACGTGGTTTAAACCCTCTTGAGGGAAACACTCCACGGCCTCGGCCAAATAGCTTCTACGGGACAATTTATTATGCAAAGAAAGAAAGTTACAAATGAGCTTCTCATAATCGATCAACTAAGCAATGACCCTCCATGCTCTTTAAATAGAGATCATGGACCAATCGGGTGCTAAGCCACGAATCAAGGTTAGGTATGATCTAAGAGAAGTTGAGCCATTGGATGACTCTATGTCGGGAACATATCGTGATCATCGAATTAAGTATTTACAAATGCATACTAAAGAAACACACTATCCCTAATGGATATATTACACAAGTTGATCTTAACTAACTCCTAAGTGTCTAAATATCCTAACAATCCTCGGGTCCCAATAGCCCCAGCCCCAATCATTACAAGCTCTAGGCCCCACCCCTTACCCCCACCGCCATAGGCCCTAAAACTCCCATCCCTAGGCACCACCACATTCTACTCCCCACTCCCAGCCCCCATTATTGTGGACTCTAGGCACTGCAACCCATATCCCCAATAACGACAAGCCCTAGGTCCCCCAACACCCTCGCCCTTCTCCTCATAGGCCCTAGGACCCCCCAAGACTCATGCTAGTTTATGTGAGTCTTGTACCCCCCCAACACCATGGCCTGACAAGTCCACTCATCCCTCACTAACCCTCGACCCCCAACAGGGCCTTGAAACCCTAACGCCATGCCCCCATCGATGAATTCCTTGGGCCCCCTACCCCTCACCCCACAACCACAAACCATGGGATTCCCATCCCCAAGCATATCCACCTTCACCCCAATCCCCCCATCACCCCCAACCCTCTACCCTAGTCGTTGTAGGCCATAGGGTCCCCCATGCACCACCCCCACCAATTAAAGTCTTGGGGCCCTAACCATTGTGAGCCCTGGCTACCCTCGTCGTGACAATCCCTAGGACCCCCATTCCTAGTCCCCACTACCCCAAACCCTCACTACCACAACCTCGCAACCAAATCCCAACACCCTGCCCTATTGATGCAAGTATTGCACCCCCCACTCCTCACCCTGGCCCTAATGATCCCTAGGCACCTCCACCACTCCCCCAACCCCTAGCCCTCACCACCACAGGCACTACACCTCCTATCCCACACAATCCCTTATCCCCACAAGCCCCACCACCATAACCCCAGGGCCCCCAATACCCCACGTCTATTAATGCAAGTCTTAGGACCCCATCCCTAGGCACCGCAACACCCCTACTCAACCCCCACGACGTGGAACCCCTAAGCACTGCCACCTTGAGATGACACCACCCCCCACCCCTCATCCAAAGCCACACCACCCCCCACACCAGAGCCCTCGTTCGAGGCCAGACCATAACCCACCATGCAGCCCTCATCACCACAGGATATACACCCCCTCCAACCCCCACAACCCCTCCCAAAGCCCAAAGCCCAAATCCCACCATTATAGTCCCTATGCCCCTAATCCCCCACCCCCACTACTACAAGCCTTGAGCCCCCAACACCACACCCTCATCACCACAAGCCTTGGGACCAGCATTCCCAAGCACCGCAACCCACCCAACCCGCACTGCAATGATCCCTGGACCCCTATAACCCCAAAAACCAACAAACCCTTACCCCCAACATTAACCATCAAAATCCTTACATCCCCACCACCCCATACCTGCAACCCCCATAGACATGAGGGCCTTCAAACCCCATGCCCGAACTCTATATGAGTGGGCCCTAAACCCCCTCACCGATTGCACCCACCACCACATGCTCTGAGCCCCATAACCCCCATCCTTGATTGTTCCAACCCTTGGGCCCTTGCACCCCCATCCTTGATTGTTAAAAGCTCGAGGGCCTCCCACCCCCTCTTGTCATGGAACCTTGGGCCCTCCATGCCCCACCCCCACCAAAGTGAGCCTTGGATTTTAAGTTAAACCTTCATTTTAGTCAATATGAATTGACCAGGATCAACAAACTCGGATTGGGGGAAGATGTGAATAAGAAAATCAACATCTAGTTTTGTATTCAACCTATGATTCTATCAAGGGAATTCGAATATCAAAATATAAACGATTGAACTGTTATCATTGGTAGAGTCAGAGTAAAAGGGATGAATATAATACATCATTCACCTGAGGCTGTTTGGTTGGCAAGGATGTTAAGTTGACCTCCATTTGAGTGAATATGCACTGGAAGTTATTGTGATGAAGTTCCCAAAGTTGGGTCAGGAAAACAGATTTCAAAGATCTCAAACAAGTGTTGAGGTCCTACTTGGTTTGAAGATTCCACCAATATATGGTGGCCAAGCTTTGGGCATTAATATACTTAGATTTTGTATTCAGGCTTTTGCTAATACTTGAATTTTTGTGAGAACTAACATGCAAACAGATAATTACGTAGTATTTTCTTCTGTGAGCAGATCTGGAAGCATGCCCATTCAGAACCTTAAATTTTTCACAAATAGGCAGTAGATAAATTCACATTAACATCATGTTGACTGCTACATTGTAGAATAAGGTCATGAACAATATCATCTATTTAACTATTGAAATCTTTATTCAATTGAACTTGTGTCTAGCTTTATATCTGAACCGAAAGTGGCACATTGAGGGCTAGACCAAGGGATTTGAACTATATCTAAGGGATAATCAAAATCAGATTGGGGGAGACATGAATAAGAAAATCAACATCTAGTATTGCTTTAGATCTATATTTCTAACATGGAATAGCAAAATATAGACAACTATAGTGTTATCCTTGACAGAGCCAGAGTAAACGGGGTGAATATAAAGAATCATTTCCGCTAAGGATTTGAAGTTAAATCTTCATTCCAGTCAATATGAATTAACTGGATTCGACAATGCACAACTTCTACATACATCATAACAGTACACAGATCAATTTTTGGTCTTTGACCTTCTCATCATTGCATAATTTATAGTTTCCTCTGTTTCATGTGGGATTTTGAATGCAGTGCAAGTGGCTGTGATGTAGAGCATATGTGCTAGTTATCTGTTTGCTAAAGATCTTTATATGCTCTCCCAGCTAATTTCCAGAATTTCTAGAAGAATTAGAAAGAAATGCATTCCTTGAATTAAGAGCCCAGAGTTTGCATGAATCGATTTCACATTGCTTGCTTGATATCCTTAAATGAGAAGGGGCGTCCTCCATGTGGAGAGTCAATGAGCAGGGGCTGCTCATCCAGCTCCTACTGCTCTTCCAACAGAGATACACACAGTAAAGTGACATACTCACAGGGCCACATACAACACAGACATAGAGATATACCCATATACAACACACAACTTCACACAGTACAGAGACATAGAAATAGAGACATACCCACTTACAGCACCCTACTTCTATAGTGTAGAGACATACCCACACACAACAAAGAGATACAAAGGAGCATACAGAGGATTAAAGAAGTAGACAGGGATATAGAGAAGCATACAATTGAGTAATACAGAGGAGGAAGAGGAGGAAGAGGAGAAAAAGGTGAATGAAAATAATAGAGATACAAAGATAGAGAGAAGAATACATACCCACATATAGTATACAGAGATACAAAGAAGAATATAGACATGCAGAAAAGCATACAAAATAAGTATTCTTCTTTCTATAACCCTAAACCCTTAAAGTCGATGGCAACGCAAATAGAAATATCAACTTGCTTATGATCACTCAAAGGCTATGGCTCTTGTGCCCATCATAAGCCGTTATGTACTGCTTCCCAAAATTCCTCTTACAGTTCTACCTAGATAGCGCAGTAATACATAGAAAGAGGAGGAAGAGGTGAACATCAGTAAAAGGCACGGATATTTAAAGAAATTTGTGAAATACTGTGCTATTTGGAAAAGCAAAACTGTAGGAGCTTAATCTGAAAGAGCAAATAGAACAGAAAAGCATGAGACAAGAGCAAACAAAACAGAAAAGCATGAGAGCAGAGCAAACAGAAAACCTTAAAGTTGATGGCAAAGTAAATAGAAACCTACACCTCCAAATCCAAAGACAAAAACCATAATACAAAAACCTTGAACTATATGTATCATGTCAATAAGGGTGGAAAACAGATATGCATACGCTGTGAGTCACTTCTTTGAGATGTGCTTCCCTTCATCTATTAGAGTCCGCGGTCTCAAATTGCTAATGATCACTCAAAGGCTACGGCTCTTGTTCCCATCATAAGCTATTAGTTACTGCCTCCAAGGATTCTTCTTACAATTCAACCTAGACAACAAAGTAAAGAGAAAGAGGAGGAAGAGGTGAATTCGTGTAATACTTTTTCGTTTGGCAAATCAAAACTGCAGGAGCTTAAGCTAAAAGAGCAAACAGAATAGAAAAGCATTAGAACAGAGCCAACATAAAACATTAAAGTTGATGGCAAACTAAATAGAAGCCTACACCTCAAAATCCAGAGGCAAAAACCTTGAGAATATATATATCATGTCAGTAAGGGTGGAAAAGAGATATGCACACTGGGAGTCACTTCATTGAGATGGGCTTGTCTTCATCTATTAAAGTCCGCGGTCCCATTGTCGCTTCTTGATTTTCCAATCAATTTCTTTAATGTCTTGCTCTGCATTTCCTTCTGAGAGAAGCTGATTAATCCGAACTGGGCACTCATCCGATTAGCAATATTTAATTTCAATATGATCCTGCTTGGAAAAGGAACTTCTCTTGGTACTATAGCAACTCATAATTGAAAGCTCAGGAAAACACGCGAAATTGTGTAGGAATAATATCACTCAAACACTACGGACGAGTGATCAACCTGCTTGTGATGACTCAGAGGCCATGGAATAACCCAGATATATGCTTTTGTATATATGCGTTTGCGATGGATATATGCTTTTTCCATGGAGATATACGATGGATATATGCTTTTGTAATGAATATTTTCCTGCTTTTGCACTTGTTACTTTCAATGCTTTTGCGATGGAAGATTCACGATGCCGTAGAAAGCTTTTTTGAGATTCAGAGATTCGCAATGCCGTGGAAAGCTTTTCTGAGATTCTCAGTGGCAACAATGATCGTGAATCATTTGACATAAATTATAAGTGGCAATTTGGTGGAAACAAGAGCCATGAGGTGGTAATGTCCCCGACATTGCTAATAGATCTTGCTAGAAGACGGTAGGTAACTGTAGAAAAAAAATGCACAAGGTAAATATGATTCATTTGCCATGTGATTCGCTAAGTTTCTTCTTAACTAATTATCGGTTTGTATAAATTAGAATCAAATTTGATTCATTTGCCATATGATTCACTAAGTTTCTTCTTAACTAATTATTGGTTGGTATAAATTGGAAGCAAATTAACTAGCTCATACAATACTTGAAAATCCTAGGGAATTGTCCATGTCCTTGCTAAGTTATTTCTATAAGACGAAAGCTAAACTTGAAATGGTAAATGCTATGTTCCTTCTCTTTTAAATATTTATAACAACTTAAATTTATGATAACTAATCATTTAAGAGTAAAAATAAAATTATAAATAATAATACGTATGATTTTTTTTAAAAGATTATAAACAATAGAATTGGACATATTGGGAAAAAATGATTCAAATTTGTATATCAAACACTATCCATTATAATTTTACATCAATAAAATTTACTAAAAATAAATAATTAGAAACAAAATAAAATAATGAAAAAATCAACCTAAGGTGCATGAATTTACCAATATCAAAAATATTTGGTAGGGTGAAAGTTAGAAGTTAATGTTATATCATACCGAGTCACATCAGCATGCACATATTTCCATTTCTGTCCAATGTCATGTTGTGCCTCCACTTCCTGTGATTTCATTCTAGGGTTTGTTATTGGGTTTTCTAGCAACTTAGCGAGAGCTAAACACTAGCTTATGCTTCTCATTTGGTCGAATCTTTCAACAATGGAAACTTATCAACTCATCATATTTTCCACATTTGAAGTTTGACAAACAAATAAATATGCTTTAATCAGGCAATTAACTGCAACTATGCAAGACAAGGGGAGAGAAGTCACTAAGTTAGTAATTGGTTTCAAGTAATGATGAAAGAATAAGAGCCCCAATTACTATTAGATTTTAATGTTTTTATTATTCTTTTCATTTATTGTCTTCATACCAGTGGAAATTTAAATGGAGCTTTCATCTACCATTGTCTTCATAAGCATGGTTTTGATTACTATTAATTTTTAATGTTTTTATTATTTTCTTATATTTATTTTTTTCATACTAGTGGAAATTAGTGGAAATTTAAATGAAACTTTCTAAGTTTTGTATTATTAAATATGAGATATCTAAATATCCATTTAGATATCTCTTACAAAAGCACATCATCTCACTAAATATTAGCAAAAATGAATTAATAAAAATTATAAATTTTGATAAAGAAAATTCACACACAACAAATAAAAGTGAAAATTAGAATACTAATATGGCATAAGATTTACAAATACTAAAAAAATAATTTAATTAAAAATTTCAATTATCTCAAAAATATTTACAAACATAAAAAAAAAACAATTTAAATTATATAATTAATATTAAGTAAAATTTTTGGAACAGGTTAAGATAAATGACCTCTAACATTTAGTGAGGCATGATGTTAGACTAGGTAATTATTCAAGGCAAGTTATAGAGAGCACGAGAAAATGGACTATTGATGTTTGATTAAAGATAGGATAAAACAAAGAAGTCATAGAGAGCAAGAGAAAAATACCTATTCTTGGTTAAAGATAAGAGAAAACAAAACAAAAGATAGGAGAAAACAAAGAGAATGATAACTACCAACCTTTTATAACAAACTCATTGTATTGGAGATGACCAAACCCATACAAATGTTTCAATTAACGGTGATATATATATATGATGATGAATAAGGTTTCCAACTCACTATGATCATATAAATAATTTATAAAAACATTTAACAATTACCCGTGAGATAGATATATATATATATAAGGTTTCCAAATCACTATGATCATTTAAATCATTTATAAAAACATTTAATAATAATAAGTTGAAATTTTTATAAGTAAATAACATTCATATTCTATGGCATACAATTGCAAGTTGCACGTATTACATGGTTTTCTTCATGGATTAAAGGGTGACATTGATTTACCAAAAGCCAAGATTGGAGTTGTGATTGAGCTTTTTGTCCTTTTATGCAAAGGAGGAAAAGGATCTGTGAAAGGTACATGAAACAATCATCAAGTGCATGTTGTTGGAGTCGACACATGTTTACAGCAATTTACTTACAAACAAGAAGAACAAGATTAGAGTGGCGAACTAATGAGAGTCGAGACATGTTTACAACGATTTAGTTAAAAACAAGAAGAACGGGATTAGAGTGGAAAACTAATGAGAACACTTCTTGTTTTCTAAATGTGATCAAGTTTTTTTCTTTCTTTATGGAAATGACAAGAAAGATCCACAAAATCTACACACAAACCATCATGAAAGACATGGATTTCAATTGAAGTGCGAGCCGTCCATTATATAAACTCATGGATTCCTGAACTTTTCAGCTTTAAAGCTACACACAAACGGTCATGAAAGACATGGATGTCAATTGGAGCATGAGCCATCCATTATATAAACTCATGGATTCTTGAACTTTTCAGGTTTAAAGCTACACAAACGACCATGAAAGACATGGATGTCAATTGGACCATGAGCCATCCATTATATAAACTCATGGATTCTCGAACTTTTCAGGTTTAAAGTTCACTTGTAAATAATTAGTCTTATATATATAATCGATATATTAAGTGGTTCATGTAATTGTCATATATATATGTGTTATACAAAGTTTAACTATCCACCTACACCTTCATTACTTATAGGTATATGTGCCTGATCCTATGGTCACATTACGAGCTGGTTATAAATGCTAACACTACAAAACTTTGTCCGAACAGCTGGTCATTTAATCTTGACAACACGCAACATGTTGGGTTTGATTAAGCATGCCACATGTACTGTGTACAACTCCTAGATCGTATTTTCTCTTCGAATTCATTGGGATACCGATGTAGCTTTGTAATTGCAATTCATATGAAGTTAAGGAAATACTCTGCGAATTCTCTGGAATTTTTCGTGTAGAATTCAGGTAACTTGGTTCAATTATGTGCTTCTTCTTTTGTAACCTAACACAAACACTCATGGAATTATTGTTCCACAACAAACTTCAGGGTATCCCTACTTTGTCAGCTCCAGGGTACTCGGTCGTTGTTACCAGTTCTCCTTAGTTCGCTTGGGTATTTTTTATATTCTCTGCCCTTTTCTATTGGTTTTTCTAATCTCGTTGTCCTTGTTTGGCTTGGCATGGCTCGGGTCAACTGAACTCCATCGTATGGTTCCACCATAAGTCTTTGGAGCTATTTATAAGTATGTAGTTCCCTCCGCAACGACCTCTAGGGTTGTCCCATGCTCCCGCCATGTAGAGTGCTTGCTAATTTGATGTTTGTCTTGAAACTTATTAGTCTCTTTGACTATCTACCCTATAAGAGTAGGGCTCAACTCGGCCCTCTCCACAGTCAATCTAAGCATTGTCTTATATTTCAAGAAAAACAATTTTACCCTTTGTATGGTTGCTCTTTGCATACACAACAAATATTGTATAAATTTACATGGGTTTATTGCAATTTGCAATTCATATCAAGTTAAGGAAATACTCTTCAAATCTCTTGAAATTTCCTGTGGAGAATTTGGGGCTTAATGTTGTTCATGTAACTTTGTTCAATTACGTCTTTGTTCTTTTGCTAGATAACACAAATACTCGTGAAATTATCGTTCCGCAATAGAATTCAGGGGATCCCTACTTCGTCAAGGGATTTATACTTTGATTAATATGGGTGGATATGGTTTGGACCAACTACAGGGTACTCGTCCGTTATTACCATTTATCCCTGGTTCGCCTGGTAAGATTTTCCCTTCGATAGAATTTGGATTTTTTATATTCTCTGCTCTTTTCTATTGATTTTTCTAATTTCGCAATGCTTGTTTGGATTGGCATGGCGCAGGTCAACTGAACTCCAGTGTATGGTTTCACCATTTGTCTTTGTAGCTATTTATAGGTATGCAGTTCCCTTCGCAACAACCCGTAGTGTTGTCCCATGTTCCCGCCATGTAGAGCGTTCACTCATTTGATGTTCGTCTTGAAACTTAATAGTGTCCTTAGCTATCTACCTTATGAGAGTAGGGCTCAAGTCAACCCTCTCCACAGTTGATATGGGCATTGTCTTATAATTACCCACAGTAGGGTTGTTTTGTGCACACAGAACAAACATTGTATAAATTTACATGGATTTACTACAAGCATTCTTTGTCGAAATTTTTTGCAACAAAAAGCATATCAATTTTTACTTTACATTTTGTTAAATATTGTTATAACATACATGGGAAGAAATAGAAGATGATTAATTTTTGTTGTTTCATGTAATCTACAATCATTTTGTTACATGAAAGACTTAAGGATTAAACTAAATGCATCTGACATTGAAACATACCTGGAAATTGCAGGTTGAATTCCAGGAGGCTTCTGCAAACTTGTGTGCTCGGAACAGAAACTGAAGGCTTTGCGACTGTAGACTTGTGTGCTAGGAATAGAAATTATGCCAGGAACATAAATTGAAGGCAGGTAGAGCTAGATGGAGGAAGCACCACCTAAGAGTGCCTAAGGGTTTCAACGGGAAAATGTGCATTGAAATCCTGCATTGAATGGTTGGCAGGAAAACAATGTCGGAATGCATATGTGCATTGAAAGCCCACATTGAATGGTGGGAAGGAAAATCGACGAAACACATTTTTTCAATCGTTGAACATCCAATCACATCAATCCAACCACTGCTACAGCTTGATGAAGTTAAATTTGGCAAGTCTTTCGAGGTAATTAAGAGAGGACGATTTCATACGATCTTCCTCATGTACAAAAAGTATGGACGACCCCTCTCACATTAAAGGCCAATTATTATTAATATTTTAAATATTTTATATCAACTCTTTACATTTGTTACTGTGTCCTGCCAAAGCCTCTGATGCTGCATTTTCACCTCAACTGAAATAGTAAGTCAGGGTGGGGAGTTAAAAATTTGAAGCAGCGGATAGTCCACAGTGATTTTTCTCTCTGTGTAGTGTGTAGCGTGCGGTGCACTGCTATTAAATTCATTCATAGTGATGTTTTAATGTGCACTCCGTTTAGTACTCGTTTTACCTGCAATGACAGAAATTTTTTGACAAACCCGTGGACACGCAACCCGGTGGTACCTATGCTGACGGGAGCCCGCCGCCGGGGCCTGGGCCACATTCCCCGAGGCAAGATGTCACCATGCATTGGCCAATCAGAACTCAGTTAAATTGATATTTAAAAAATTCAAAAAATAAAATTTAATTTGAACTATAGCGAAACATTAAAAAAATGCAATTTTTTTGAACTTATATCGAATTAATGCCCCCGACCGAAAAATATATGTCGGGGACATAATAATACACACATTTGATAACATAAATAAACATTTTTTTATTTAGTATAAATTATTTTAGTTTAATATTGTTTTTAATAGATACCATTTTAAAAATAATTTATTTTAATTTTAATTTACTTTAATACAAATCATATTAAAAATAATGTATTTTAATATAGTTTTTGTGTTGTATAATTTATATTTATTTCTATTTCTATTTCTATTTCTATTTGTACATAAGTTAAGATCTATTGTCTTCTCACTTATATTTGCTCGTTTATGACATGTTTTTGTTACATTGTTGATTCTTGGATATTGGTATTGTTTTTTTGTTGAATTAAGTGGAATTGTATCATTCAATTTGAAAGAAATTTCAAAATGTAAGAGTGTAAACTTACAATTGAAATAAAAAAAATCTAGAGCAAACTCATATGCAAGATAACATTAAATAGAAAAAAAAGAATTTGTTGGTGGCATAGTTTAGTCAATTCACATAGTCATGGGTCTTGATTGATAGTCATTACAAGATTCAATGATATTAGATGTGATTGTCGCCCTCAACATTAAGCTTGTTCTTTATATGGTACCTTATTCACTTGATTATGTCACCATATTGTCTCTTTGGTATATTAATGAATGCTTCAACTAACAAACTAGGAAGAGATGATAGGAACCACATAAAATGACATCAAGCGAGCGTGATTAGGGTTTCTTTGGTGCAGCGTCGAGGGTTTCTGAGTTAAGCTTAGGGGCCTCTGTTATGGATCCCCCACCGGATTCGGCCCGTGCAGGTAGGGAGGAGAGGAGCCCTCCCATTGCTGATCGCTTCCGTATTTTGGTCGCCTCTCAACCTGCTTCCTCCAAACCGACGACTGCTAATGAATCCAAATTTGTCAAGAAGACCACAGTCCCTGAAGTCAAGCTCTCGTCCTCTGCTTCCAAATGCAAAGTCGTGGCTCTTTTAGAAAAAGGTTTGGTTGGTCATTTCATTGGCTTATGGCCATCTCCCAGAGCTATTGAAGTTTGGCTAAACAAAAATTGGTGGCCCTTAATTCAGGATGAGGTGCAACAAATATTTTGCGGCAAGGATTTCTTTGTCTTCTATTTTGAAAAAAAAGAAGACCAAGATCTGATTTTCAGGAATGGGCCTTACTTCATGGGCCCGAGAGGAATGCACATCAACAAGTGGGACCTCTGGTTCGACCCAGGAAAAGACATTCCCTCGGCACTTTCAGTATGGGTCAAGCTCCTGCACTTACCTCTACATTGTCAGAACAATGAAGACTTCAAAGCGATTGGGATCTCTATGGGGAAGTATATAGACAAATCAAAGCCCATACCTGCCATGTTCTCCTGTGCTAGAATATGCATAGAAGTAGACTTGGAGAAGGGCCTATCGAAAGCCATAAATTTACCAATGGATGGATGGAATCACTTGCAAACAGTGGACTACGAACAAATCCCCTTCAAATGTAAGGTCTGCCATGAATATGGACACTTCGCAAAACTCTGCCCCCAAAAAGAAACATCAGGAAGTTGAAGAAACCCAAGGGGGGGAATGGAACGAGATATCAAGGAAAAGAGGAGCCAACTCTAACAAATACACCCCTCCTCATTCTCCCTCTAAATTAAAGGGCGGTGCAAACAGTTTTCAAGCCCTCTCCAGCGAAGATAAAGAGGACAAGTAAGGTCCATCTCAAATAAATGAAGGAAACAAAGACATTGAAGCCCCACCAGAAAACAACATTCGAGAACAAGAAAGAAAAGAAGACCTAGCAATCCCCATCCACCAAGATGAAGAAACGAGAAATGAACTCTCTCTCATCTTAGGGGGCTTGGTTACCAGGTCAAGGGATAATATAAATACAAAAGACACATCTGAAAGTAGAGAGAAAGAGATAGAACCACAATTAAAAACAGAAGGAAGCGCAACAAAACACTAAGGGAACATGAAGCATCCAGAGAAAAAGTGGTGGGTAAGCAAACCGGCTTAGACCAGCACATAAGGATATTTCCAAACGAAAAGCAAACTCAAGGAACAACAGATGAAAAGAAGGAAAGAGCTACAACCCATGTCCCAGGAAATAATGAAAATAGTTTCCTGGAATTGTAGAGGATTAGGAGGGAAACAAAAAATAGAAGCAATCAAAAGAATAAAAAAATGGAAAATAACACAATCTTCTTAATCCAGGAGAATAAAATGCAAGAAGAAGACAACATATGTGCCATGAACAAAGCTTGGACAAATGGTGAAGTGAAAGCAGTGAGCACCTTAGGAGCTTCTGGGGGTCTCCTCACTTGTTGGAATAAAGGTACTTACAAATGTCATTCTTTCATAACTAATAAGCATTGGATCTTTGTTGAATTGGAAGATCTTTCCAAAACTGAAATATTTTGGGTTGGCAATATATACACACCTACTATAACAGGGCAGAAATAAAACTTTTGGAATCAATTGATGGCACAACGACAAGGAAGAGAAAATATCCCTTGTATTCTGGCAAGGGACTTTAATGTCACCATCTCTGCTAGTGAACGAAGAGGAGGGACAAAAGTCAGAGACCCCTATGGGGAAAACCTAGAAGACTTGCAGGTTTCTTGGAACCTAATAGATATCAAACCTAAACAAGGAAACTATACTTGGAATAACAAGAGAATTGGCCCAGGACACATCATGGCAAGGTTGGATCGATTTATGGTTAGCTCCTCCTTCCTTTCTAAACCCTCCATCCCTGAGTATAAAATCTTAGCTTTTGCAACTTCAGACCATTGGCCTATCTCCCTCTACTTTGCAGTAGTAGGGAATATGGGCCCCCTCCCTTTTAGATTCAATCCTATTTGGCATGAAAGCAAATATTGCATCGAAGAAGTCAAAGTTGTTTGGAGACAGTTTGTTCCAGGCTCCCCTGTTTTCATCTGGGAAACCAAACTAAAAAAGGCAAAAAATACCTTTAAAAAGTGGGCAAAGAAAAACTACAAGAATCCGGGAATGAAGTTAAACAAAATACAAACAGATATGGAAGAACTTCAAATTAAAATGGAAATGGTTCCAATCACAGAAGAACTCCTGAGGAAGGAAAAAGAATTGGATGCATAGATACATGACTATTCTAGAAAAGAAGAAGAAAAATGGAGGTTGCAGTACATAAGTCTGTGGCTAAAAGGAGGGGATAGAAACACAAAGTTCTTCCACACACAATTCAAGGAAAGGCATAAGAAAATGTAATTTTGGAACTGACAAAAGAGGATGGGGGGGAAATAGAAGAGCAACAATAAATCAAGCAGGAAATCAAACACCACTTTGAACATTTGTATCAAGAAGAAGACGAAGCCACTATCGAGGAAATGGAGCTAATGAGCCATGACATCCCCAACCTCATCACCGAAAACAACAACAAACATCTCCTCGAAACAATTTATGAAGAGGAAGTCAGGAAAGTTGTTTGGTCTCTCTAACCTGACAAATCTCTTGGACTTGATGGCTTTTCTATTCATTTTTATAGAAAATGTTGGTCTTGGATAAAAAAAGACCTTATTAGAATGCTAAACTGGACCAGAAAGAGAGAAAGAATCGGAAGAGAAACAAATTCCACCTTCATCGCCTTAATTCCCAAGGAGAAGAACCCGACCTCCATTTGGAGATTTCGACCATTATCTCTTTGCAATTCATCCTACAAGATTCTCACCAAGGTTATTGTGAATCAAATCAAAGTTCTTCTTCCCAATATAATCTCTGCAAACCAAGGTGGATTCATATCTGGGAGGAAAATCTACGACAATATCCTCCTTGTTCAAGAGGCGATCCATTCAAGCAGTCAGAACAAAGATACAGGTATGGCCATCAAACTCGATATGGAAAATGATTTCGATAGAGTTAGACATGATTATATTTATATAGTTATGGAAAGGTTTAGGTTTGCAAAGGAATTCATCAAATGGATCAAATCCTGTATAGGGTCACCCTAGATTGCTCTCTTGGTAAATGGAAGACCCACCTCCTTCTTCCTTTTGTCTTGTGGCCTCAGGAAAGTATGCCCCCTCTCCCCTTTTCTTATATCACAATGGCAAATTCCCTTAGTAGAAAACCGAATAGCCAACTCTCCAATGGGACAATACCAGGGCTCATCATAACCAGGGGGTTCAACTGATCAACTACGCTCAATTTGCCGATGATATTATTTTACTAGGAAGTGCCTCAATTTTGATAGCCATCAGATTCAAATCCGCTCTGGACCTCTACCTAAGAGCCTATGGAGGGAAAATAAACAATAGTAAGATCAACATCTACGACTGGAAATGCAAGGTCTCTATCATGAGAAGCCTAGCCACAACCTTAGATTTCAAGACAAAAGTTGACTGGACCTCATTTAAATACTGGGAATATCGATCTCTCTTAAGAAATCCTCCCCTTCCCTATGGAGCCCTATAATTCATAAAATAAAAAACAAAATGCACTCATGGGGAACACGATGGTTAAATTTAGCAGGCGAAGTCACCTTGATCAAAGTTGTCCTATCCTCTTATCTAGTCTTCACCGAGGCTATCCTTTTGGCTCCCAAAAATGTAATGAACAACATAAGCATGGAAATAAGGAAATTCCTCTGGAAAGGAGGGAAAACTCGAAGTAGAAAATTCCACTTGGTCAATTGGAAATAATCAAAGAAAATAGAAAGAAAGGAGGATTGGGAATCCGGGAGCCAGCTTCAATGAACAAAGCCTTAGGTTCCAAAATCTCCTGGAGGCTTATATCGGGGAAAAAAGAATGGTGGAAGGAAGTTACCAGGAAAAAATACATAAGGAAATCCCTCCTAAGGTGCATGGATAATATTATGGAAAGAAAAGGAACTAGCACTTTGTTTCACCACAACTTATAACATAAATTTCAAATCATACCAACGTAATTTGAAATGTGGTAGAGCACCAAAGACATGAAAGATTGTTAAGGCTCCTCCCTTAGTCCTCACCCTGGGTTTCAAGTCCATCACCACTTGTGCTCATTAATTTGGGGTTTGTCCAAGATATGGTGTGGTTCATGATTGATAAATGTAACAATATGCCATGCTATCCAAACTTGTTCAAGGGGTCCCCCATTTTTTGCAAGCATTTCTTTGCATAATATTGTTGTTATCTTTGTTAAGAAATCCACAATACAATTGTTTTTCCCTTCAAACATGAAAGAAATAAATAGTGTCGAAGGAGGCTAGGAGATTGTGCGTTCTTGGTAACATGCAAGATAGTGAAGACTCTTGGGCAATTTGCCTCTTCCTAACCAAGTTAATGATTAAGGAGGAGCCCCCAAAAACCACAACATACTTAATTGTCGTGAATAGAGAATGAAAATGAAATTCAAATGATAAAAATATAACACCTTTTAATTATAAAAATTGTATGACACAGGGAATTTAAATGTGAGGTTTGGAGGGTTCCAGTATATAAAATATATTATTTATTAATTTATATTTCAAGTCTATCTTTACGTAATGTCGAAAACTATATTTCACTAGTAGAAAAATGGGTAATTGGTGACCAAGCGACCAAAAAAGTTGGTCAACAATTGTAATTAATGACTAAACCACCAAAAACGTTAGTCACCACAATGTTTTTAAGTGAAATACTACAAAAGTTGAGCAATTTTAAGTGATCAAAACTAAAAATGACTAAAATAAACGACTAATTTAGTCATGGGATAAGAAATATGACTAGATATCAACTACATGAGTATGAATTGGTAGTATTTCTTACCTATAAGTAACTGAGTTTTAGTGTTCTTAAACATGTTGATGATCATGATTATGATTTTTAATATTGAAGTAAACTAATAACGTCTTCCTTGGGTACTTTTAATGGATGTGGGGGGGGGGGGAACAATATTAGCCATGTTAGACAAATGGAGCTCTATATAGAGGCAATGTTGAACCCTAATAGGTGAATGGATTTGGTTTCATGATCTTTGTGGCTTCACTAAAACAAATGGTCATAAGCATAAGTTTCAGAACATGGCGCCAAAGGCAAATGAATTAAAATTTTTTGCAAGATCATTTCGTCTATACTGTCACGTCTAGTTCGATGTGCTTTTTATGTCCATATCTTATTTCACCATATCATTGTCATATGACCCTTTCAATAGACTTACCAAGTTGAATCATGTGTGTCCTCTTAGTCCGGTTGATGTCTTGTTACACCAATAGGTGTCCTATTTCAACATGGGAGTAGGATGGGAAGTGCAGTATGTTAATTAACATCGTGGGATGAACGAGCATGATTTATTGTTTTGTGAATATCCTTCGTCGTTTACACATATCAATGGACTAGATTTGTTCCGTTAACATCCCTCCACTTGTTAATGTGTTAATGAGCATTACAACATGTGTTAATGAGTGTTACATCAAGTAATCTTATTAACAAACCTTTGCAGTTGTTGCTCCATTTAACTTGCTACAGTACATAACGTCCAAGCAATTTATAATCTCTATGTTACTTCGTGACAACGTGCTTAAGGTGTTAATGGCTAAAGGGATGTTAATTGATGGCATTTTCCTTTGCCACGTCTCACCAATGGTTTCTATTCCATTTTTTATCGACTTATCCCTTGCTCCATGTATATCCATGCACTTTATATTCCACGGGTTTTTATTCCCAACATGGCTATGGATGGTAGAGCCTGCTATTTGAAATCCAACCAGTAAGAACAATCTCTGTTTGAAATTGAGCAGGGTGTGCGATATGGAGATTGTCAAAAGAATTTATTGTTGCGGAGAGTTTATGGTCGCGGAGAATTTATGGCCAGTAGCTTAAGACTGCTAGCATTGGTGGTGGAGAATTTATGATCGCGGATAATTTATGGCCATGGTCACGGAGAATTTATGGCCATGGTCATCAAGAATTTATGGCCAACAGCTTAAGACATCCGAGGACATCCTGACTATGTGTGTAGTAAGGCCATATGACAGTGTACGCAGTGAAGAGGTTGGTGAAGCTCCTCCACAAGGACACAAACGAGCTTGCTTTCGCAATGACGGTCTTACTCTTCAATGTGACCATTGGTTTCATTTTTACAATAATGTTTAAAAAAATTGAAAATGAAAACTAGAAGATTAATTTAACCTGTAACTTGTGTTAACATTTAGATCCATTTGTCCTTGTCGATTCCTATCGACGTTCACCAGCTGTTAAGTAATAGGCTATGCTAGTCTTGGATATTGGTCATTTTTATCCATGCATGTCGTCATGTCATGATTCTTGTATCATCACGTTGATCTCATCACCTTGGTCGCATCCATATTTCATTTGATGAAACCGTCACCATTTGACTCTCGACAGTTGGTCAAATTTCTAGCAAGAGCATGCATTTTGTATCATGTTAGCTAATAAAAATTCCAAGTTCACATCCTTTGATAAATTGTCAATTACCCAATGGTCATCATTCTAATCACTTATGTGTCCGAAATGTCAAAAATATTTTCCTGGGTTTCACTTTGTAAGAAAATGCTAATAACCTCCATTTTAGACAAATTTGAAAACCCCCCCTCCCCTTTTTGTAAATCCATTCCTTGCCATATTACCTTCTTTTTGCATAAAATAAAATATAAAATATAAAAAACATTTCCTATCCAAATTTCCCTCTTTTCATTACCTCATCCCACCTTTTATAAACTCCGCCTCTTTATGTTTAGGACATCATCTTAATTATTCCCTTTCTTCCAAAAATAAATGTGCAACCCAAAATAAAATATAATAATCAAGTTAATTTTTTCAAAAAAGGGCTCGCTCCCCTTTTAAAAAATGGAAGCCCCTTTCATATGCTTTTATACAAAGAACAAAATGAAATGAAAAAGTTTAAACCTTGCACGTAGGAGGATATACAAAACGTGACAAACGAAACAATATTGATGGTCGAAGGAAAAAAGATTCATTGCATAAGAAGTGTATAGAGACCATCTGCAGCCAAGATCTTGAGCCCTGAACCACCACGTGGAACACATGAATGAAGGAACAAGCTGGAAACATGGGGTCTAAATTTAATGAGACTATCATTCGTGCTACAAGATTAAAGTTGGAGGGAGAACAATGGTCAAAACACTCCAAATTACCAGAGGACAACTGGTTTGAATTTGTAAGTACTCCTTTCCAAATGTCTGAAGTCCAGAAGAAGGGAATTCAAAGAGAATTACTGAATAAACCATGGAGTAATATGGTTTTAATTGTCTATCACATTAGGATTCTATTGCATCTCAAAAATGAGAATCCAATGAACTTTCCTTTGTTTCTCCTGAAAGACTTGGTTAGGATGGAAAAATCCTTTCAAATATGTACTCAATCCTTACGGGTTTATCACACAAGGTTTATAACATTGTTATTTAGGGTAGAGATGGAAAGAGTAGGGACAAATTGAACAAGCCCAAGGAATGGTTATTACCTTGTCAAAACAAACCCTCACAATTACATAAAACAATTTAAAAGATAAACCACTTGAGTAATGAAGAGACAAGATTGGGACATTTCTATAGAAATACAAAAAAAATTAAATCAAGGGTTTCCAAATCTTTAACTTCACTTCATAAGGATGCTGCAGGGATACCTCGCCCTGCTATAAATTCCCTCTTCAATCATTGTTTTGGTGCACCATTTTGATCTCCTTGCTAACCATGCATTACATGAGTAACTCTATTCTTAATGCCTACGACTACAACTTCTATTACATTGCTACTGGATGCCTTTGAATCTCAGAAGAATCGATCTACTTTGATCTCATCACTCTTTCTCCAAATTTCCACTGAAGTTTCATCTATTTCATAATTGATAACCAATGGTGACTAGTACACTGGAAAACTTATTTCTAGTGTGGTTCATTCAATCAAGGCTTTACACCCAAGCTTTGTTATTTGCACACCACTAGCTTTGTTCTTACACCATTTTAACTCCATTGCAATCTTGTAATGCAATAGCATTATGTTGAGAAGATTAGTGTAGAGGGACCATTGTCCTATGATATCTACTTGCAAGTTTAGGTCTTCAGTTGTTCTCTAACCCTAAATCAATCTACCATGCATCTCTTGTATAGAAACAATGGAGAGATATGTAAGTCCTTGAGCATGTAGTTCCTCAAGTAATACAAGCATGCAGAGCCAATTTCCCAAGCTACCAATTTGCCTATGATTGTGAAGGGCTTGACTAAGCCTTTCCAAATTATTGAAGCTTATTTAAATGGTTTTCTTTTTGTTTTGATCCATTCTTCAATGATCATGTCTCTAACATTTTCAGCCTTGAAACCTATACTACAAATATTATATTTTTTTATACAACGCAAAAAACACACAAAAGAATATTAGAGTAAACTAAAATTAAAATAAATAAAAACACAAAAAATTACATTAAAGTAAACTAAAATTAAAATAAATTATTTTTAAAATGATTTGTATTAAATAAAATTTATATTAAAGTAAAAAAAAAAAAAAAAAAAGGTTTGTTTATATTATCCAATCTGTGTATTCAAATCTTAACCTCCTCACAACCGAACGATTTCCCAGATTGCCACTTATGAATCCACGTGATCTTCGCAAAAGAAGGAAAATTTAGAAATAATTTGAAAAGCAGGAAAATATATCGGGAAAAAGCCGAAAAAGCATATATATCCATCACATTTATCCGGAAAAATCCGAAAAAGCACATATCCATCGCAAAAGCACATATATCCATCGTAAACGCATATATATACAAAAGCATTTATCCGGAAAACGCAGAAAAAGCATATAGCCATCGTAAAAGCACATATATCCATCGCAAACGCATATATATACAAATGCATATATGGGTTATTGTAAATAACAGCTTATGGCAGGCACAGGAGTTGTAGCCTCTGTCACAAGCAGGTTGATTAGTTGAGCCGTAGCCTTTGAGTGATATCATATTCCTACACAATTTCGCTTGTTTTCCTCAGCTACAGTTTGTTTCATTTGAGCTTTCAATTATGAGTTGCAGTAGTACCAAGAGAAGTTCATTTTCGGATTAAGTGCCCAGCTGGACCATATTGAAATTAAGATTGATGATATTGCTTATCGGATGAGTTCCCAGTTCGGATTACTCGGCTTCTCTCAGAAGGAAATGTAGAGCAAGACATTAAAGAAATTGATCATAAAATCTCAAAGAAGTGACTCCCAGCGTGCATATCTCTTTTCCACCCTTACTGACATGATATATATATTCTCAAGGTTTTTTGTATTGCGGTTTTTGTCTCATGCTTTTCTATTCTATTTGCTCTTTCAAATTAAGCTCCTGCAGTTTTGCTTTAAATATATGTTCCTTTTAATGATGTTCACCTTTTCCTTTGCTAGGTCGAATTTCTTTAAATTACTGTGTTGTCTAGGTCAAACTGTAAGAAGAATTTTGGGAAGCAGTACATAACGGCTTATGATGGGCACAAGCACCGTAGCTTTTGAGTGATCATAGAAGTTGAGATTTCTATTTGCTTTGCCATCGACTTAAGGGTCTAGGGTCATATTAAGAAGAATACTAATTTTGTGTGCTTTTCTGCATGTCTGTATTCTTCTTTGTATCTCTTTATACTATGTACTGTATGTGGGTATGCATGCTTCTCTCCATCTTTCTATCTCTATTATTTCCATTCACCTTTTTCTCCTCTTCCTCCTCTGTATTAGTCAGTTGTATGCTTCTCCATATCCCTGTGTACTTCATTAATTTTCTGTATGCCCCTCTGTATCTCTATGCTGTGTGTGGGTGTGTCTCTACACTATAGAAGTTGGGTTCTGTAAGTGGCTATGTCTCTGTACTGTGTGAAGTTGTGTTCTGTATATGGATATATCTCTGTGTCTCTATGTTGTATGTGGCCCTGTGGGTATGTCTCTTTATCTCTGTTGGAAGAGCAGTAGGAGTTGGATCAGCAGCCCCTGCTCATTGACTCGCCACATGGAGGATGCCCCTGCTCATTTAAGGATATCCAACAAGCAACGTGAATTCGATTCATGCAAACTTTGGGCTCCTAATTCAAGGTAGGCGTTTCTTTCTATTTTTTTTCTGGAAATTCTGTTGCCCTCTCTTTTTTTAAATGATTGTTATCTCATGGCCCTGTTTATGCTCATCTTTATGTGATTTTTTTTATCTACAACCTGTTTGTAAAAAGTTAAGGTTCGGAATGGACGTGCTTCCTTTGGGGTTCTCATTTTTATGTGGTAAGTGGCTTACAGTGAGGGTTATTTAGTTGCCAATTGTCATTGGACTAGGAATGGGATGTGTTATTGAATCATTAAAATATAGAAAAGACTCTCGTACACAACCTGCTTGTTGAATCATTTCAGTGTCCTTGTTAAGCAACGTAGCAAAGACCCTCGTCATACCATCCCCAAACATGCAGATGCCTTTAACTGTTCACATTCAACAAAATAGGCCTAATTAGTGTGAGTACACATCTTTTCAATCCAAAAATTTAGTTAAACTCTTAATAATAACGTCCTTATCAGATTTGAAATCCCAGGATTTCTGAATTTAGTGGTTCAGTTTCACTATGAAAAACTAACTTATATTTGCTCACTAGTCAAAATCTTGGCGGAGGCAGGGAGAAATATAGGCTTACTTCAATGTGGCCTCTGCACTCTCAGCTGTAACCTTGTCCCGGTCAGATTTAAAATCCCAGATCTTTAAAGGTTGAGGTTCACTATGAAAAACTAAATTATAGGCTTCAATGTGGCCTCTGCACTCTCAACTGCAACCTCGTTGTATGTAGCATCACAGTAGGGGAGTCCCAGATCAAAATACTTAATTCAGCTCTGAAGATGGGAAAATAAGTGGATGGACTTCACAGAGGGCATTTCTAATTGTCCAATTAAATGGTTTCATTATCCTATCCTAATATAATGCAATGTAAACGTAGTGTGGTGATAATCTAATTCATGAAGAAGAAATTACAGAGACGAAAATCAACTTAAATCTAATTTAGATATTGTAATTTAACAAAGAGATCAGCTGGGAGAGCATAATGATCATTGCCAAACAGATACATATGCTCTACACCACATCCACTTGCACGGCATTCAAAATCTCACGTGAAACAGAAGAAACTACAAATTTTGCAATGATGAGAAGGCCAAAGACCAAAAAATTGATGTGTACTGTTATGATGTATGTAGAAGTTGTGCATTGTCGAATCCAATTAATACATATTGACTGAAATGAAGATTTAACTTGAAATCCTTAGCAGAAATGACGCATTATATTTGCCCCTTTTACTCTGGCTCTATCAAGGATAATACTATAGTTGTCTATGTTTTGCTATTCCATATTTGAATTATAGACCTAATGCAATACTAGATGTTGATTTTCTTATTCATATCTCCCCCAATCTGAGTTTGATTATCCCTCATATATAGTTCAAATCCCTTGGTCTACCCTTCTATGCGCCACTTTTGGTTCAGATATAAAGCTAGACACAAGTTCAATTGAATAAAGATTTTGATAGTTAAATAGATAATATTGTCCATGACCTTATTCTATGATGTAGCAGTCAACATGGATGTTAATGTGAATTTATCTACCTCTTGTTTGTGAAACATTTAAGGTTCTGAATGGGCATGCTTCTAGATCTGCTCACAGAAGAAAATAGTACATAATTATCTTTGTGCATGTTAGTTCTCACAAAAATTCAAGTATTAGCAAAAATAGACAGACCAAAACAGTTTAGTCAGTTTTTGACACCAAATTGAAATTACATTCAAAACCTGAATACAAAATCTAAATCGATTAATGCCCAAAGCTTAGCCACCGTATATTGGTGGAATATTCAATCCAAGTAGGAACTCAACACTTGTTTGAGATATTTGAAATCTGTTTTCCTGACCCAACTTTAGGAACTTCATAACAAGAAGTTTCAGTGCATATCCCCTCAAATGAAGGTCAACTTAACATCCTTACCAAACAAACAGCCTCAGGGGAATGATGTATTATATTCATCCCTTTTACTCTGGCTCCACCAATGATAACAGTGCAGTCGTTTATATTTTGATATTCCAATTCCCATGATAGAATCATAGATTGAGTACAAAACCAGATGTTGATTTTCTTATTCACATCTTCCCCCAATCTGAATTTGTGGATCTTGGTCAATTCATATTGACTAAAATGAAGGTTTAACTTAAAATCCTCAGGGAATGATGCATTATATTCATCCCTTTTACTACAATTGTCTATATTTTTCTATTTCATGATAGAATCATAGATCTAATACAGAACCAAAGGTTTTTCTTATCACATCTCACCCAATCTGAGTTTGTTAATGTAGTTGGTTTGAGTTAATTTCTTCAATAGAATTACTATCCTATCATGCTTTTAGAGTGACTTGTCAATTTTTTTTGTTATTTAGAATTGGTTGATATGAATTGCCAATTCCTCTCCATTTATTTTTGCCTGCAAGTTTATGTCTTGCGCTTTCATTTATGCTTGAAACTTCTCAAATAGGGTTTGGGGATTTTAGTCAAGGATGTAAGAAATGCTATAGATTTGGATAATATGAGCTCATGTGTCCATGTTTGAGGTTCTGAATGTAGCTCACTTGTTAGTATTTTTTGTTATTTGGATTTGGTTTTGATATTAATGGCAAGTCCTCCCCATTTTTTTTCCTTGCTTGCAAGTTTATGTTTCATGCTTTCATTTATGGTTGAAATTTCTCAAACATGAATTGGGGCTTGCTACATATATTTCTCAAATAGGTATTTTTGTAGCTCACTTGTTAGTATTTTTGTTGTTTGGGATTTGGTTTTGATATGAATGGAAAGTCCTCCACATTCCTTTTTCCTGCTTGCAAGTTTATGTTTCATGCTTTCATTTATTGCTGAAATTTCTCAAACTGTAATTGGGGCTTGCTACAGATTTGAATAGTATGAGCTCACTTGTCCATATTTAAGATTCCGGGGTAGGGTAAAGTTGGGAAAGTATATAGGATTTAGAGTAATATAGTCTAAGTTGGGCTATAAGATAGGCCAACTTTGTTAAGTTAGATCTGAATAGACTAAAGGAGGGAGAGGGTGGGTTAGTGTAGGGTAAGGTAGGCTAGGGTAGAGTTGGGCTATGCTAGCGTAAAATAGAGTAGGGTAGTCTTAGGATGAGCCATGCTCCTAATGTAGGCTAGGAAAGGTTGGGATAAAGTATGATAGAGTAAGTTGAAAATTGAAATAGAATAATGTAGATGGTAGGGTAGGGTTAGGTAAGGTAAAGTAGGATAGGCTTCGAATATAATATGCTATGTTGGGAAATGGTAGGTTAGACTATATTAGGCAAGGGGATAGGATAGGGTAGGGTAGGATTAGGGTAAGCCATGCTCTTGATGTATGGTGGTATAGGGTGCGATATAGCTAGTTGAGGTAGAATAAGCTAGATGTTAGAGTAGGGTGGTTGGAATGGTAGAGTATGGTTGGGTAAGATAAAGTAGGTAGATTATGCTAAGCAAGAGGATAGGATAGCCTAGGGTCGAGGGGTGGTGGCTGGAGCTATGATGGGGGGCTAGGGGCATAGTGGTGGGGATAGTGAGTAGGAGGGCCTAGGGAAGTAATGGTTGGGGTGGGAGTTATGGGGCCCAAGGCTGCGACAATGGGGGCCCATGGTGAGGGTAAGTGGGATTGGCCTAGGGTCTAGAGGGAAGGATAGTGGGGTGGTAGTGGCTAGGGGTAGGGGGTGGCGAGTGTTGTTGTTGGGGGATGCAAAGCTTGCAATGATGGGTCTTGGGGGTGCGGTGGTGATGTTTGGCTCTTTGGTTGGCCGAGGGCTTGCGGTGCTATGGGATACGAGCTCGAGGGCCTGTGGTTGTGGAGGCTTGAGGTAGTGGGGTTGAGGGCTTGTGGTGCCTCTGGTGGGGGGCCTAGGTCTTATGGTGTTGCAAGCCTGTGTTGGGATGACCCCTTAGGGCCTACGATGGTGGGGTTTCCAGGTCCCGTAATGGGGAAGTGGGGTCATGGGGGTGCGAGTCGCGACAATGGGGGATGGTGAAGGGGGGTCAAGGGTGCAGCGATGGGGAGGAGGTGGTAAGGGTCGAATATTTGTGATGACGAGGGAGGAGGTGGTAGGGGGTTGAGGAGTGATGATAGGAGCTATGATGGGTTACCAGCGGAACAATGTTGGGGATTGCGGGAAGGAGGGCTTAGGGATGTAGTGGTGGGGGTGGGAGGTATGGGGCCCAAGGTTTCGATGGTAGGGGCTTATGGTGAGGGAAAGTGGGATTGGCCTAGGGACCAGGGTGAGGGCAAGTGGAGTGGTAGTGGCTAAGGGTTGGGTGGTGAGGGTTGGTGTTGGGGGGTGCAAATATTGCGATGATGGGACTTGGGGGTGCAAGGCTTGTGTTAGATTTTCTACTTTTAATCAATATTTATCCAGGATCTTACTAAAAGAATAACATGCACAATATAACACAATAGACACAAAGAATTTCCTCGGGGAAACCATAAAGGAGAAAACCCCGCAACTTCCTCAGAGATAGAATCATCACCAATACAATATCACAAAAGAAAAACCCCAAAACAAAGATGGTCTTCTGCAGGTCCTCTTCTTTTCCTCCTAAGCGAACTTGTCCTCTCTCTCACTAATGCGAACTTGTGAGTGGGTGTGATGTCCAAATGAGAGAGCTCCACTCTCTATTTATACTTTATCTTTCACTTGAACTTTTCACTTACTAGGTCGGCCCCAGTTGTACCTGACTGGGCCGACTTCTCTAGGGGACTCAATAACCCTAATGTAACTAACTCGTGGGGTTTCTATTGCCCCGACTTACATTGGAGGATTTACCTCAATGAATTTACATGACCAAATGTAATAATGACATCCTCGACCAGAGGAATAAACATCTCCGTCGGAGGTACAAATAAAATATAATAATAAATACAATCATCATCAACACTGGATCATCATCGTTGCTGCTGCAATCCTCATCATGTCGATTATTGATTGGTGACATCTATCAAATCTACTCGTCATAGGAAGTTCTACAGAGCCAACCCTTTTTCATGTTGGATGTAGGCATATCCCTCATGTAGGTCTTCATCAACACTGTGAGCAAGCCATCAAGTAGGTACATCCCAGGACCAGTCATTACATTGCCTCTGCAAACACCTGCATCTCCTACTGTCGCCTCATCGTCTTTAGATCATCTCATCGTCACACGGAGCACAGCCCAGATACACATCACAATGTCTCTAGTATGGGAGGCATTTCCTACCACCATACGAGACCCAGTCTACCAACATGCGAAGACTTTCCTACCAACATGTGAGACACAACACTTACATCAACCGACATGGGAGGACTTTCCTACCACCATTCAGGAAAGGCTCATCACTTACATCAACCGATATGGGAGGACTTTCCTACCACCATTCGAGAAAGGATCGACACTTACATCAACCAACATTGGAGGAATTTCCTACCACCATCCGGGAAAGGCTCGACACTTACATCAATCGACATGGGAGTAATTTCCTACTACCATTCGAGAAAGGCCCCAGCACTTACATCAACTGACATGGGAGGAAATTCCTACCACCATTCGGGAAAGGCCATGACACTTACATCAACCGACATGGAAGGACTTTCCTACCACCATTCGGGAAAGGATCGACCCTTACATCTACCAACATAGGAGGACTTTCCTACCACTATGCGAGAATGGCCCATGTGCATTTGTGTCTTCCAGAATTATCCCTTCCTCTTAGAAGGAACCACAATCTGGAGAACACCAAGCTTCTCTTTGAAGTACTCGAACTTCACTCTGGCTAGCGGCTTGGTCAATACATCGGCTATCTGCTTGTTCGTCGCAAGATACTGGAGATTCACTACTCCTCTCTACACCATATCCCTGATATAGCGATACCTGATCTCAACATGCTTTGACTTGTCATGGAACATTGGGTTCTCAGACAACTTCACACAACTTTGGTTGTCATAGAATATACAAGTCGCCTCTAACTAGAGATCAAACAAATTAGACAGTAGCTTCCTAAGACATACTTCCTCACAACTAGCCGAACAAACTGCTCGGCTATACTCAGTGCCATGCACGACTGCTTCCTACTAAACCAGGAGATCATACTGGATCCCATACTGAAGCAGCATCCTGAAGTGCTCTTCCTATCTACGACACTTCCTGCCCAATCCAAATCAACATAACCCTGCAGGTTAATCTTCTGATTCACGTCATACTTGAGCCCATAATAAACTGTACCCTTTAGGTACCTCAATATATGCTTTGCAACAACCAGGTGAACTTCTCTCGGATCCGTCAAGAACTGGGTCAATGTGTTCACTGCAAAGCATATGTCTGGTCTTGTATTCATCAGATACATCAATGAACCAATCATCTGATGATACATCGTGGCATCAACTAACTCTGACGAAGCATCACATAGTAGGTTCAAGTTTGATGCCATGGGTGTGGCCATAACCTTGCAGTCCATCATTCTGAATCTCCACTGCATACTTCCCTTGTCCAAGGAAGATCCCATCTACATTCTGCCACACCTCCATACCTAGGAAATAGTGCATCATACCCAGGTCCTTCATCTTGAACTCTGCGACAAGTTTCCTCTTCGTATCTACAGTGTGCCCATCCTCTCTTGTTACAAACAGGTCATCTACATAGAGTAGAGTATCACTGTATTTCCCAAGCTCATCAGGAGACTATCCATCCTTACGTACCACGTCCTGGGTGCCTGTTTCAATCCATACAAGGCCTTCTTCAATTTGCACACATGAGTCTGCCTATCATGTGTCTCAAATCCGAGTGGCTTCTCCACATACACTTTCTCCTCTACTACACCATTCAAGAATGCTGTCTTGACATCCATTTGGTGTACCTTCCACATCATTACTGCAGCTAATGCAGGTACTGATCTGATGGAAGTGTATCTGGCTACATGTGCAAATGTCTCCTCATGATCTATGCCTTCCTTCTAGGAGAATCCACGTTCCACAAACCTTGCCTTGTGTTTCTCTATGCTGCCATCTGCAACATGCTTGATCTTGTAGATCCACTTGGAAGTCACAACAGGCTTCCCTTCTGGTCTTAGAACTACCTCCCAGACATCATTCCTAATGATCGACTGGTACTCCTTGATCATGGCATCCTTCCATTCTTTTTTCTTTGCCTCTTCCAAGGATAATTTTAGGGGCGAATTTTAAGAGGTTTTAAAAATTTAGTGGGCGAATATTTTATATTAAAGCTTATTTTTTCCTTATTAAACTTTAGCCCACAATTTATTTACCAAGAAAAGGTAAAACGAAAGATAGCCCATCAATATATTTACAATAAAATGGGAAAATCAAATTTAGCCTCCAAAAATGCAGGTAAAATTCTCCATTCGCCCTCGATTTCTGGCAATGGAGGTTCACAATCCAAATTTCGCCCATTTTTTTCTTCAAAATAAAAAACACGGACTAATTGCCCCTGATTTTCACTGGGTTTTTACTATGGAGACCAATCGCCCTCAATTTTCATTGGTTTTTTACTATGGAGACCAATCGCCCTTGGATTTTAACTATGGAGGTTTTTATTTATAGAAATTCATTAAAAATCCGGCATCGCAGCAGAATGGACCAATTTTGCCCCTATATATTCACATAATCGGGTTTCAAACGTTATTGTGGAGTTTCTAGGCTCTTGCTAAGGTTATTCGGGGTTTCCAGGCTCTGGAATTTTGGTTTTTAAGCTCTTGCAATCACATGCAGACTCCAGTTCTTGCAATCAAGATTCACGTCCAGACTCATCACTACAAACTCCAGGTATGTTTTTACTTAACCTTTCGTGGATTCTACCATCAAAGCTCTGATACTGTCATTCTTCATCAAGGTTACCTTCTTTACTTGTCATTATCATGGTATGATCACTGGCTGTATGCTATCCTGGAAGATAACTCATTATGCAATCAAGCTATTATGCTATATAGTATGCCATTCGCTGCAAGTATATAGATTCAGCAGGTCCACCTAGGGCCCCTCTTCAGTAGCTAGTTAGCAGTTTTATGTGTACGTGCTTGTTTCAATACATTGGGTTTTGGTATCTGATAGCATATTTGGGTACCCTTTTGGCTATGTGTTCTTTGATTTCTGGGATGTGGTCCGTGGCGGTTTATGGTATCGGTCTACATCCTTGCTCTATTCTCTGAAACCGTGCATATTTTATAACCTAATGATATATCCAATACTAAATAGTGAGTGAATACGGCTACAACACGGATTGGATGGATAACAAATTGTTTTTACACTCAACCTGCTATTGTCTCAAAATTAGATGCATGGATTGCAAATAGCACATGACCCTCGAAATTTAAAAGTTGATGTATTGTAGGGCTACGTTTGCAGGAATCTCTATTTAAAAATTGTTGTTTTTAATGAATGTTTCAAGTTTTAAGCTAGCTATGTTTAGGGTTGATTTTCTGATTGAAGAATGGTTTAAGGAACTAGATAATGATATCAAGTGTGAGTCAACAAATGTTGGTAAGGATGATGACATTCATGATAGAAGAAAAGATGCAACTTATGATGGGTTGGATGATGTGAATGGGGAGGCAGCTCTAGGTAGTGTGCATCTGAACAGTTCTATTAAGTCAGCTTCATTGGGTGTGTTGAATAAGCCAAAGGGAGTGAAGGGACAACATGAATAAAAAATTGCATCTTGTCTTGGTAACAAGCACAAAGTTGATGAACAAATGGAGGCAAAGTTGGGCAAAAAATGTAACAGATTGAATGTGTTTTTGAATTTGGAAGATGTTAAGCGAGCTGGTCCGATCAAGACACCAACTCCAAAGAGGAAATCTTTAGTTTAGCCACCTTCTAGTCATTTGCCAAGGGAGAGTCATCGCTCTTCAATTGGTTCAACTGATGGGTCAGTAGATAAGAAGGGATTGCTTAACAATAAAGATCAAAGACATGCATATTCATCAAGTAGTGAAGGACGAACCATGCATGAACTTTAAGATCACAAAAGGACTGATTATATGTCTTAAGACACTTTGATTGTATGAATGCCAAACTCTGAAATGACTTCAAGGGGAAATGTTAAGCCATGGTCCAAAAGGGGGAGCTGTAACTTGGACTCTTCAGTTGAAGGCTTGCCACACCTATACCAAGGTAGAGTTCATGGAAACAAGAATAAAAAAAAAAGCATGGAAAGGGACAACAAATTTTGAATCAGAATTTTCCAGTAGTTTCTGGTCCTGTAAGGGAATCATTGGATCAGAGACCTGCTCGCAAGAAGCATGTGTTAACATCATCCAAAAAGCAGGGCTTTAGAAATGCATCATACCAGGATACATCTATTCAACTCCTTCACTAAGAGGTGACAAGTGAAAAATTTTGGCATCATCTTGGTGAGATGGAACTTTAGTATGTGCATGGTTGGTTTGAGTCTGCAGAAGGATATGTGCGAGTGCTTGAGCCTTTGTTGTTTGAGGAATGTTGAGCACAACTATACAACACTTGGGAGGAGCATTCTGATGCAGTTTCTAGAGATGCATATTCAATGGTTCATGTCAAGAATGTTGACAGATGAGAAAAAGGTTGGTATGAAGTCACAGTTATTCCTATGCATGAATACAAGTTTTCATTCAAGGAGGGTGTAATGTCCTCTTCTGCTTAAGCATTGATGACCATCTCGCTAAGCTATATGATTCCCATAGGTTCAAGCGGGCACTGACAGTCAGGGAATCAGTTGAGGATTGATGCCATATAAGAAGATCTAGGGCATTGATATTATATCATCAGTAGGTAGACAGGGGCCACCAAAGCCAAAGGCCATTTGCATGCATGCCATCTGAGCATTATTTCATGATGCATGCACTTGATTGAGTCTCCAGGCACCTACATGCAAGGCAACTGCGAATTAGAAGGTAAAGTGACCTAATTAGGTCAAAAGATAGGTTATTTGCAGTTGAAAGTTATAAAAGAGAGGTAAAGTGAATGGAGAAGTATGCTTATATGATTATTGATTTGAGGATTCAAATTGGAGAGCTCAGTGAGCTAAGTTGGGGTTGAGTGCATGCACTCGGCTAACTGGTGTATTTCAGCAGTGAAATCTATCTTCCCTAATTGATCATCAAGTTGGATCATCTAGATTCAACATTGCTTCATCATCAGGTTCTATTCATCAGTTATTGTAGGAGATTGATTATTTACTGGATTAGAGGGGATTCACTATCCTAGCTTGGGTGCATTTATCAGTGACATACCTATTCGTATTCTAGTCTACAGGGGGTAGAACTTCTGCATGCAGCCTTCATTCTTCTCAGAGCACCCTTATTACCTTTCCCCTGGAAGAAGGGCTTCTCAGTTGGACAGTTGAGAGAGTTATCAACACTCATCACTATTGGAGGACATGTTTGTATGCTTGGGTGTCTTTCCCAAGGAGGATCTTCACGTTTTGGGATGTGGAGCCAACAGACCTTCTGCATGCAACTTCCATCTTATTCAGAAGGGCATTATAACCCTAGTCCACATCATCTGGGCCATCATCAGCAGAGTATTTATTATTGAGGAGCATTCCTAGTATTGGAGGAGGGCGCATTCCTCATCTGGAGGATGACTTGCCTTAGCATTCTATTTCTCTAACTTAATTCCCACATGCAGGGATCATCCTCATCGACATCAGCAGATCTACATACTGGTATGTACATGCATTAATTCTTGCTACTTTATAGCATTTCAGTATTATCTGGGTTATAGATGTGCATGCAAATGCATGCATGCAGAGATCAGTACACACCTTCATACTTGTTTGAGATATCAGCCTACTAGACAACACAAGAAAAGAAAAATATCAGTTTGGGATATTACAGAGGGTGATGTGTCTATATTATCGACACCAAATCCAGGATCAGGTAGGTTTAAGAGGATTAGTTCTAGGAGCGCAGGAGATATTGAACCTAAAGGTGACCTAATTGGTAGAGTAGTTGGTACTGTATACAAGTACACACCAATTGATACTCGTGATTGCAATGGAGCTATTGTTCACTTCTATGTTGGTGATACATATGATTATAGCAGCAAAGCAAATGATGATCATATTCTAATGAAACTTCAAAAGAACTCAGCTTGGTACCTAACAGTCCTTGTATCCCTTCTCACAACACAAAGGGAATATGTGGCTTTGCATGCTTTTAGTTGTCTCAATATCCAGATGCAAAGAGCAATTTTAGATCCTAGCCCGGAGCACTTTCCTAAGTACGAGGAGCAGCTTCCAGCAATGCCTGAATGTTTTACAGCTAAGTTTACTGAACATGTTCATAGGACATTCAATAGACCACAATTGGTAGCTATTCAGTGGGAAGCTATGCATACTGTTGTTGGTACGAATACGAATGGAGTTGGGTCTGCTAGGTGGCAAGAGCCTTGGCCCTTTACTTTGGTACAAAGGCCTCTAGGTATAGGAAAAACACATTTTGTGTGGGGGATGTTGAATGTAATTCATCTTGTCCAATATCAACACTATTATGGTACATTGCTTAAGAAACTTGCTCTTGAAAGCTACAGGCAAGCCAACGATAATTTAAATAGTTTTGGGGGTACTAGCATAGGATACATAGATGATGTCTTGTAGAATATGGATCAAAATTGTTTTCTATGCTACATAAACTTTTCCTTAAACGACGAATGCTTGTCTGTGCTCCATCTAATGCTTCTATAGATGAGTTGTTGTAGCATGTCCTTGATCATGGGTTTATTGATGGAGAAATGAAGATTTACTGTCGTGATTTTGCTAGGGTGGGTGTTGACTAACAAAATAATTTTGCACAGGCAGTGGAGCACAGGGCTGATTACCTCTTACTCAAGCGATGTGAGGAAGTAATAGGACATATGCAATAGTTCCGCACAAGAGAGGGGCACTTGGCTTAGGAAATCCTTGCTCTTTGGAGGGACTTGAGTGCAACAACTGCTGCTGGCCGTGCCCAAGGAACAGTTGGTGTTGATCCTGAAGTTCCAGTTGCATGTGATCAGAGTCGTGATGCAATGCTGCATAATCTTGCAGTAGTTGTGGAGGAACGTGATAAGGTACTAGTTGAGCTATCGCATCTTTTTATTTTGGAAAGTCGCTTCCATCCATGTGGTAAATTTGTTATGGAAGAAGCTCGAGCAAGTCTTGTGGCAAGTTTCGCAAATGAGGCTGAGATCGTATTTAATATTGTTTCAAGTAGTGGTCATAAGTTATTTCAGCTCCTGGATCATGGTTTTGACATTGTTGTCATAGACGAGGCTGCATAGGCTAGTGAAATAGTTGTGTTACCTCCACTTTCCTTGGGTACTTGTTCTAGCTGGGGATCTGCAACAACTACCTGCAATAGTAATTAGCCAAGTGGCAAGCACCTTGCAATATAGTTGAATCCTTTTTGAATGTTTCCAGCAGGCAGGGTTTCCAACTACGTTGTTGTCTGTGCAATACCGAATGCATCCTCAAATTCATGATTTTCCTTCTACATATTTTTATTAGAATCGATTAAGTGACAGTGATAGTGTGGCGAAGTGGCCAGATGAAATTTATTATAAAGATCCTTTATTGAAACCTTATATATTTTATGATATAACACGTGGAAGAGAATTTCATGGAGATGGGTCTGTTTGAGCATCTTTATAGATTCATCAAAGCTGTAGGTATGAAGGTTTCTGTTGGCATTATCATACCATACAAGCTACAACTGAAATGTTTGTAGTGGGAACAAGGATGAAAATATAGATATTGAATTTAAGATTTATGATGATATGGAAAAGACTAATCTTTTTCCTGATATTGTTACTCATGGTGCACTCATCATGGGGTTATGCAAGGAAGGTAGAAGGCAAGAGACGGGTTCTATTTGGAATGAAATGCTAGGACAAGGTTTGAATCCAGACAAAGTTATTTTTACCAAACTGATCGATGGCCATTTCAAGAAGGAGATATATGGAAATCTTTCAATCTCTAGGTTGAAATAAGAGAAAAAACACATTTTATTGATGTTGTTGCTTACTCTGCTTTCATCAATGGGATTTGTAAGCAAAGCAATATGCAAGAGGCAAATATATACTTCATGGAAATTCTAAATAAAGGCATTTCCCCAAACAATTTCACTTAAGATTCATTGATCGATGGACATTGTAAAGAGAGAAATTTAGCCTTTGCTTTAAATCTTGAAAAGGAAATGGTAGAACAAGGGCTTGTACCTAATGTTTTCAGTGTTCACTAACACTCTCATTAATGGTCTTTGTAAGCTACAAAGGGTACAGATGGAAAATAGGATCTATTTCCTCATGCATAGCAGTGGCTTGGTTCCTGTTATTGTTACCTACAATACTTTAATTCATGGGTACTGAAGGACAACTAACATGAGCAAAGTTGTAGAAATCATGAACATGATGTCTTGGAATGGATACATTCCTAATATTTTTACATATAACACAGGGATTAATGGTATTCATATCACCAAGATGATTCATCAAGATTTTAAGCTGCTAGATATCCTCATTGCAACAGGATTTACTCCTGAAGCAGCAACTTACAATATAATTCTGAATGGTCTCTGTAAGGATTTGCTTGATCTGTAAGGATTTGCTTGATCATGATTCTAGCTTGTTAGGAGATATTCTGAAAACTGGTTTCATTCCTGACACTGTTACTTATAATACGATTCTTACTCATTTCTGCAAGTATGGTATGTGTGATCAAGCTATGATATGGCTAGGTAGGATTTTGAAAACATGTTTTATTCCAAATGTTGTTACATATAAGATACTAAATAATTCTCATTTTCGTGGCCCAAGGTCTGCCAAGATTCTTAAAGAAATGACAAGAAAATAATTTCTATTGAATAGTGTGACACAGTTGATGATTCACGGGCAGTACAATCAAGGATGCATGGAGACAACAGATGCACTCTACAGTGACATGTTGAAGGATGCCATTATTTTTTCAAATATATGTTTAAAGAATGTAAGGGACAACTGCATTGAAGAAGATTCTTTTGAGGTTCACCAAAGAGTTTTAAGGGAAGAACATCATGATGCTTTTACTCATGCATCCTGAAATTGAGTTGTCTATATGACCCTTATCAGGAAGGGAAGGTTGGCATAGATGGGCTCTTTGAAAATCAAGCAAGGGTGTAAAATGTACAGGAAACATGCATCAAGTCTCATGTTAGGCAAAATTTCAACAATTTTCTTTGCACTTTGTGTACAATTTTTTGATACAAATGCTTAGCTTTCAGAAAGAATTTGTATAATCTCCGTTATTAACCAAAATAGTATAACATCATAACAAAAGGGGATGTATTGATAATAAATAAACCCTTTGCAAAATATTATAGGCATGAAGGTGAAAAAAGTCCAAACAAGCAATGCCATAGAAGAAAGGGAGCTGGCTAGATCTCCAACAGAAAGCTGAAATATGAGAGTTGCCCTTAATTTTGTGTCCAAGTCTATCGAGGGGTCTATAGATCCATCTATTACTGTGAAATTTCCAATACTGAGACTAATAATCTCATGGAAGTAGTGGCTTATACTAAAAGGAATTGGTTGGGATTCCCTTGGCGGTAATCGAGTTACACTCATAAGCTTTCAGAAGTTGTGCATGGTGCTTAGATTATCTGTCATATCTCTAAGGCACTTATTTGATGACATGATAAGTGGCTTACACTAAAATAAATTGGTTTGGCTTCCCTTGGTGGTAACCGAGTTACACTCATAAGCCTTTGGAAGCAGTGCATGGTGCTTAGATTATCTGTCATACCTCTAAATTTGTTGTTGCTCAATGATGGTTCAATTGGTGGATGTTGATTGCTTTTACTTGTGCAAGTAATATAGCATAGGCGGAGTCTGTAAGAAGAATAAGGTGTTTTGACTACTGAGGCCTAAATAAAAATAGGTAAGCATACATCATGTTTACAACTAGATGGCTGGCTTTGTGCTTAGTTAAGTCTTATTTTGAAAGAATGGGCCTATTTAAAACTAGCTTAGATCCATATTAACCCTGGATCTACTAATATTTGAGAGAGATTAAAACAAAACTAGGTATAAACCTTGTCGTCTCATAACTCAAGATTTTGTAACTATATTATGCAGATTCAATGAATCCATGGTCTGTCTCTGTTTTCTCTTTTAGAGCATACTGATGATATTTTCTATTTTCCATGGATTTCTGACTCACTATTGCTTCTGATTAACAGAGCAGACAACATGGCACGTAAAGCTGCTGGTGGTGAAGAACCATTACCTGAAGAGGATCCTTCAAACCCTGTCTTCAAGCCAATTATTGAACACTCTAGGCTTGAGAGCTATCTCATCACCAATCAAGTTTCGAACTACTGTGACCAAATAAAGGGGTACTCTTTAGCAGTTTCTGAATTGAACCTCTGTTGGGGGGCGAACTCACCCAGGACAAGTGATGAAATAGGATCCAAAAACTCAATCTGACTATCCTGGGAAAATATGCAGAAAGTGAATACTGTTGCTTTTATTGAACTTTGTTTCTGGTTTAGCACTCTCTTCTTGCACCAAAGAATATTCCTCTAAAATATCTTATGTTCCCTTATCTTGGACATCACACCTGTGTTTCAATGGAAGGCTTTGGATTGTGCTACAAAATCTTTTTCGTTGATTAATTTGATATATTTCTATTCTTGGTTTACAAATCATTTTAGAGGGACATAATGTGGGATGAGATTATTGGTGGGAGCAGATTTGATTTTTTAACATCTAAGATGCATGCATACAACTCCAGCAAAGGTTTTGTCAAATGGAACCCAACTTTGGTGGTGTTGGATGATGTCTCATAAATTGATCACCTTGAAAAACTGTTGTATGAAGGAAAAATGCTACAAGACACTCAGACACTCATCACAACTAGAAACACCATTGTCGTTAAATCTGGTTATCGATATGACCTACAATGTTTGACAGAGCCAGATGTGGTGTCCCTTTTCTGCTATTCAACATTCTATTAAAAGTCCATTCTAGAAACAGCAGATGACAACATAGTCAAAGAGGTACTGCTGCCTCTATTTTCAATGCCATACAACAAAATTCTTGATCTTATTGTGGCAGAATGACAATGAAACATATTTGGAATTGAGGATTAGCCTCTATAAATTAGGGTGTTAAAGATGCTAACCAATTGGCAACACTTTTATTATAGATAATAGCAGAATGCAAATGATTACTGGTTAATCTTAAGGTGATTGGAAAATCTCTGCATGGTCAGCCTCCTGGAGCATGGATTATTGCGAAGGACAAGCCATATTTGAATATCAAAAAACAATGCTTGCATGGAAACAAGCACATATACCTTGGAAGAAGAAGCCCGAGAATTCTTTTTGGCTAGGTAACATGACACTTCAAAAGAGGGCTCGTGTCGCATATTCCACGTGTCAGACACGGCACGTGCCCTAATACGCGTCCAACACAAAAATTTACGTGTCCAAAAATCGTGACATTATCTGGCACGTGTCGCACACGTGCCATGATCGTGTCACGATTTCTGGACACGTGTCTTGTCAAAAGTTCACTCTCGCGGGTTAACACATGGGATTTCTTCTTTTCGGGCTCCTTCTTTGTTGACGATTTAATAGAGGTATCGTGCCCATGGAGAATAGAGCTTGTGGTTGCAGAGATCGTGATTGTTTTCGACTTGTGGTTGCTTGCAGAGAGCTTATCGGTGGAGTGGAGAAGTGAGGTTGTGAGGTCGTGAGGGTGTACCATGTAACTGCCCATTTGTTGAAGCCACACAGTAGCTACAACAGTTGTTGTAGCAACAAATAGCTTGTGAGTTGGGGAAAAGGCACATTAGGGTAGAGCCCCGTGAATAAAGCAGTTTAGGGAAGAGGCGCGTGAATAGAGCACAATGCACACGCAACAGCTACACCCGCGGCCCTATGTAGCAGCAACAAACAAAAATTTGAGAACAATACATTTTGATTTTGATGGTTTAATATGAAATATGTAGTTTATGGTTCAAAGTCAAAGTTCATGATTCAATGTTATTGTTCATTGTTCATTGATAATTTTATTATTGATTCATCATTGTCAAATTTCAATTTAATGATATTATGATTCAGATTCATGTATAGACTTTTAGTTTTTTTTAAAATGTGGATCTTTATGTATTTTTTTAATATATATATATAAAACGTGTCCCCCGTGTCCTATTTTTGGGGTCATCGTGTCTCATGTTGAATACTCATATTTTTGTGTCCTCGGTGTTCCGTGTCCTCGTGTCATGTGACTTAGCTTTTTGGACATGGGAACATTTCTAGAGGCCATAAAATTCTCTACAGGTCCATTTTCAGACTTGGGGGTTTATGTTCATAAATTGAAATGGATAGCTGCTTTTTACTATCTTAATAAAATTTGTGAGTAGAAATCTTGTGAATCAGGTGAACAATCAAAATTAAGCCACTCACACATTTGTTTTGTCATTGCTTGTCCTAGGTTAACTTCTTTGGGGCATTTGAACTGGTTTGTGACATAGAAGGTTTATTCAAAGCTTCTTTCCAAAATGATAAATTCAAAACCTAACATTGGATAAAGTTATAAACTATTTTAAAGCATAACTATGAAATAGATATATCAAGCAGAACTACTAGTTTTGTGTTTATTGCTAATCACGGGTTGAGCAATTTGTATCAAAATGCCCTCTTCTTGAAAACTTGACAGTGAAACAATGTCACAAGCTGGGCAATTTGAAAATTTATGCCGTTAATCTAAAGTAATTAGATTTTACATGAAGTTTTTGTCCACGGTAACTGACATTGAATTGCATGCAACTGGCCAATTTCATAGTACATGCTTCTTTTCTAAATTTGTCTTGAAAGGTAATCGCTTTAGTAATGGCTCTTCCTCTAGATCTATAAGGCAACAATTAACTACTTCAATTAACAATTAACAATTTAAAGTGGCTGGCTTGTAGAGCAGCCCAAGGCAGGAGGAGCACCAATAGGGTTGTCAGTAATTTCTGGTCTTCAAGACTGCCCAAAATTTATCTTGATTGCCACATGAAGATAGGTATATGTCAAACTACAGGACCCAGGTGCACTCAGAATGGAATTTTAAGGGTCTTAGACTACCACTCATCACTTATTAGTGGCTGCCATATGACTTTTGACCATTGTTTGTGCTCAGAACTGCCTACATAGTGCCCATATTTGAGTATTAGGGAATTTTTTTATGCTGAAATTAAGTTTAGAACCCAAGATGAAGGCTGTTTGATGACTGAGAATTCCCTTTTTAACCCCAGATTAGATAATTCATGTTTCCCCAGTTCTGAAAATAAAATTTATATCAATTTCTTATAACATTTTATTTCTTTAGGATCATAATACTTATTCTTTTGTTTCTATTATAATTGTGTTCTAGCACTTTGGGGGTATAGTTTACTATTTCCTTAGTTACAAGTGGCAATTTGTCTTACGTTATAGCAGTTCTCTCCCCACCTTCCCTTGGCAGACTCATTTTCCTGAATGAGAGCTATTCTTGTGATGTGTGATATTTTTTTTGATGTGATAAAGTTGAGTTAAGGGTTTTTGAAATATGTTTTTATTACAATTATTGTTTTTTCCCTTGAAGAATGTCTTGTTTGATCCATCTTTTCCTTTGGATACATGATACATATTTTGATATTTATTTCTAATATTTCTGCTATGGTAATTTATATTAAATTTTCATTACATGGTAGTTAGATCTGCACTTGAAACCATATCAGCTAGGAAACTAAGACAGGTTAAGCTCCTATTAAAACAATGAAACTTTAAGTGCTAGATCTACAGACACATAAATCTTAAATCACAATAGCAGATTGTATAATAATCAGTATCATCTTCTGTGCAACAAGTTGTTATGAAATTGAGCCAATTGTTAGCTTGATATGGGGGAACTGGTCGACTATGGCTGATTGGGATTTCAACATGTGAAACATACCTGCGTTTTCAAGTATATCATCCTTCTATGGAGAATGTTTGGGACCTGCAACCTCTACTTATTGTTGCCAAACCAGCTCCAAGATTGTTTCCTAGGTTCTCCCTTGTTTCTTCCTCCTACTTTCCAAGTTCTGTTGTTATTTTAGTGTTTAGAAGATTTGTCTTGAAATGCATCAAATGTGCCATCATTTTAGATTTGGGGATCATAATCAGCATCTTGAATTTTGGTTTTTATTTTTTGATTGATCTGAGTATTTTAGGAGCACAATAACGACCTAAACATTGCCCATCCATCTCTTGATGCACTTGAGCTGAGTTGCATTTCTGGTTTTGTTTAAAAATATATTGTATGGTAGTCGATGTCCAATTTATGAATGTATTTTGTTTGGAATTTACGCTAGTTGCATGTTTGTGAGTATTTGCTGGTTATTAAAAAATAATAAAATATTATGTTACTACATCATTACATGTATAATTTATGATTTATTATGTTACATGTAGTGATGTATGTTATTGGGACATTGCTATCTATAAGATTTCAATGATTTATGTTTAGTTTTCATATATTTTATTTTTTACTTTTTTGGGTAGGGTCCCCTATGTTGGAGACCTCAATGCCCCCTATGATTCTCCCTAGAATTTGGGGGGTGCTTTTTGATGCCCCCTGGATGTGTTTCCCTACTCCCATGTCATTGAAACTTGGTGGAACTTTGCATATTGCTTGTACTGGATATGCAAATGGAATTTTATTGAGAAATGCTTGAAATATGGCTTGAAATTCCTTAGACTACTTTTTATTTCTGCTGAAAATCTGTTGTGATATTGAGGTGCAACATTGGTACCAAAAGGGTTGCTTTTTCTGAAACCCATAGATGTCATTTTGGAGTTATTCTTAACAGTTCACTGTTGAACAGTGCTTGAAGGTGGTTCTCTAGTTTTTCAAGATTAATTTGCTTTGTTAAGTTATGATTTTCTTGTATTTGTAATTGCTTGAGGGATCAGGTTTTATTTTTTAATATATTTTCTGCCAAGAGATTATAATTTCTATGGTGCACTCAAAGTTTTCTCACCGCCCCTGGCATCTTTCAGTATAGTTGCACAGATTCAAGAATCTTGGAAATATTCGATGCAAACTTCAAAGAGGGCATCTGAGGAGAACTTGTAAGGTATGGTGAAGGTAACAACAGTGAATGACTTCATATGGTGGAGATCACATGGATTTTTGGAACAAATAAGTGATTTGGACCTCGATGTGAGTTTCCAACTTTGGAAATTTATGGCGGTTTAGTTAGTCATGCATGGCAATGTTGTTTGTGGCCGGCAAGCAATGGCGTAACTTACAAGAATAAAATTATAAAACAAGGATTTGATGAGAGATGCTATATCCGTTGAACTATGGATGCAAACATAAATATGATTGGTTGAGATGATCATTTCCTGTTAAAGGACTGCAGTTTCATTTTTTTTTAACCTTGTAGTTGTTTACTACCAATCAACATCACCCTCTCTAAAGTTTGTTTTCATGTTCCTTGTCTAGTAAAATTTTCTCGCATTTTGTGACATAGTTTGAACTATGTGCAGGTGGAATGGAGATAGATTTAATGTTGATGACTATAAACATTTAGATTGCTTGTGGACCAGATGCTTTATAGTTTTTGTAGTTGAATTGTTTTTAAAAGTTATAAACAGTGAGTTCAAATTCTTTCTGGGTTGTGCCTTTCTGTATCTCACGTGGAGTATCTGTGACAGTGTGATAGTGGAAGCTTTAAAGGTAGACAGTGTGCAGAGGCTTTGCTCATCATTGGATCCAATTCTTTGGAGGGTGGTAAGTAGTCTTTGGTTTGTTCTTAGAATAGAAACTGATGTAAATTAAATTTGTTATAATTTGTTTATTCTTTAGGACATGAAAGATAGTTTTATGTGTCAAAGATTTCAATTTTTGAAACACAAATTTAATGCTTCCAAAAATGCCAAATGTGTAGGTAAACACAACCATAAAACTTTTAGATTTTGTGTTAGGAAAGGTCATGTCACTTGTGTTTGATATCATACTATTAAAATGTTCATGGAGTAGATCTGGTCTATATGGGAGGCTGAAATGGAACATTGCCTATGAACAAAAAGGTATATTGCAAGCCAAACGTGAAAGGTTGGGTCCTTATTCTAGTTTTTTAATTGAAATTTGAAGTAGTAAAATGCTCAGAACTGAAATGATACTAGAATTTTTGAGTTTATTCAACAGTGTGGGAGGACGACAAAATGCTAGATTTTGAATAGATAAATACAGGAGGAAATGTTCTCTCAAGAATTGTATAAGTATTCCCTTTTGAACTAACTGCATTCTGAAACTCTCCATACTTGGGCTATCTCAAGACTCTTGATCTCCTATTTCAAATAGTGGATTAATCGTTCATGAACAATCTTGTTTCTATCTCTTGAAACTTGTTGTGTTTTGACTGCAACTCTTGAGTTGTGACTAAAGAAGATAATGTACAGACATTGATTGTGCATATGTGCTATCTGCATTGGTTACAAAGATAAAAAAAAATTCTTTTGTAAGGATGTCAGTCATGACTTTTTGGGGGTTCCCTTTATATTTTCAAAAAACTGCTTCAAATGTGGATATTGTTGTTAGCCACTTATAACTAATCAAGGCCCAAATAAATTGCTTCCTTAATCAAATGAGCAGGATAACACAAAAGAGTAAATATAGTATTTACACCAATAACATATTTCTAAAGACATGTTCTAGATTCTACTAATAACATATTTCTAAAACATTATCATGAGATCTCGCTCAAGATTTCAACTCATGGAAGGTGGAACTAATTGGTAGTTAGTGTTGTAAATGGTGTATTTGTTGATGTTGGTTCTATCAAGTGAATTGAAAGAGAAGTGGAACTTGGATTCCTAGTTTTTGTTCACAAAGAGGCACATTTTCGTACTTTATTATTCTCCTCATGTAATAACCTAAAGTTTGATATTGTTTTCTATTGTCAACTTCTTTAGTTGTTGTGTATTCTCAATATTTTGTTTGTTGTTTCTTCCTTAAAAATCTGCAATTTCATTGAAGCTCATCCTTAAGAACTTGTATGTTACTCTTTTTCATGTAAAAGATTTGTCAAAAAGGTATGACAAAGTTCTCAGTTTACCGGATCCCATCACAACCTCAGCCAAACTAAGCATAGAGATAATCAACAATTTCTATGTTTAGCAAGATAAATTTAAGAACGCCATGTGCTCCCATGCCAATCCACTAGAGACATTTTTCATGGTTAGTAGGTTACTATTCAAATTTGCAGCCTTTTGACTGTGATAGTATAACACAATCACTCGACAATATCTTTTGCTTTCTTTTACTGTATCATGATTTTCTGGATTGTCTTTAAGGCAAGCTAATTTCAAAATAAGCTAAACTCTTTCTTGTCTAGGGAATATACTGAATCCAGCTGCTGTGATAACTCCTCCACTAGACTAGAAGTATCCAAGAAGGCCTCACCAATGGGAATTTTGACAAATGATATGTTTTGCACATATGGGTTTATTTTGATTGGAGACAATGGGTTGCTTCTTAGGACACTATTGAGTCTTATTTATCAATTCATGGATGCTTTTATAGTGTTGAAATGTTTTAAAATAGTGATGGGCGAAGTTATCACTTGCCGAGGAAAATTTGTGTGGATTGAGCCATTTTAAGTATTCACTGACAAATATGCAACTCTCCTACCATTCGACACCAAAGAGAAGAAAGTTTGGTGATAAGATTGGTTGGAAGCTTGGAATTGTTCCAAGAACTATATCTCTATATAAAGGAAGTGGCCTGCTAATAGGATATTCACTTAATTCTATCAGTTTGTTGGCCTGTCAAGATTCATGACCCCACATGTCCATTGGACCATTAAGGGATGAGATAACAAGTAGAGTCCCTACTTGCCCTGAATCTAGTTAGTGTAGTCGTGTTTCGTCGACACCTTCTAGTTGTGAGTGATCAAATACTGCTTATGAAATGTATAAATAAATCCATCCTCTCCTCATTCATACACTTGTTCATTCAAGAGTCTAGGAGTCTAGAGAGTCCAGAGTTGAGCTCCGATGTATGTTCTTCTGTTGCTCTACCTTAGTAATCTACATAATCAAAAGCTTGAGTCTTATTGGCAAAAGATTCGCCAAATTTTTACTATATTTTATAAGTCAAGAAGATTCGCCAAGTTTTTACAATTTTTTATAATTAAGTGAAATATTCGCCAAGGTTTTACAATGTCTTATAATTGAGTGACAGATTCACCAAGATTTTAAAGCATTATATAATGAAATGAAATATTCACCAAAAATATATATATACATATTATATTATTGATAAAATCGCCTTCAAGTTTTCCTATATATCGAGGAGATTCGCCCATTTTTTATACATATAAATTTTTTTGGGGGGGATCTTAAAATCATCCCTGCCCTCTTCTTCATAGTTGGAAGGTTCTTTGTCAATGATGTCGCACAACATGGATACATAACTGGAGTATGGTCTAGGTCTCTTGCTTTCTCTGTGCATCCCCTCTGGAGCGTCATACCTCTCTGCATCTTGTATTGCCTCTCGTACCCATGTTGGTTTCCTCTCGTGGGAGTTCTTCTCACGAGGTTGATCTATAGGTTCTTGTGGTTCTTCTATTTCGTGGTCTTCATGATCTGTCTGGAACTGCTTCTTCCATCACTGAATCTCGAATCCTGGGAACTTTAGGTTCTTCAATATCTTCAATAGGTAGTTTTCTTGATCTTCGTCAATTGTTCTTCGGAACAAGTCTCTCTTGTAGGTGATGGTACACAATGTTTCCAACAAGTCAAGTTCAATTGCATGATTAGAAATATCTCGTAGTTTTTATAACAAATTCTTATGCATAAATACATAAGTCATACAATCATTCAATTATCTTAGCCAATGTTTCAATACAACATTCATCCATATCTCGTAACTTTATAGATGCCTTCCATCTCTACCAGAACATTGTTAAGGGTGTGCACTGCTCCCAACATGTCAGCAAAAAGGTTTCATTCTAGATTAGTAGCAATGGAATGTTGTATAGTACCATATGCCACTTACCCATCACATGCATATTAGTAGTATACTGTTCATTAATGCAAATATCCTAATATGCATACACAACCTAAATCTAGGAACACAAGTATGTACACCACTAAACAACATTATTTAAATAAATAGATATATAAGAAATGACAATTCAAATACTTATCTTTGTTTGTTTGTTGGGTGGACTCCCTCTTGATCTTTGCTTCCTTGCAGGAACTACTGGAGTCTCTGACAGAGTGTTCTTCTTCATTGTCTGATTCTGAGGTCCTGTGCCTTCCTTACTTATGATCGGAAATGTTGAGCAAGTATTATACACTTGCTGGAGTAGACTTTGTGTGTCCTTTCTTCTATACCCTAATCAATGCTGAAATGGATGAGAAGCTTCCAAAGAGTATCGATATTTATTTGTTTTCCAGAGTCCAAATCTGTAGTATCTTCTCCTACTTCTTTCATGTAATACTGAAATTCATCTCTAGCGTTTACCTTATGAGGTGGAACCTTCTGAATGAACCCTTGTAACTGTTTACCTTCGTTACAATACATATTCTTCATCACTTGAAGAATCTTCTCTTCTTCTCTGGTTCTTTCCTTGTAGGTTCATCATCTTCAACGGTGTGATCATGATGTCTCTTTTTGTTTGTCTTCTTATTGTGGGAGACACTTCTGTTTCTGGGACAATCTTTGGAGTAGTGTCCCTTCTCATCACATGTATAACATCTAATGTTGGATATATCTCTTTTGGATCTTCTAAAGTTCTCCCTCTGACTTTGGTGGTGGTGTTTCTCCCTCTCACTGTGATGGTGCTCCCTCTTGTTATTATTCCTCCTGGAGTGTGCTGTGAGAGATTGATCGTTGTTTTCTCCCATCTTCTATTCTCGAGCTACAAGTCGAGCTTCTTCTTGTGAGCATTCCTCCCACAACCTACTGAATGTGATTAACTTCTTTTTAGCACAAATCCCTTGAATGAAAGAGTCCCATGATCTAGGGAGACCATTCAAGGTGGTCATCACAATTTCTCCATCTTCTACATTTTCTCCCACAGCTTCAAGTTGCTCCTTGATCTGAGAGACCCTTGTAAAGTAAGACTGCATGGTATCTGCATTTTGTATCTTCACATTCTTCAACTAGTTCCTCAAGGTTATCTTCTGATTTATATTCTTCCCTTCAAATAGCTCTGTCAAGGCATCAAACATCTCTTTAGGTGTCTTCAAAGATGACACATGTGGGATGAGATGATCCTTAATAGAATCTGCAATGATCCTCTTTGCCTTAACCAAGTTCTTCTTGTGTAAGGATTTAGCCTCATCTTCCTCTGGTGCTGGAACCTCTTCATTCACATATGTGTCCAATTCATTCTCTTCAAGGACAAGTGTAATCCTATACTTCCATGCTCGGAATTTATCATCCCCTTCAAGCTTATCCTCAAGCTTGGTGTGGTGAGACATATTTAATGAGAACTTCAAATGGAAATAGAAAAGCTTTTAGGTATTCCCACTTTAAGTTGCCAAAACTGGTTCTGGAGCTGGCTTAGGGTTTGTCAGAGAAACTCTAAATTTTCAAACTTGGAATTTGGAATTTCTGATTGGACAGATAGATGCGCTTAACTGAGGCAAGTATGCTGGTATACTTGGTTTTTGAAGATTCCAAAATTTCTCCCTTGAAAATTGACTTGTGAAATTCTGATCTGTAGTTTTTGGCTTTTTCTGGTTTTCTGTAGTTTTTGGTCCAAAGTCAAACTAGGGTTTGACTTTTTGGGAGTTTTACCCACTCAAAAATTTTGATCTTGGTATCAAAATTTTGATCTTGGAGAGGCACACCTCCCTATGCCAATTGCGCTCCAAAATTCCAATTTTGTGAGAAGCCCTAATTTTCCTCCCGTAGCAGTGACGAGCCAAAAAATGAAAATTTTAAGAATCAACTTCTTCTTCGACAGAAAGATGCACCCTCCTTAGGTGAGTTAGCCTAACCTCTTTTCGTTGATGATCTGTGGAGAGAATTCCAAAAATTAAGAAGCCCTAGCTTCCGCAGCTGCACATTGTCTTCTTTTCAAGTTAGCTCTGATACCATATTAGATTTTCTAATTTTAATCAATATTTATCTAGGATCTTACCAAAAGAATAACATGCACAACATAACACAATAGACATAAAGAATTTCCTCGAGGAAACCATAAAGGAGAAAACCCTGCAACTTCCTCAAAGATAGAATCGTCACTAATACAATATCACAAAAGTAAAACCCCAAAACAAAGATGGTCTTCTGCAGCTCCTCTTCTTTTCCTCCTATGCGAACTTGTCCTCTCTCACACTAATGCGAACTTGTGAGTGAGTGTGATGTCCAAATGAAAGAGCTCCACTCTCTATTTATATTTTATCTTTCACTTGACCTTTTCACTTACTAGGTCGGCCCCAGGTATGGGTGGAATTAGGGCCCATGACGATAAGGGAAAGGGTGTTTTGAGGCACATTGTTTGTTGTGATCAAAACTGTGGTTTGGGGTGACAAAGGACCATGCGAATGAGGGAAGGGGGTGGGGCTCTAGGGGCAGGGGGTGGCGGTGACTAGGGATGGGAGGTCCCGTGCTTGTGGTGGTGAGGGTGAGGGGTAGGAGAACCCAAGGCTTGCATTGGTGGTGGGGGGGGCATGGGGAGATTAGGTTCGCATGACAATAGGGGATGGGAGGCCCCAGGACTTGTAAAAATCGAGGATGGGGGTAGGGGGGCACAAGGGTTGGAACAATTAGGGATATGGGTTGTGGGGCCCGAACCCTATGGTGGTGGGTGCAAGTGGTGAGGGGGCTTAGGGCCCACTCTAATAGGGGTGGGGCATGGGGTCCTAGGGGGGTTGTAGGGTAACAAGGTGTAGAGTCTATAAAAACGAGGGATACATGTTGGGACCCTAGAGGGTGAAGAGCTTGCAGTGACAATGGGAGCAAGGTCTAACTGCAATGGGAGCAAGGCTTGTTGCGATTGGGATGAGGGGTGGGTGCAACAATAAATTAGTAAATAAATAGGTTATAAACTATTAGTAATAGTAATTAATTATTATTATAGTTATGAAGAGGAATGTCTCTTCAATAGTGGATGGCCCAACCATATTTAAGGCAGCCATATCCATTGTATTTTATCATCCATTTATCAATCATTTTATCATATATATATATATTTATATTCAATTATGTGAAGTCGGATTCGCTTCTCAACGGAGACAGCCGGATTTGGTTGTTGCATTTGGTATCAGAGCGAATTTGCTCCTGCACTCTGAGCTCAGACTCGACTCATCAACTCCTCGGGTAAGCTCGGATTCAGCTACTTCCACCTTTGAGCTCGGTTTCAGCTCATATTAACCACACATTCTTCCGCTGCTCCATTTCACCACCTATCACTCCTCACATCGTTTCTCCATTTTTTAGTTCTCTCAAGTTCTTAAAAAGGTTATCTTCCTCATCATGCAGATCTGTATTTTCCTTGGTGAGGGATTCCGTTTCATCTTCTAATTGTATCACATGTGGCTCATCGCCATCTTCTTCAGAGTTAATTTCTTCCCCAAAGATGTTTGTAGAATCTGACTTAGAGTTTTTGTCTTCGTTTTCTAAGGATGGCTCCCATATCCTATTTATATATTCTCTTAGATCATCTTTTATCTCTTGAAGAATGGATAATGCCTCTTTGTTCCAATTGTCTATGAATAAAAGGTGCTTCCACCTAGGTTGGATTTTTTTTACCAAAGTTGGTAAAAAACAATTATCGGGTTGGAATTTTTTTTTAATTGAGTTGGTAAATTTTATTTTTCCAGGTGAGTAAAAAGAAATTTGTCGTGTTGGTAATTTTTTTTACCAAGTTAGTAAAAAAAATTGATGTCTGGAAGAACCATTCCGGCTTTGATACCAATGTAAGAAACCGTTCCAGTTCTTAATACCAGTGAAGAGAACCCTTCTTCGAAATAATGAATAAAAAATATATATATATATATAAATGAATAATAGATGAGATAAATAAATCTATTGATGAAACGTTTAAAGAAAATGAAGATGGATGTGAAAATTGGGTAGAAGAAACCACCCACACTAATGTAAAAGATAAAGATACAATAGACTATTATGCCATTTCCCATGAGAGTAATAGCATCAATCAAGATATTGTGCAAGACAAAGATATAACATACCCTAGTAATGAAGAAAATGACAACAAAATATTTGACAAGGAGAAAGATGATCCTCACCAAGATTGTGATAAGAGACCTGCCGATCATCGTTATTGTTAGTAACATCGGCTTGTCTCTTATCACAATCTTGGTGAGGATCATCTTTCTCCTTGTCAAATATTTTGTTGTCATTTTCTTCATTACTAGGGTATGTTATATCTTTGTCTTGCACAATATCTTGATTGATGCTATTACTCTCATGGGAAATGGCATAATAGTCTACTGTATCTTTATCTTTTACATTAGCTTGGGTGGTTTCTTCTACCCGATTTTCACATCCATCTTCATTTTCTTTAAATGTTTCGTCAATAGATTTCTTTATTTCATCTATATCCTTAAGGATTTTCTCAAGGAGATTTATGAATTGGTCACTATCACTATAAGATGCCATGGATGTTTGTAGAAGGGACTTTTTGGCTTAGAAGTAAGAACGCTATTATTATATTTAATAATAATAATATTTTTTTTTGGAATAATAATAAATATTAATTAATATATTAATATTGTTATTATTATTATTATTATTTTAAACTATATAATATGTTGTATATAGTTTTTTTTTACGTTTTAAAAAAATAAATATTATAATATAACAATAATATTTTATTTTTATTAAAATTTGTTTTTTTTGTTTTTGTTTTGCAGGAGGTAGGTTGGATGACCGCGCGGTGAGGAGGACGCGCAGACGGGTAGGGCAGCGAGGATGGGAGGTGGCCGAGCTGGACGACGAAGGGAAGGTGCAAGGATGTGCAGGTGGGTGGTGGTGGAGGGCGACGATGGAGGGCAGGGAGGAGGGAATGTCGATGGAGAGGGGACGCGAAGGAGTGTGGGGCAGGTGGAAGAGCGAGGGGTGCAGAGGAGTAGAGGATGGAAATCACAGGAGGGGGTGGAAGGCAGGGAGATGGAGCAACCGTAGCAACAGAGGGTGGGGACGAGGGGGTCGCAGTTGGTGGTGCGGCCGTGGAATGTGGGTGGGAGCTCAAGGAAGGAGGCGCGGTGGTGGTGGGCGGCGCAGTGAGGAAGAATGTGCAGAGATGTGAAGGGGAGGGAGAGGAACTTGCAGGCGGAAGGTGGCGGTTGGAAGGAGGGCGAGCAACGAGTAGGGAGGGAGCCGCGTTGGAGTGAAGGAGAAGACCGGCGTGGTGGTCGAGGAGGATGGGAGATGGTAGTAGGGCAGGAGCGGTGAGTTGCAGGAGATGGAGAGCAGTGGTGTAGGGTGCGGGCGGGAGGAACGACGTAGGGAGGAGGGAGGATGGAGTTGTGCAGGGAGGCAAGGACAACGTGGGGAAGGAAGTGATGGAGTGAAGGCATAGAGGGCAGGAGGATAGAGGAGGGGGGATGGCGGCTGTGGTAGAATGGGAGTGGAAGGATGGAAGGTTATGGAGGGAAATTGCGTGGATGGTAGAATGATGTAGGTGGGTGGAGTGAAAGATGGAGAGTGAGTGCGTGAGTGGAGGGTGTCTACGTGTGATGGCAGGCGTGGAAGGAGAACCGATGTGAGGAGTGATAGGTGGTGAAATGGAATAGTGGAAGAATGTGTGGTTGATATGAGCTGAAACCAAGCTCAAAGGTGGAAGTAGCCGAATCCGAGCTTACCCGAGGAGTTGATGAGCCGAGTCCGAGCTCAGAGTGCAGGAGCGAATTCGCTCTGATACCAAATGCAACAACCGAATCCGGTTGTCTCCGTTGAGAAGCGAATCCGACTTCACATAATTGAATATAAATATATATATATATGATAAAATGATTGATAAATGGATGACAAAATACAATGGATATGGCCGCCTTAAATATGGCTGGGCCATCCACTATTGAAGAGACATTCCTCTTCATAACTATAATAATAATTAATTACTATTACTAATAGTTTATAACCTATTTATTTACTAATTTATTGTTGTAGCAGTGGGGGTCTCACAACTTTCCATGACCTAGGATTTGTGTTGGGTGTCCCAGGCCCCTTGTAGTGGGGGGTGATGGGGATTAGGGGTAGTGGGGGTGGCGATGCCCAAGGATGGGAGGTAAAGGGGTGGTGGGGGTGAGGAGTAGGGTAGCCCAAGGCTGGTGGGGGTGAGGTCCTACAACATTAGGGATTTGATGAGCCCGAGGCTTGCCACATTTGGGGATAGGGTTGGTGGAGCCCAAGGTCCACGACAATATGGTCTAAGGGTGAGGGAGTGGTAGTGGTTGGAAATGGTAGCCAAGGGCTTGTGTGGAGGGCTCGATGCTGGTGGTGGCGGGGATTGGATGTGAGAAATCCCATATCTTGTGGCAATGAGGGCTAGGGGTAGGGTGTGTAGTGATTGTGAATGTGTTCCAGTGTCGTGTAGTACTGGGGATCAAGGGTAAGGGGTCCTTGGGCTTAGGGATCATGGTGGTGGAGGTGGGAGGGTCAATGGATTATGGCTATGGAGGTTCCACAACTTAGGGCCCACAATGAGGATGTGGATCTAGTGATGTGGTTGGGAGTGGGGGAGTTGGGTGGATCTTTTCCATGGCAGTAAGGATAGGGCATGCAATCGTTACAGGTAGGGTAGGTGGTTCCATGACCTTCAACGACGAGGCCTAAGGGAGGGGGCCCAAGTATCATGGCGCGGGGGGGGGGGTTGGGGGCCCCAAGGATTACAATGGCAGGGGCTTGAGGTTGGTGGTAGCTATGGCTTGTGGCTCATTATGGCGGGGGTTGTGGGTAATGGGACTCAACCTAGGTCCATCCTAACTCTAATATCTATCAAGCCTCAAGAGGGATAAAATCCCTTGAGGTGAAAACATTTCTTAGAGTGAAAATACCTCAAGGACAATTGATAGATCTAGAGTTAATATGTATATAGGCCGGTTCTAGTTGGTTTTAGATGAATTTGATCCTTTGAATGTCTTGTTTAACTTTCCTTATATTCACATATGCAAAATTTCTCATTTTTTCATATCGATCTTATACATAAATACATGAATTTGCATCATTATCTCATAAATGGACCATTTATCATTTTCAACTAGTGAATAACTGAGCGGTTCGATGCACTTTGAAATTTGCAAAACCATTATTGTAGTGCATACATTGATTTTCATCCCATATATCATAGTGCCTCATGTTTCTAGTGGTACACTATTGTTAGCAATGTGACTTAAAATGGAGCACTGATGAACATTGCCAACTTCCACGACACATTAATAATGCATAATAGTTAAATTTATGTCACACCGTTAGCGGTACACATTAGAGCACTACAAATAATGTGTTCTCTTTTTTTAGGTGCATCGGTAATTTTAGACAACATTTTTGCAAAAATAAATAATTTTAATTGTGTGTGTGTGTGTGTGTGATATAGGAGCATCGGGGCCTAGGCAGATCAGTCGAAGTTAGTCGACATGGATAAAGCCGACCAGGGGGAGTGCTGATGACCATTGGTGCGGAAGAGTAGATTGGCTTGTCGAAGTCAATGAGTCGAGCAGGAGCAGTCAGTATGAGACCGACAGGTGATTGCGACAGATGTTGCGAAGGTCGATGGTCGACATACGACAGAGTGTAGCAGAGCCGTCGATGGTCGAAATGCATCAAACATGACTCCAATAGGTTTGGGCATGAACCAAGTGAGGAGGAAGGGGCGGACTGGTGAAGCCTAAAGAGTGTGAAAAGGAAGCCGATGGGTGAGTCGAAGTTGGCAGATAGTATGGTCGACATGACAGATTACTATAGCCTGTCAGAAGAAGTTTGAGAAGTCAAGGAGAGTACTTGGTAGTCATTCGAGGTTGTTAAGGAAGTTAATGGCAGTTATTGAAGGTAGTTGGGATCGCGATAGATGTCAACACAGGCAGGGATTGTGCAGCACAACAGGGGCACTCACAGTTGCAGGTCTGTAGGATCTGAGGAGATCGATAGGTAGAGGACGCATGTCTCAGGGGTAAGAAGTGATCTCGGGAATAACAACAGCAGAGTAGAAGGATAGGAAGCTTGGATTAGTTGGATCACTTGGCAAGTGGAGAACCTAGAGAGTAGAGTTCGGGGAGAATATTGGTAGATTGTAGAGAATAGTCACACGTCTTCCGAACACAGAGAATATCGATCCATAGCTCAGAGTTCTGCAGTGAACCAGGAGAGGGTGAAGATTGACACACTGAGATAGCACACAGTTACTTCTGTATTGTAAAAGGCTAAGGCCGACTGATAGCTATTTCATTCCTTGCAGTTAAGCATTGTAACCATTTTGGTAGAAGTAATATAAGCCTATTCATGGCATCTTGTTTACATCTTGTCTATGTGAACGCGTGTGTTGTGTGTAATTGTTAAGCAAGAACCTTTGTAGTAAGGTGACTTGCGTCAAGTGGTATCAGAGCCGATAGTGTCTTGAGATTTGAGGGATAGCTATTTCAGAGTGTGAGAAGAATCCGTGAGCAGAAGAACGTCAATGGTATTGAGCCTGCAAGTGCGTTGAACAGCTTCAGCTGAGGTTGGGTAGAGTTGTGCATGACTTATTCAAGTCCGGTTGCGATTGGATGAAGTGGGAGTTTCAGCCGAGGTTGAAAATGGCTCACAGAGGCGTTAATGTCCGAGAATGAAGAGCACGTGGCGCAACAGTCACAGTTGATCATGAGATGTTCGACGATTGTGTTCGAACAATGCAGACTTTGACAAATGAAGTTGCATCTATCAAAGAAAGCCAAAGGCCTGGTTGTATTCCTGATGCGTTAGACCACAACGATGAGGAAGTCAAAGAAGTGGAACCACGGGAAGCAGCAGGAAAAGAACCAGAAGATAAACTGATCAAACTTCTGACGGAAATGAGAGGTCGGACGAAGATAGATGTGCGTACCTACTCAGGAAGTCTGGATCCAGAAGACTTGATCGACTGGTTCAAAGAGATGGAGAAATAATTCGACATAGAGAAGATCGAGGATCCTAAATGGGTTAAGACTGCATGTCTAAGGTTAAAGGGTCATGCCTCATTGTGGTGGGACAATGTGCAGGCTGACAGAGTCAAGAAAGGCAAGGATAAAATCAAGTCTTGGGATAGGATGGTCACCAAGTTGAAGGAGAAGTTCTTGCCAAATGACTATGTGATTTCCTTGTTCTAGAAGTTGTAGAACGTTCGACAAAAAGAGATGACCGTGAAGGAGTACACAGAAGAGTTCTACAGATTGTCGATAAGGTCGGGGCAAATCGATGAAGGAAAAGAAGCTGTTGCTAGGTATGTGAACGACTTGAAATATGCCATTCAGGATGAATTGAGGATGTCAAAATTCAGAGCAGTGGGTGAAGCCTACCGGTTAGCTTTGAAGGCAAAAGGGAAACTATCGAGGAAATCCGCAGCGACTAGAGGTAGGATGACTGGTTGGAGTGCGAAGACTGTTTCCGCGAAAGGCCAAAGTAGCTGTTATAGGAAGGAATCTATTGAAGAAAGTCGACAGATGGAAGGGACATCGACAAGAGAAAGAACGCAAGAGAACCGACGCGATAATCGTGAGAACCGCAATCGAGGTGCATATGGTCGAAGTAGTCCATCTGACAGAAAAGGAGCTGACAGACCAACCATAATCTATTACAAGTGTCGAGGAGCGGGACACAATGCATATGAGTTCCCAGAGAACCTACATGCTGGAGAAGAGTCGAAACCCAGATGTCGAAGGGATGAGCAAGTCGACGAGAGGACGAAATTGACATCCAATTGTAGTGAGGATGGTAAGAAGAAAAGTTGGGCCATGACAGCTAGGAAGACACTGGTTTTGGACGACGGATGCGGCGAGCAAGAGCCGACATAGCTAAAGGCCATCTTTTGAACCAAGGTGCGAATCAGCGAATGGTGTTGCAAGACCATACTTGATGGTGGAAGCACTAAGAATCTTGTGTCGAAAGAGGTGATCAACAAAGCAAAGTTGAAGTGTAGGGAACACCCACACCCATACAAGATCTAATGGTTGCAGAAAGGACACCATGTGAAGGTGACCAGACAGTGCCTAATTAACTTCAGAGTCGAAGGATTTGAAGACAGTGTACTGTGCGACGTAATCCCAATGGAGGCGTGCCATCTGTTGTTAGGAAGACCATGTCAATATGATCGAAAGATGATCTATGATGGTCGAACCAACACAGTCACAGTGTGGAAGAATGGCATGCAAAGGACTCTTAAGCCAAAGCCATAGGAACATACCAACTGTAAGCACGATGAGAGCAACTTTTGGGAGAATCGAGTGCTGACGTGTTCAGCGAAAGAATTCCTTGCAGAGGAGGAAAAGCAGTCAGGGTATTTTGCTATCATTCCGAAAGGACCATGTGTCGAGAGGACGACAATGGAGAAGATTCCGATCGATTGTCCACCCTCTCCTCCACTAGTCGATCAACCACCCTCTCCTCCTCATCGATTCAACCAACCATCCTCTCCTCCTCCACAAGTCGAACAACTACCCTCTCCTTCTCATTGAGTTGATTGACCACCCTCTCTTGCTAACTGAGCCGATTGACCAACTGCGACACCCATTGATCCATTCGCTAGAACTATAGATGTGATGTTCTCATAGGGTCATATATATTTTGTTACAAAGATATACGAGCTTCTTTATTTTGCATTTTTATCTACAAAGATATACATTAAAATTATGTGTTTGAGATTGATAATGAACTTGACTTTCCTCTATGTTTATAAAACGTAAATTTACTTAGCTTTGAACTTAACATTATTTATGCGTGACTTCAATAAAATAACAAACCTCTAAGCTATAAACTTAAATCTATGTAACTTTAAACTTAACTTAATCTATGTGTGACTTCAAATAAAATGATACCGATTTTATTTATAAACTCAATTTAATCTATTTTTGGATATCTAATATATGTTTAAATACTTTTATAGATAATCATATAAATGTAGCTATAAACTTTACTTGATCTATTTTTAAATGCTCAATCTATTTTTAAACTTTTTGTGGATAATCATATAAATAAATTTATGGTATGATGTTAAACCAGAAAAAGACTATCATGAGATCAAACGAAGCATTTTATTGAAATAATTACATGGGCTTCACATAAAAGCAACAAATTCATGCATTTAGTTCATATGCTTTTAGTGGAATAAAGTATAGTAGTTTAAAGTACAAGTATATGAATGTTTGGATTACGACATACTTTAAGAACAAAATATGTGTATGCTCATATGCCATGAACTTTGGTTGATACAAATTATATAAACGATACATTTATGCACTCTTACACTCTATTACAAAAAACAATTTTGGTTTAATTTACTTAGAACACTATTACCAAATCACTTTATGTGTGAAATCCCTATTACAGTGCAGATTATTTTCTAGTTTGGAGAAGTCCACATTCTTTTCTAGTTTGTAGAATATCTATGCACATGAACAAGTTTTAATAAGACAAAGAAATTGTAAATTGTGTAATCATATCATCATAAATTACAACATGTGGAAGTGATTAATAGACTTGGTGAGAAGTGCATAGATTGACTTAATGATAGAGAAACCAAAACCATGATTATAGATCCATGGTCGTTAGAATTTGATCACATGTATAGGTAATTATATTATATACAAAATTGAAAAATATGTGCCCTCTCATTCTTCAATTGTATTTATAACAAAAATATGCACAACTATTCTCCACTCATAAAAACATAATCTGTGTACGTTCATTAATCAAGAAACATCCTTAATGCAAGGTATACAAGTAGTAAAGTAAATATGGATGTGATTTTGTGTGTTAAAGATTAGAACTTGGTTATGATAGTCGTTTGGATTGGTATGGATTTATAAAAATATATCTACAAGCTCCTATATGAGAACCTGATATAACAATGCAAATGTAACTTCTATTTTATAAGGATTTCATATAATATCATTACTTTCAGAAGCCTATTGTTGTGGGGCTCTTGTGATATGCAATTTTCTTTAAAAGCCACTATTGCAAATGATGTACATACTATGTTAATTTAACAAACATTTAGATCAAAACATATATTCGAATGTTTCTTTAGATAGAATACATGCTATTTTTTTCTAAGTAATATTAGAAGCCTTCAATTAAACAACAAATTCAAAAGGTAGAATAGTTCTTAAAAATATAATCTTCCACCCACCTCTAGGTGAGATCAGGTTGTAGAAGATAGTATGAGAGATGTGAATGTCTTTATAGACCTTGAAGTTGATACCAACAAATTGGGCTAGTTGCATATCCATGAAGTTAATTTTTCCTATGCCTAGAGTGCTTGAGTTTAAAGAAATAAATACAGTTATTACGAAAACACTAGTGATGGTGTAATAGCATAAAAACCTGGTAGATAAACTGAAGGAAGATCTGCTACATGGATGGTTGAATAAGGTTATCTTCTATATCAATAGGAGCATCACCAAAACTCCCTTCTATGGTGGAATTTAGAGCTAGCTTTGCATCCAAGTGATTCCCAATTATGTACATCTTTCCTACCACGATTTTGTTCATCCTTCGATGTTCGCTTAGAGCGACCAACTTCTGCTTAATGTTGATGACCTCTATGTTGTGCTCTATCAGAACTTGACTCGTTAGAGTTTTTGTTACCCAATGAAGAACAATTGAATGTTCATACAACATTACTTTGCCTCTGGTGTACCCTGGATTATGGATCCATTCAACCACCAGATTTGGGGGTGCTTTTGCATGGAAGACCAGGTGGCTTTGCATCAGGTTGAAATTTCCTCTATTCTCACCCCTCTCTTCTTGGTCTCCTTCATTGGAAGCAATAGTAGGAGTGGGGGGTCAGGGAATAAATTTTACTCCCAGGCATCTACTGAGTTGATTTAGGTTGGAATTTATAACTTTAATGTCAATATCCAATTCACCAAGAGTCCTTAATTCCTCCATTAGAAAATCCAAGTCTTTCTTCCGGTCCTCTAGGATGTGACCCATCAACACCTTCTCTGTCCAAAAAGTGATGAGGGAGCGCTCATAGAGGGATTTCCTAGCCTGAGAACCCCTTGGGTCTTCTATCCAATTAGCCAAAGCCTAGAATTCATTAATTTCTTGGAAGTTGATGGTTTCCATCCAGATTTGTTTTCTATCCTTTCAATTTTTTATTTTGTGAACTAGAGGGATTAAATCCTTGGAAATTTTTTTTGTTGCTATGTCCATAGCTGGCTGGTGGTGGGTTTCTGAGTGCCTACTCCTACCTAATTTGTTCCTCTTCCTTGTGCCATGAGCTCTATCTTTATTATGATTTGTTGTTATTCGTCAATGTCTTTGTCTTTGGGTGAACTTAGAAATATGAGATTAATGTCCAAATCACCCCTGAGAATAATGGCCTTGATAATTGTCATGATTACCCCATCCTTTGTCGTAAATGTGAAATCAAAGGTCATCATGGTGATGTAATGGTAAGCGTTTCGCCTCACATTTTCTAATATGTTTGGTTGTCTTGGGACAGGCTTAAGCATGTTGGGGTGCTAGAACATTAATAACATTGATTGAGTCCATGTGCTCCACATGGTTTAAATACTCCCTGTGTCCTGTTCTTGATAGATGGCGCATCACTGCATAATCAGTAGAACCCTTCCTTGAGGTTTCCACATCATGTGCTAGAGTGGCCTTGGTGGACTGTGTATTGAATGCTCCCAACCTACTTGGGAGTGATAGAATACATGCTATTGCCTATCAAAAAATTAAAAATTAAAAAACTCATCTCCCATAAGTCAAAATAGCCATAATACTCCACACAAACTAATAGAATGTTTGAAGTAAAGAATACATATGAATCACTTGACATTAAACCACTCATAAAAACATAATACGTGTAAGTTCATATACCATGTAGCATTCTTAATACAAAGTATACAAGAAATAAATTAAATAGGGATTTGATTTGATGTGTTAAAGATTATAACTTAGTTACGATATTGGTATGGCTTAAAGGCATTAGGGCTTATAATGGTTAATGTTTAGGATTTTAGAGTTATGGGTGTTATGTGTTATAGGGATTAAGAGTTAGTTGTAAAAATGGATATAGGCATTAGTGGTATATCATTTACAAGTATTGTACTTAAGAATCATGGGTTATAGGGGTAATGAGTAAGGGGTTATAAGGTTTTGAGGTTATATGGGTTAATGGTTAGAGGTTATAAGAGATAAGAGTAGGGGATTATAGTAGTAACATTGATTAAGAGTAAAATGATTTAAAATAAAGGGACTAATTGTCATGGGGGTTAGGGTTCATATTGATTCTAAATTATAGTGGTTAGTGGTGTAGGTATAGTTGCAGTGTATATGCATTAGGATTTAAGGGGCTATATTTATAGGGGTAAGCATAATAAGGTAATCATAATGCTTACCTTACCTTTCCTACATTAAGGTAGATTTATAGCAATAGGTAAGGTAAGCATAATGCTTACCTTACTTGCAAATGTCGAAGTACACTTGCAACCAACCACTTTATAAAACAAACAAAACACAATAGAAAAATAATTATTGTACAAAAACATAACCTATGTGTGAAATGGTGTAATGCAATTTTAAATGCATGTTGTGCATGTCCTATGCATTTGTGTAAATTTTTCCCATAGGGATTTTTTCTGCAAAAACTTTAGTCTAAAGTATACATGGTTTCTCAAAATTTTATTCTATATTAGGGGAAAGTTCACCAAATTGTGCATCATCATGATTACAATTTGTGTTGAGGTCAAATTACACTGAAAACATTTTCCTATTGTTGTACTCCCCACATTTCCCATTAGTCATCATAACCTTACATGATCTCATGCATTTCCCATCCATTATCATAACCTTACATGATCATGCACATTTCCCCTCTCGTTCATCATCATCACCTTACACGATCTCACAGATGACCCTTATAGTGGCATATAAACCTAAATTTTTGACAGTCTATCCTCTCTACGTTGAACATTTAGATAACATTCTAACCTCAAATGCAATTTTAAAAGGTATTTTTAAGTAACTTGTGCATGTAATTTACTATTAACACACTAGTGCTTATAATTCATTTGCAATGCACTGATGCTCATATTTCACATTTAACACACCAATGAACATGATTTTTTAAAGGATTTTCGAAAGAAATTTAATTTATTTTCAACATAGCAAGAAATCTAATTCATTATTTTAATCGATGAAGATATCATTGTTGACATCATTCAAGTGTCTCTTTTGCAAGTGATTGTAGTAATTCATTTTTTATTTCAAGGCAATTCTTGCCAAAGTCACCTGCCAATGTCGAATCACACATGTAACTAACCACTCTATAATAAAAAAATACAATTGAAAAAGAATTATTGAACAAAAACATAAGCTACATATGAGATGATGCAATGCAATTTTGAATGCATGTTGTGCATGACTTGGTGTGAACTTTCCCATTCCCATATATATATATATATATATATATATATATATATATATATATATATTTGTAAAGACTTTAGTCTAAGTTGTGCATAATTTTTCAAAATTGCAATCTATATTAGTTGTGATATTCTGATTTATATTAGTTGCAAGTTCACCAAATCGTGCATGATAATGATTACAATTTCACCAAATCCTACGTGATTATGATTACAATCTATTATTGTAACATTTGTTTGTCCATCATCATCACCTTACACGATCTCAGAGATGACCCTTACAATGGCATATAGGCCTAAATTTCTAGTAGCATATCCTCTCTACCTTTAATGTTCGGACACCAATCTAAACTGGTTTTTTGTGTTTATCTTAGCGCATTGGTGCACACACATATAATTAACACATGCTCACAATTCACAATTAACACACCAGTGACCATTATTATTTTTATTAGATCTTCCAAATTTTATTTATTTATTTTCAGCAAGATGATTGTAGATGATTCTTAAATTTTCACACCCAACATCATAAAATGAATTAAAAAACATAATTGGCCAATTTTTGAATATAACTATAATAGGACACATCCATAATTTTAATTATGAAACAGAACATGTAGATATCACTCTTCGTTAAGAGCACCCTAATTATCTTTGTCACTTAGCATTATGACATTGTTCTTCTAAAAAAATGTTTTGATCTCGGATCGTGTCTTAGTATGAGCCACCAATCTTTATATAATACATATGGTTAAAAAAGCACTTGGTTAAGGTGTTTTGGGAAAACATAAGGCTCTTTAGTCTAATCCCACATCCTTCTAGAGTTGATACATATTAGCCAACTATCATAATATTCCTTTACATTACACTCCGGTCAAAGGGATACCACCACTTGCACCTAAAAATAACACATTGGAAAGATGAGAAGTCCACTTGAATGATCTCTTATATCTTTTCGACATATTCTAACTTTTCATCTATTATGTTATGATCACAATGACTATGACGACTATATTGGTCGATCTAGAATTCCACTCCACAGTCCAATGTGTCACATCCAACATCGACATACTCAGTGTGAAAATGATGTCCATATGCCCACATAGATGGGAACAAATGCACCTCTATAAATTTGGACAGATGACAATGTCATATGTCTAATAAATCGAGCATTAATACAAACATACATATGCTATAATTCAAATGTGCATTATAAAGGTAAAAATGTACACAAATAGATTATTACAGAGTTGTTGCACATAATCCTTGTGTTTAGTGCATCCAATTCACCACATGGGTAATGAATAGATGCACCATATTTCTCTATGATTTGATCAACCACCCAATTATGGGGATAGATCTTAGGCATATTTTCTCTTAAATAATCAATATAAGGCATGTTTTTGCTATTCAACCATCTAAATTCTTTCCTATCACTATCCCATTTCTTTCTAGCATATTCATACAATGCAACTCATCGGTGCATTGCCTCCACATTGTAAAGAATGAATTTATCAAAGGTATCAATTTTTGAATTTGTTGATGTATTTGTGAAGTTAATACACCGTATGAGATCAAATATATATCAAATTCTGTGTAAACAATTACTTTGGAGAAATTTGACAAAAGGTAAGTAAATTTCTATTTATCATGCATCTTTTTATGTTCGTTTGGAGTAGCTTCCCTTACCTTTTATCCTTATCCTATTGGCCATCCCAAACCACTATGCCTAGTGTATCGTTGATATTCTTAATGTATTCATTGGAATAATATAATTACTTGCAGACTATGTACTCCCCCACCATAAACTCCTTGGGTTTTGCCCTTTGTCAAACAAACCCCTTCAATTTTTTCAAGTAGCTCTCTAAGAATAGCATCCAACAACTTGATACCACCTTGTCTAATTCAACCTCATCAACTAGGTGAATAAGAAGATGAATCTACAAGTGCATGAAACTCATGGGAAGTTCCTTCTCGAACATACAAATAATCTTAGCTATTTGTCAATGTCACCATGGAATGCCAGCCATATCAATCTCCTTTGATGTGTTTCAATGTAAAAATGCATATAATTTAGGTATGGAACATCAAAGGTCTTGGGGGGAGTCATGGTTCACACAAACACACACGCAAAGGATAATGACACTACAAAATAAACACATACAAAATTAATTTCCATAAACATGTGAGTGCATAGTATATTATAACCTACACTACAAAAAAAATCATGTATTTGAATACATACCTTTAGAAGGTTTAGATGGTCATGTGATTTCAACCCCGATAAATGTTCTCCTATAGTGAAGCAACATCATAGAGTATACCCATATAAAGAAGGCACCTTCACACCCAATATGACTTCCTTCACCAGGGAAAGCTCGTTTTTCTTCAAAATCCACAGGACATCACCTTCTTTAAAGGACCAAGAGGGACCAACCTCTCCTCAACTTTGTTTTCTTGGCCAATGTTTTCACCAGAGAAAGCTCGTCTTTCTTCAAAATCCACAGGACATCACCTTCTTTAAAGGACCAAGAGGGACCAACCTCTCCTCAACTTTGTTTTCTTGGCCAATGGTTTTTTTTGTTTTTGTTTTTTCAGTATTTGAAGAATAAAATCTCTTCTGACAACCAATGTGTTGCTTTTTTCAATGATATGTGTCTCCATAAAGAAGATGAGATGTTTTTAATTATATGCATGGGATTTAATAAGTGGGAAATCTTAAGATGTGCTCCCAACATAGAAGGTCATAAAATATATATTTTCTTTTCACCCCAATGGGAATTTGATCAACATAGGTGTTGCAAAATTCAGGATCATCGAACATAGGTTCCCCATTTGAATTGAACAATTATGCAATTTCCATCTCCTTCTCTATGTCATATGCCCTAAGCCAATTAGTCAGTGACATTATTTCAAGTCAGTTTACCATTGAAATCAAATGCTAATCTACTATAAGGGTGGTATTCTCAGAGGAATACCCTCGAGCAATTGTACACTAGATTTTGTAGGTGGTTAGATCACCTATCCTTTATAGAAGTTCTACAACATCTGCATCCATGATAACCTCTCGTTGCAAGACTTGCAATGTTACTATATGCATAACACATTGCCATTAAAAAAGACATTTGCATCAAATAAATATGCCAAATCATGTTACGAATTTAAGAAAAACAATAAACATGCTTATTAGAGCAAAGTCCTAAACCCAAATAATCACGGATTGTGTATGGACACATGCTATACAACATAAAACACCTTTCGATCAAGATGGGTCTTGAAAAATCATATACATGTATCCCTTCCCATAACTGCTTTAGTTAATTGGTCAATGGTTGTAGATGGACATTATTTTCTTCACTTTCCTTCTACGAGAGACTATAAGAGCTAACATAAGATGTTCATTCTTCATGGAAAACCAATAAGGGAATATTATTATTGATCACTACTACTAGCCAAATAGAATACTTGGTGTTTTGGATGGAATACATATTAACTCCATCCATGGCTATGCTCAATCGAAGGCTATGTACTTCATTCTTGAATTTATCAGTCCATGTATTCTTTATATGTTTCATGGCTATTGAATTTGCTGATATTTTCATAAATCCCAACTCACTTATATGTGAGGCATGCCACCCTTGGAACACAACTAATTCCTTATAACTAAAGAGCCTTTAAATACTTGGGATTATATGCATGTACCTCAATATCTTATGAGGAGGACCATGTGATTTACCTCTATTTTATTTTATCTTTGGTACCTGCCATGCCAACATTCTAGGAATATATATTTATTTGCATTTATGTCTCTATATAAAATACAATCACTCGAACAAACATGATATGATATGTACTCAACACCCAAACTTTTCAACATTTGCTTTTACTCTTGATAGCTATTGGGAAAGTCATTATCACTTGAAAGTACCTTATCTTTGAATAACTTGCAATTAGTGGACAATATAAATTTACACTATCATCAAACATTCATAAATTTGACCATTCTCAAAGTAGATTGTATGACAGGATTCCTCAAAATATAGGGGACCTAATGGTTAGTTACAAAGTGCCAAGAAACATGTGACTGGCATACCATACATTGCTTTCAAGTTGCATAATAACATTGTTGTCCCTAGTTGGGTAGACTTTGACCTGTGTCCAAAGAGAAGGGTGGTGGAACTAAATTTTAGGATTTTGAAGAAGGTACATCAGTAATATGAGCATCATTCCCTAGCTCATCTTGTTGGAATGCATGTAACAAAATTCCCTCCATGGCATTCATATATTGTACAAAATCATCTGTACCAAGCTCTATTTCATTGCCTTCATTGCCAACATGTGAAGAATAAGTGTTACTATTGACATTATGAATTGGTGACCCAAAACATAGTGGGAATTGCATAGGTAGTTGAATCAACCATGCTTGGTATGCTTCTTCTCAAATTTGTGCTTGTTTAGCATCCTTCTCTCGATTTCACATTGAAGTGGGCTGTAATGGAAGATGGCAGACAAGTCACTCATCATCAAAATCCTAATTGCAAAAACATTGAATATTACATTGATGATATTAATAAACACAACGCATTTAGTTTGTTCAAACATAATACCAAACAATTATTAGAATGATGGAATTCTTTTTTATATAGTACATGTGCAACCAACCACTTTATAAAATAAAATGTCAAATTAAGCGATATGTTTACATGAATTCCATTGTAAGTAAAAAAATACAATAAATCAATGATATTTTTCTTATGCCCCAAGAGTACATCTAAAGGTAGTCCTATTGCAAGGTGTCTTTCACAAGTAGTTGGTGGTCTACAAAAAATATAGTTTAGGCAACAACTCATCACCATGAAACAAACTACGTATTGCATGCACATCAACAATTCTGGATGCTTTCCTTTTCATAAAGAACTCCTTATCATTGGAGTGTTCCTCAAATAAATAATTTGCAATAAATAATGAGCACCTACAATTATTTATGAACCTTGCAATGTTCCCATGATTGCATGGAAGAGCATCGATATACAATAGGTTCTTCCTGTCAAAGTTTCCAAAATCATAGCCATTCATGCACATACTATACATGGGGATGCTATGTTTGTATTTAAAAATATTCAAGTAATAGGATTGACGATAAAGAGGACCATAGAATTACATAAGTGATACTGGTTTTTTGGGAGGAATGAATACATGTGAAATGATAAACAACCCAATATTTGCAACATCTAGTTTGGACATGGAAATTGTATAATTATTACGACAAAATGAGAATTTGGTGCTAAGTTTGAGCATAGGTAGGGAAGACAACCAAGAACCATACAAAAATCCAAGAACTGTACAAAAAGTGGTTGTAATAGGTTTGGTATTTACTTAGTAGATGGATAGGAAGAGAGAAGTCATTGCTACCCTCTCTTTTCAACCAACACTTTTTCTCTTAGCATACAAATTTTTGGATCTCGTAGTAGAGATGTCTTGGGTGGCATTGATATCATACTTTGTCTCAGTAGAACTCTTAGCTGACTTAGTAGAAGAATATGGGATGGTCAAATTAGGATGAAACACAGTTTTTTTGGCTTCCAAGTTTTAAAAAATAAGCATTTGAAGTGTTTTTATGTGTCTCTTTTATATCCTCTATTGGAAATTTTACGATAGTGGGAGGTATTAGATCATAAACATTGGGTAGTTGAACATTAATATATTGGGACGGTGTCGCATCCTTCAACCCTTGACATTTTGAATAGCCACATACTTTTGGGGTGTAGTAAAAGAGATCCAGTTCAATGCGAAGTACCATCAACACAATATGGTGGTTGGAAGGGCATGCTACAATTGGAGGGGTAAAGTGACTCTCCATTTTTGTCTAGCAACATCTTGTGGTATCTTGCCCCTGATTAGAGCTTGCAACATTTTTCAATTGGTGGAATATTTTGTGCATCCAAACTCAATCCTGAATAAGGATCCTACAAACTCAACACATAGTTGTTCACATGAACATGCATAATGACATAAATTTGATTATATAATCAAAATATAAATAAAATCCTAACTTACTACGAATGACATGGGAGAATTTGATGGACTTTGAACAACATGGAATAAGATGGACAATGAAGAATTTCCCATTTGATGTTATAATTTTTTCTCCTTGCATTTCAACTAAATCAACAATTAATACATGTTTACATTCTTAAAAGAAATTTTGGGAAACATATAAAAATGTAATTGTTAGCAAACTTGCCATTGATGTCAAAGGAAAATACCATTGGTGGGTTTCCAAAACCATGAGTTTATAAGTAAAAAATTAAGGAAATTAATTATTTACTTCAAGGTCTCTTATATGTAATACCATGGAAAATACCATGGGTGGATGTCCAACACATGGACTTATTAGTAAAAAAAGGGGAAATTAATTATTTACTTAAAGGTTAACATGCCTTTTCTAATAGATGCAACTCTTTATGAAGGGTCTCCACTAGATATATATATTCAAGAATATTTGAAGAAAATGTGTGTGAGTGGAAAAGAAATACCATTCTAACAGGAAGCTCTCAAGAAGAAGTATGTATGTGTGAAGAAGGCATGAGAAAGAATAATGAAGGAAATATGAAAATTTATTCAAAGAAGTCTTATTCAAGGGATTAAGAATTATAATTAAAGGGTTGGTGCCTACTCAAATGAAGAGATTGGCATCTCTTGCTAAGTTGGGCCTTGGTGCTTAGGATTGGTGTCTCTAGTAGGTTGGTGCCTGCGAAGATATGTAATAGTAGGTTGGTGCATGCCAAGATCCGTAAGAGTAGGTTGGTGCCTACAATGATTCATATTAGTGGGGATTCATGTCTCCATTAGGTTGGTGCCTATGAATATTTGTAACAGTAGGTTGATGGCTATGAAGAATTATACAAATAATTTTTTTATGGTTTTCTCCCCAAAGGGTTTCCATGTAAATGTTGTGTTCCATATTCTATAATTGATAGATCTTATGTGTGATTGTTTTATTGTGGTAATTGAATTTAAATAAGTGATAATATTGTTTTGTACTAATTCACCCACCCTCTAAGTATAAGTGTTTGTTTTGTTAATTTTTGATCTTTAATTCAGAGCTGCAATAATACTTGAAATCAAATAACAGTCATTCACATAAGCAATCACATTCGACACATGAATTTACCCTAGGGAAACCCTTTATGACTTGAGGGAGAAAACCCAAGCAAAACCTTCCTTAGTATATTGATAGATAACAGAGAATGTTTTTTACATCAAGCACCCGTGGAGCAATTACAAAGTAAGAGAAATATAAAGAAGAGAGACTCAAAATAATATACTAAACAAAGAAAAGTGCATTGCCTTCAAGAGAGAAGAGAATTCACTTCACATTGGATTCATCAATCCTGTATAACATATTTATATTGGATTCTATTTTTATCTTTTGACTTCAGGATGAACTTGCCCTCCATCTGGATGCATCAATCTTGCATGAGGAAGTGCGTCCCACTTCTCATGCAATGCATTAAGTCACTGAACTGACTCTTAGGACGAACTCACCCCTTAACCCAAAGTTTCCCACTTGTTAGGTGGCTAACTCGTCATGCAAGTGTCACAACTTAAATGTCGTATTTTAGTTTAACATAAGTGTCATCATGCAATAACACTTAGTTAACTAGATCTTCTTTGTTATCACTTAGTTAACTCTCTTAACTGATTCTTTCTTGTTAAAATCACTGTAGTTAACAATTTGAGTTCTCCTTTGATTTACTGAAGTATTCACTGAAGTTTAACAATTCGAATTATCTTAATTAATTCTTTATGTGCAATTCAAATTCTCTCATATCTTATCACATATTATTGTTCGGATATCCATCATCTATTTCGGGATACATATCTATTTTAGGATCATCTATTTCGGGATACATATCTACTTCAGGATCTTGCATGATCTATTTCAGGATATGTAGTCCAGTCACCAGTTTGATGCCTCCAGCACCTTATCCACCTTCTTCTAGCACCCGGGAGCCACTTTCCACAGAGTTTTAGCCCTCCTAAGCTGAAAGGCGCCCTCTTCTCACCTACTGACTGAGAAGGGCGCACTTGCTCACCTACCACTGCAGATTCACTCCAGTTACATTCAGTTAGCTCCGATTCTGATTGATTTCACTCCGATTTCACTCCTGACTGACTGTTTCACCTCCGATTGACCTCCAGTTCGATTAGGTGACTTGCTCTGACTCCAGTTAGCCTCCCATGCGCCCCCACTGAGCCTCCAGATCCTATATCAGTGCTACACACTTCAGTTACATTTATTATGATCAGTTAGACTCAGCTTGACACCTGGATGACTGTTTGTTGTGATTGATGAGCAACACCGATGATTGATGAGGACTCCTAGATTGAGTCAAGCTACTCCATTTCAGTGATTCGAATGCCTACTTAGTCAATTCGAATTGCCATTGACATGTTTGGATTGTATTGTAATCTATTGTAATTCATTCACCCTTTCTGGGATAGAGAGCACTGCTGCATGTTTTTGCACAGTTTTGCACCATATCTTCTTATTCATCTGTTGTGACTGATTTATTTGTTCATTAGATCTGCTGTGACTAACTTTACATGGTATCAGAGCCATTGCAGGGACAAGATCTCTTTTCTACAGGTGTTTATACAAGAAGATTTGACTGAATTGCTAAAAATTGCAAAAAGTTTGGCATGAGATATCTCAAGGGCATTCGCTCATGTGCATGCAAAGCTTGAAAATTATTCCAATACCACTCCAGAAGCTTGAGTTACCACATAATTCCTGGATTTGATACATTGGACCCATTCAACATTGCTTGAAATCCAATCCCAGGTGTGATGCAACTCTCAAAGGGTGGATTGTTCGACCTTATTGTGATTGTTCTTATGTGATTTGCAGGTTAATTATCTCCTCCAAGTGCACTCGCTACATTCTGCATGCAAGCTTCCCTACAGCATTTCCATTCGCTATAGTTTGCAAGCAAGCTTCTTCTTCATCATTTGACTCGCTCCTAGCAATGGAATACTCTTCTTCAAAGCCTATCCTCACCCCATTCAATTATTTTGATTGGAAAGATGATATGGAGATCATATTACGTTCAAAAGGATACTACCGAGTCACTCTTGGTCTTGAATTGGAGCCAAACAATGTGGCAGAAAGAACCAAACACTACAATAAGCTTGATGAAGCTTACGGTCTACTTTGTCTCTCCATCTCCAAAGATCTTCACTTCCATCTAAGCGGATTGAAGACTCCAAAGGCCATATGGGAGCAACTTGAGACACTATTCGGCAAGCAGGATGAGCTTAGGGCTTTTCAATTAGAGAATGAATTGATTGGCCTTAATCCTGAAAATTTCGAGACCATCAATGAATTCTTCACAAAATTCAAGAACTTGAACTTGCAATTGAAGAACAGTGGTGTTATCAAAGAGGATAAGCAGTTGATCCTCTCCATTCTAAGCAAGCTTGGGAAAGATTATTCGGTATTTGTCTCCACTTTCAATTCCGGTCGGCTAACTACCCCGAATTGGAAGATGCCTACCTTGAATGCCTTCATTGAGTCCGTTACGAAAGAGCATGACAAGTTGATTCAAATGGGGTCCATAAGCTCCAAAGATTCAGCCCTATTTGTTCAAGGACCCAAGATTTCGAATGGTAAAGGAAAGCTAAAGAAGGAGAAGCCCAAATTCGAGCCTCACAAGCAAAAAGACAAAGGCAAGCAAACGGATGCACCATCCAGTTCGAAATCCAAGCAAAAGGGCAAAGAAGGTAACCAAAAATCTAAATGTACTTATTGTAACCGTGGCTTTCATCCCGAAAGTTCATGTATGAAGAAGACTATAGATCAAATGGCCCTCCTTTTGGAAAAGAACAACATAACCCTTCCTGACGGTGCAAGGAAGAAGGATCGGAATGACGATCATGAAAGAGGACAAGCACTCATGGCAACGGTTTCGAAGCCCACTCTCTTGATAGATTCGGGTGCATCAAATCATATGGCTGCAAATATTGATTCTTTTTCCTCATTCGATCCAAACAGCTCCATCCCCATCCATTTGGGAGATGACTCAAAAATTTCTTCAAAGGGCAAAGGTACGATTCATGTAGATCATGGATGCTTTCAGAATGTTCTCTATGTGCCTTCCTTAGCTTCGAATCTCCTTTCTGTTTATCAAATGACACATACTGGTGATCCAAAGAAAGTCACATTCAGCCCTAATACAGTTGAAATTTCTGATATCAAAAGTGGAAGACTAGTTGCGGTTGGAAAGGCAAACCACACTGCAAAATGTTATGAGTTTTCGCACTTTATTCCGCTTGCAAAGCCCACTGCTCTTCGCACACATGGTAATGAGGTTAGTAGGCTTTGGCATGAAAGATTTGGACATCTAAATTATAAGTATTTGCTGCTGCTATCAAATAAATCCATGGTTGATGGGCTGCCACAACTCCGTTCCTCGAAGGGAATATGCACCGGTTGCATTATTGGGAAGCACCCCGAGCACAGATTCGACCGCGGCAAGGCTAGCAGAGCCTCTACTATTTTGGGATTGATCCATTCTGATATCAGCGGTCCGCTGCCCCATATGTCATTAAATGGTTCAAGGTATGTTTTGACATTTATTGATGATTATTCTCGCTTTACATGGGTATTCTTTCTCAAAAACAAGTCAGAAGTGCTTGGAAAATTCAAGGATTTTAAGGCTTCTGTTGAGACCACCACTGAGAGCAAGATCAAAGCTCTTAGATCTGATAATGGTGGGGAATATATCAAGTCCGAGTTGCTGCAACTTTGTGCCCAAAGCGGAATCAAGATCCAACATACAGTTCCCTACACACCCCAGCAGAACGGTGTAGCGGAAAGGAAAAACCGGTCACTGAAAGAGATGGCTACATGCATGATTGAATCAAAAGGTTTGGCTGCAAATCTTTGGGCTGAAGCAATCAATGTTGCTGCATATATACAGAACCGAGTTCCACATTCATCCGTGAAAGGTATGACTCCTTTCGAAGCATTCTTTGGTCACAAACCGGATGTGTCAAATTTGAGAGTTTTTGGCTCTACTGCATGGGCTAGAATTCCTTCTGAGAAGAGACGAGCTTTGGATCCACAAAGTATCGAGTGCATATTGATAGGATATGGGGAAGAATCAAAAGCATATAAACTCATGGATATCAGATCTAAAAAGATATTCATAGAGCGCAGTGTGCAGTTTGAAGAACCGCTTCAAGAATTGCAACTAGTTGAGGAGAAAACTGCCGATTCACCGCCTTCACCAGAAGAAGATTCGAGCAGCGATAATGAAGGTATGAGTTCTGATATTTCTGATATTGTAGCAGCATATGATGATCATGACATATCAGGTTCGGAATCCGACCATTCAGATCTCCCTCAGTTACCAAAGTGGGCCCAAAATACTCTACAATCTGCTGGTTCTAGTCTTGGAAATCCTGCTGATCCGAGACGAACAAGAGGAGACTTTCAAAGGGCAGGTATGGCTCTTTCTATTGCTGATCCATTTCTTCCTGAGATTTGTTATTTGATGGCTGGTTCAGATCCCCAATCATATTATTCAGCCCATCGAGATCCGAGATGGAAAGATGCCATGGATGAAGAGTACAGTTCTCTTCAAAAGAACAATACATGGGAGCTAGTTTCTCTTCCACCTGGAAGAAAATTAGTGAAGTGTAAATGGGTCTACCGTACTAAAGTTGCTGCTGATGGCACTATCAGCAAATATAAAGCAAGGTTGGTGGCAAAAGGTTTTTCCCAAGTCCAAGGAGTGGACTACACAGAGACCTTTGCACCGGTTGCAAAGATGGATTCCATCCGCCTTGTTTTAGCTATTGCCGCATCCAAGCACTGGGAGGTGCATCACATGGATGTGAAGAGTGCATTTTTACATGGAGACCTTGCTGAAGAGGTCTATATGCAGCAACCAGAGGGTTATACATCAGATCCATCATTGGTTTGCAGATTGAAGAAGTCTTTGTACGGGTTAAAACAGGCCCCAAGAGCTTGGTACGCAAAGATGGACTCCTTCCTTCTTTCTCAGAATTTCCAAAGATGCAAATCTGATCCGAATGTCTATCTTCAGCGAGTTAAAGGTAATTTGTTGGTTATTGTACTTTATGTTGATGATCTGCTTATTACTGGTAGCACACTTACTTCAATAAACAAGCTAAAAACTGCCTTAAATCTAGCTTTTGACATGAGCGATTTGGGCTTGCTGAGTCACTTTTTGGGCTTGGAGATAGCTCAAAATTTCGATGGGATCACTATATCTCAGCAAAAATATGCTTCCGACCTGTTATTGAAGTTTAATATGGCTGAATGTAAGGCAGCCCCGTTCCCATTCCTCTCAGGAATCAGTCTTGAGGAGGGAGATTCCACACCGCTTGCAGATTGCAGTATGTATCGACAGTTGATTGGTTCACTACTTTATTTGACACACTCTAGGCCTGACATCTCATATGCCGTGAGTGCCGTGTCAAGATATATGCAGCAGCCCCATGAGCTTCATTGGCGAGCAGCCAAGCGGATCTTGCAGTATGTGCAAGGTACGAGACAGTTTGGCATACATTATGCTGCAGATTCTGAGCTAGATTTCATTGGTTTTACTGATTCAGATTGGGCAGGTAATAGCATTGATCGGAAGTCCACTTCCGGTTATGTTTTCATGATTGGTCATGGTGCTATTTGCTGGTCCAGCAAAAAGCAAGCAGCCATTGCACTTTCTTCAGCAGAGGCAGAGTATCGAGGGGCAGTCAATGCCTGCATTCAGGCAGTTTGGTTGCAGGGTATTCTTTCCGAGTTTGGTTTTGGTGGCACTACTTCGACTGTCCTATTTTGTGACAATCAAAGTGCTATCAAGATCTCCACAGATCCAGTTCAGCGGCAGAGGACCAAGCACATTGAGATTCATATGCATTACATTCGACAGTTGGTGCATGACCGCACCATCATTCTGCAATATTGCCCTACCGATGAGCAAATTGCAGACATCTTCACCAAGAGCTTCACTGAGAAGAAGTTCTCTTACCTCCGTTCACTGTTGGGGGTGAGTTCCATCATGGTGGAGACAGATTGATTCATTATTATGCTTTAGACTTGAGGGGGGGCTTTCTTCCCACTGGGTTTTCCCTCTTTCCTCACTTAGTTTATTTTTCAGCATTTTTTGGATTATTGTATTGGGGTGACCTTTGGTCTTAGTTACCAGGGCCCCACATTATTTTAGTTGGCACATCATAGTCTAGCTTGAGGGGGGGTGTTCGGATATCCATCATCTATTTCGGGATACATATCTATTTTAGGATCATCTATTTCGGGATACATATCTACTTCAGGATCTTGCATGATCTATTTCAGGATATGTAGTCCAGTCACCAGTTTGATGCCTCCAGCACCTTATCCACCTTCTTCTAGCACCCGGGAGCCACTTTCCACAGAGTTTTAGCCCTCCTAAGCTGAAAGGCGCCCTCTTCTCACCTACTGACTGAGAAGGGCGCACTTGCTCACCTACCACTGCAGATTCACTCCAGTTACATTCAGTTAGCTCCGATTCTGATTGATTTCACTCCGATTTCACTCCTGACTGACTGTTTCACCTCCGATTGACCTCCAGTTCGATTAGGTGACTTGCTCTGACTCCAGTTAGCCTCCCATGCGCCCCCACTGAGCCTCCAGATCCTATATCAGTGCTACACACTTCAGTTACATTTATTATGATCAGTTAGACTCAGCTTGACACCTGGATGACTGTTTGTTGTGATTGATGAGCAACACCGATGATTGATGAGGACTCCTAGATTGAGTCAAGCTACTCCATTTCAGTGATTCGAATGCCTACTTAGTCAATTCGAATTGCCATTGACATGTTTGGATTGTATTGTAATCTATTGTAATTCATTCACCCTTTCTGGGATAGAGAGCACTGCTGCATGTTTTTGCACAGTTTTGCACCATATCTTCTTATTCATCTGTTGTGACTGATTTATTTGTTCATTAGATCTGCTGTGACTAACTTTACAATTATCTTTATGTCTTGTCTTATATGCATGGTCCACATGTGTCCGCTTAATTTATCATATCAAATATACTAAGGATATTTTCTCAATGATGTGATCATATTGTTCTACTATCGTTCCAAGTGATTATATGCTAATGTAATTCACTCTAGGGGTGGCCAGTCTCTAGAGAAGACTTAATAGCTCAACCATGGTCAGTAGTACATCACACACCAAACATGCTTCGACATGCAAATCATCACCTCAACACATGAGGATCTGTCTTGACACACAAGACCTTATCCTTGACTAGAAAGACTGTACAACATCATCACTTTGACATACAAAGCACTTGCATCAACACATGAAGATTAAATGATTCTTGAGTCCAACTCAAGATTCTTCTCCAAGTTTCCTGAGTCCAAATTAGGCTTCTATTGTGAAAATCCTCACATCAGATCTAAGAGATGATGTATACCTCACAAGAGTAATTATGATTAAGCAGGAAAATAGAAGAAGAGTGGTCAATATAGTATAATGAGCAACAGAATAATATGGTACAGTATAACTCGGATAGAAGCAATAATACTTCACACACACTAGTTAATTAATCACAATATGGACAAATAAATAGTCTAATTGTAGAGAGGATTCAAATGCCTAAGGTGGCAATTCGAATTAGCCTCTCAGAGTGATCATAAGATCAATAGAGTGTCATCGGAGCACAACTAGGTGTCCTCATGATCATCGGAGCACAACTGGAAGTCTTCATCATCATCAATGGAGTCATCAATGCTCAAGTAACTGTCAACCATCAGTCAAACTGAGTATGGCAGGTGTAACTAAGTGTAACTGAGTGTAACTAAGTGTAACTGAATGTAACTGAGTATAAACTGAAGACAACTGGACTGGTAGGTGAAGAAGGGCGAGTTGATTCCTAAAATCAAGGAAGAAGGGCACATTAAGCAACTGGAGGGCTAAAACTGATCAGTGAGAAGCTCTCGGGGGTTGGCTAACTGAGGGCTAGGTGCTGGGCTGATGATTGGAATGCATGCAAACCCTAATGATGCATGCAAAACCTAAAAGTGCATGCATGACTGAAAATGTAAATGATCAAAATACTGGTGGGACTAGGATGGAGTATAGGAATATCCTAACACCCCCCCTTAATCCATCTTGGGCCCTGGTAACTAAGACCAAATGTCACCTAATACAATGAATAATAATAGTCAATAATCCAAGGAAGTGGGGAAAATTTCATGGGAAACATACCCCCTCCTCCAAACAGACTATAAGGCACACACAAAAAATAAATGCTCCAAACTCAAGCAGGTGTGATGCTTGGTCATATGTCTGGAGGTATCTTCTTCTTAGGAAGAAGTGGATCATGCTCAAAAAACATGTGCTTGTACTTGCTCTTCAAATCGAGTGTGATCAGAACAAATCCAAAAGTATGGGGATGATCCTTGAACCTGTGATTCGAATCAGCTAAGGTAGGATCAAAATCATGAATATGCAGATAGTCTTTTTTCGTCTCCTTCGAACCATCATGGGTGAGATTATGCCAAAAAGAACCATCAAATAATAATTGCTTGAAATCCAAATCAGATTTAAGACTTGAAGAATAGTTTTTTGAGATCTCCTTTGAACCAGCAGGGTTGAGATCAAAACTATCATATGCATGAGAAATTATCCCAAGCGAATGGAAATGGTTTCTTGAGATCTCCTTTGAACCATAAGAGGTGAGATCAAAACCAATGGATGCATGAGAAATTATCTCAAGTGGGTGGCAATGGCCATATTCTTCAATAACCTTCTGAAAGCATGTGCTAATGATCATATAGTAGTAAATAAGAGATGATTTCTTGAGAGGAGCGAATGCAATACCTCCAATAGTTGATTTTACCTCTGAAATAATCATGTGATCATGATGCAAACCAACAAACTCTGGTGCAAGAGAGGATTTAGGACCTTCTGCAATATCTAGAGTGTGAGCTGGCACAGAAAGAGAAGAAAGTTGGAGCATGAGTGGAGAATCTACAAGTTCTTTGTCAACAACTTCAATACGATATGATACTTTTTCATGATCTGAGAGACCATCAAGGGGAGCGAATGCATCACTTTGCTTGCTTTTGAAGGGGTTTGGACCAAATCCTTCATTATGTTTGCCAAATCTTTCATCCAGGTGAGCCCATAGCTCTTTTGGAGTTTCAATATCAATAATGAAAGGGTACAATATGTACTTAGGCATAGTAAGCATCATTCTTCCAAGGTGCATGTCACCTTTATTCAACGAGTCAATCTTCTCTTCAGAGGATTCGAACTCTCTTTCAAAATAACAATCAAAGAGATCATGGCTCTTTAAATATGCTATCATATTCGGTTTCCATTCATCATAGTTGAATAGAGAAAGAGGAGGGATTCCTTCTAAATCATACATTGAAGCTGTAGAAGACCTGCAAAAACAATAGAGAATATCTGCAACTACTATTGCTGCAAAGATGCAGAAACTGCTGCAACTGCTGCACTCAAAATCTTGGTAATAACCTGCAAAAAACTCTCAAGAATGGAAATAAACAATACTCTCAACATGCTCTGATACCATGTGAAAATACTCACAGCAGATCTAAGAGATGATGTATACCTCACAAGAGTAATTATGATTAAGCAGGAAAATAGAAGAAGAGCGGTCAATACAGTATAATGAGCAACAGAATAATATGGTACAGTAGAACTCGGATAGAAGCAATAATACTTCACACACACTAGTTAATTCATCACAATATGGACAAATAAATAGTACAATGGTAGAGAGGATTCAAATGCCTAAGGTGGCAATTCGAATTAGCCTCTCAGAGTGATCATAAGATCAATAGAGTGTCATCGGAGCACAACTAGGTGTCCTCATGATCATCAGAGCACAAATGGAAGTCTTCATCATCATCAGTGGAGTCATCAATGCTCAGGTAACTATCAACCATCAGTCAAACTGAGTCTGGTAGGTGTAACTGAGTGTAACTGAGTGTAACTAAGTGTAATTGAATGTAACTGAGTATAAACTGAAGACAACTGGACTGGTAGCTGAAGAAGGGCGAGTTGCTTCCTAAAATCAAGGAAGAAGGGAGCATTAAGCAACTGGAGGGATAAAACTGATCAGTGAGAAGCTCTCGGGGGTTGGCTAATTAAGGGCTAGGTGCTGGGATGATGACTGGAATGCATGCAAACCCTAAAAGTGCATGCATGACTGAAAATGCAAATGATCAAAATACTGGTGGGACTAGGATGGAGTATAGGAATATCCTAACATCTATAAGGCACTACCTCAACACACGAGGCTCAATATTGACACACAAGATTTATCTGGAGAATGAATCATGATCCTGTAACTTTAACACTCCCTCTTAGTGAGGGAGGCATTCTCTACCATGCCAATATTGTCTCAGAAGTACCTATACTTTGTCACAGATAGAGGCTTAGTGAACATATATGCAATATTCTCACCAGTATCATTATACTGAAGTCTTATGAAACCTCTATGGACCATGTATTTGATGTAGAGATACTTCATGTCAATGTGTTTTGATCTGTCATGAAACACATGGTTTTATGAAAGCTTAATGCAACTCTGATTGTCGGAGCGAATGGCAGTAGTCTCAAGCTTCTCACTGAACAACCCATCAAGTATCCTCCTAAGCCACACATCTTCTCGGCAGGTGGTACTAGCTTCAATATACTCTGCTTCTGTAGTACTCTGGGCTATAGAGCCCTACTTCCTGTCGGACAAAGAGATCATAGTTAATCTCAAGCTCAAAAAAAATCTAGATGTACTCTTTTGGTCCACAATAATACCACCCCAGTCAGAGTCAGCATATCCAAATAGCATCACTCCACCATTGGAAGCATATTTGAATCCTTAAGTAATAGTACCTAGAAGGTATCTAAGCACATGCTTGGAAGCAACTCAATGTCTATGTCTTGGCTCAGACATGAACTAACTAAAGATACTCACATCATAAGATATGTCTGGTCTAGAATGTATCAAATACATCAAGGAACCAATGAGATGTCTATACATGGTAGGGTCCACTAGATTTGATTCAGAATCTGACTCATGTAGCTTCTTTATACTAGACATCATTGGAGTATACATGGACTCACAGTCCATCATACCAAATCTCTGCAATACATCAACTGTGTACTTTCCTTGTGAAAGAAAGATTTCATCTTTCCTTTGCCAAACTTCTAGACCAAGAAAATAGTGCATAAGACCTAAGTATTTCATTTCAAACTCAGAAGTGAGCTCCCTGTTGCACCGAGATATCTGTTGCTCCTCTACAATAAGGAACAAGTAATCAACATAGAGAACCAAGATCAATGGATAGTTCTTCACAACCTTGAAGTACAAGTTGGGGTCAAATTCACTTTTGGAGAATCCCAAGCTCAAAAGATAGTTGTCAATCCTTGAATACCAAGCCCTTGGGGCCTGCTTAATCCCACAAAAGGATTTATTAAGTTTGTATACATGGGAATCCTTCCCATGAACTACAAACCCCTCATTTTGATGTATGTAAACCTCTTCCTCAACCTCACCATTGAGAAAGATAGTATTCACATCCATCTGGTGAAGTTTCCAACCCAAGACTGAGGCAAGGAGAATTATGGTTTGGATAGTAGTGTACCTGGCCACACGAGTGAATGTCTTATCATAATCCATCCCTTCTTTCTATGAGAAACCACGGGACACATATATTGCTTTATACTTTTCAATACTTCCATCATCTCCATGCTTGATTTTATAAAGCCACTTGGAAGTTACTATGGACTTCTCGTCATGTTTAGGAACAACTTCCCACACATCGTTATTCATAATATATTTGTATTCTTATATCATGGCATCTTTCCATACTTGATACTGTGAGGTTTCCTCATAGGTAGAGGGTTCTGAATCACTGATGTGACTCATCTGTGCTACATATATTGAAAATATTTTATGTCTTTTTTTGTCTTTGGATGATCTTGGTGGTGCTCCATGCTTTTCTGCCTCTTGTATAATGTTTCAACACCATGCATATCTCCTCTTAGCAGGAGGTTCATCAAGGGATCTTTCTATTAGTTCTATTGGTTCTTCAGGATCATACGGATTTGAAGGCTCTTCTGAGTTTTCCCTCTCAACATTTGAAAGGGGGGTATCAAAAAATAGATCCTCCATCAATGGAGTCTCATGCTCCTCCATATCATATCTCAAAGCACGGATGTGCTTTACAGTTTGATTCTCAAACAGTGCTTTAAACTCTTGAAACCTATTGAAAGTTTCACTCTTTGTTTTAGGAAAATAAACCCATGAATTGCGAGAGAAGTCATCTATGAAAAGCACATAATACAAATAACCACTCAAGGAGGGTGCATACATAGGACCACATAGATCGGAATGAATTAATTCAAGGATCCCTTTGGATATTTTGGTGCTACTTGGAAAACTCGTATTAATATTCTTGCCTAGAGTGCAACCTCTACAAATACTACCAAAATCAGATTTAAATATGGGCATAACTTTCACCATATTCTGCAATCCAAGTAGTGCTTTGAAATGGATATGACCAAGCCTTCTATGCCACAGCTCACACAGACTGACTGTGTCATGGACCATGGCTTGAATGATTGTTACACCTAAATCTCGTCATCGTGAGTCTCATATTAACTCAGTTCCATAATCTCTGAGATTTCCCTGATTAAGAGAATCAACTAGAGCAAGTTGTTGACCTTTGTCTACAAGTTCTAGTTGTGCCAGTGTAGTTTTTCCTCTAGCAGTAGGTGCCCAACTATGTCAGGTGCAGAATTCCATTTGACAAGATGCATTGGTGGCTCAGGTTTCCCTTGCGCGGCCCACACTTTCCCTCTTAGGCACTAGTTATTTTCATATAGCATGCGCCAGAGTCAGTTAAAGTGGATAAAGGGGACCTTTGAGCGAAATATCGAAGGTGGATGAGGTGGATGTCTATCCCTATCTTGTAGGTGAGCTGGCCTTTAGTTCCCTAACCCCTAGGGAGGATCCCTTAGTCCTATCCTACCATATCTCAACCTACTCTATCCTCTTGGTCCCATAAATATGAATCTCTCTCCCATTCCAAAGGGGAGGAAGTCTATAGTACTTACATGTTGGTGGAATTAGCCTAGAAGATCCCTATCCATCTCTTGGGAGGCTTACATTTCCTTTGGAGGCATTGGCTTGACTTGTTGGAGGAGGATTGCATTGTTAAGGCTTGGGTTGTAATCACTACTCTACTTTGTATTTCCTATTTTATTGACAGTGATATAATATCTTTCCATAAATGTGTTCATGTTGATAGCATTTAGAGATTACTTCCTTAACCATTTGCTTGGATCAATTAGTGTTTAGATGTATTGTTACTACTTGATTTGTTTCCACATGCTTTGATAGGTTTTGCAGCTTGGATCTGACGACCGTGGAGCTTGGAGCTACAAAGAGGAGATAGATATACAGATCTGAAGGTAAGACATCTATTAGAATCAATCTCTAATTGATATAGGGAAGTAGTATTATGTTATGTTCTTATTTGTTCTAGGTTCACATTGAACTAGGGAGATCACGCTCATGTCCACTCGAGTAGATTGTCAGATAACAAATCTGGCCACCATACTGGGGAATACTTTGTTTTGATTTCAATTTGAATGTGTTGTTCTTTGATTTCTTAATGAGCCATTGCTTTGCCTCATGAGCTTCTTTTCACCATCATATTTTCTTCTTGAAGAATCTGTTGACCTTCTCTGAGTCTATTTCAATCATTATCAATCCATTTACTTGTTCATTGTTTGGAGCTTTTTCAATTTTTGCATTGGGTTATTCACCCAACGCACCTGGGTAATAAATCCCGTGCGCCTGTTCATCCTGCATTCTACCTTTGAGCATCCTGTGCCATCGACGCTTGTCCCAATTTGACAGTTTGCACTGTCGGTGCCTTACACCTGTATACAGTCTACGTGGAGCGCTCTGCCCCTAACCACAGAATGCGTCAGTCTTGTAAACTTGGTACTTGGTCTATCGACTCTCCAAACTTTGATTTTGGTGTGATCCACAAACTTCTCTGTGCTGTACCTTCCAGTCAGAGACCTCTTTACTTAGCATTGATTGTGTTTGGATTGCTTGTGTTGATTTTTGGGTTCTATTTGGTCAAGTGAGAGATCTGTTTGTGGTGGGAAATTTCAATCCCCCACGGTTAGTTGCTCAAGCTTGCATTCCCTGATCACCCTATCAGATATATTCACCATGCTAGATCTGACTCCAAACCCTTCTCATGCTTAGTCATTTCGTTTTGCTTGCATTTGACTGATTTTGAGTGACTTGAGTGTTTTTTGGTTTCATTTAGGTGCTTGTCATTTTTGTGTGAGAATTTCTGAGTTACTAGTGTGCCACGATTAGTCTTTTGTTTTTTGCTATTTACGTCTGAAAAGCACATTCATCATCAGATCTTGTTTTGATATACACATTGGAAGAATCAAAAGTGTCTCATTTTATTGTTTTCAAGGTCATTTGGAAATCATTGTAGGATGGTCTTCACACATTGGAATTCATTATTTGTCGATCTTTGAAGAGGAAATCAGTTCATTGTAATTTTTTGAATTGTGAATCATTCATGTTTTTGAAAAAATCAATGAATTTAAGCTTTTACAAAGTAGTTCCAGATTGAAGCGTTCTATGCATTTTTCATATTATGATTTTTAGTCCATTATAATGAAAATTGAGAGTCAAGTGCATACTAGATAGGAATTCTCCTTTTTCATGCTTAGTTTATTTCTAATTGGAAAAGACAAAAAGAAAAAGAATTTTGATTTGGTGTTTTATTAATTTTTATGTTTTGTTGGAAAACGAAAAGAGTGCTTTAGTCATCTTTGGTATATTTTGAACTTTTGGGATTTTTGTCTTATAGAGGTCATTTGAAAAGAATTTCTCCTTCCCTTACATATATTTCATCAAAATAAAGAGTGCATTTTTCATGTAGTTAGGATTGCATTATGTTTACATTTATGTACTCACCTCATGCATTCACCTAACCGTCTAGATAAAATTTACCGGTAGAACTAGGTTAAAATTTACTAGTAACTTATGTGTTAAGTTAGTGACGTGTTCCAACGTCATAAAACTTGGTAGCTGTTGTTATTTTCCTGCACTGCATCCCGGGGGCACTGTAGTTCTTCCACGTACCAACCGGTGTATCAAAGGCTCTTTCACGTACCAACTGGTATATCGAAGGCTCTTTCACGTACATTAGGGTATATCGAAAGGCACTTCATGTACTCGGTATTATATCAGAAGGCTCTTGTCGTATGTTGTGCATTAGACAACATCACTACGGATTTGAGCTCCCATGTACCTTGCGTATATCAGGAGACACTCCTAGGATTCCTGAAACCAACTGAGCTAACCATTTGGCCGTCTTGGCAGAGCAATACATCGAGAACAACACTCAGGGAGATATTACACATGTGCTTCTAGGTAGTCGGGTTATACGGTTAGGGGTACAGTCCTAATCCTCCCTAGTTAGTACTTTGAAAAATTGGGCCAAGTATAACTGTTGGACCTTGGGGTATATCGCGAGTTGCGAAGCCTTGACAATCCTGTGAGGTTCTATAATTTTGAATCCACACCTATCACATAAGTTTGCTTGTGGCCTTAGTTTGTGTAGACTTTTCTGGATTGCTTTTTCTTTTGTATAAGAGACATTTAGGAGAAATTCTGCTTTAGCCATTCTGGCTGAACAACCTTTGAGAAGGTCCTACAGAATTTTAAACTTGCCACCCGAATATCCCCTTAATTAGTGTGAAAATCCTCACAGCAGATCTAAGAGATGATGTATACCTCACAAGAGTAATTATGATTAAGCAGGAAAATAGAAGAAGAGTGAACAATACAGTATAATGAGCAACAGAATAATATGGTACAATAGAACTCAAATAGAAGCAATAATACTTCACACACACTAATTAATTAATCACAGTATGGACAAATAAATAGTACAATGGTAGAGAGGATTCGAATGCCTAAGGTGGCAATTCGAATTAGCCTCTTAGAGTGATCATAATATCAATAGAGTGTCATCGGAGCACAACTAGGTGTCCTCATGATCATCGGAGCGCAACTGGAAGTCTTCATCATCATCAGTGGAGTCATCAATGCTCAAGTAACTGTCAACCATTAGTCAAACTAACTCTGGTAGGTGTAACTGAGTGTAACTGACTGTAACTGACTGTAACTGAGTGTAATTGACTGTAACTGAGTGTAACTGAGTGACAACTAGAATGGTAGGTGAAGAAGGGCGAGTTGATCCCTAAAATCGAGGAAGAAGGGCACATTAAGCAACTGGAGGGATAAAACTGAATAGTGAGAATCTCCTGGGGGCTGGCTAACTGAGGGCTAGGTGCTGGACTGATGACTGGGATGCATGCAAACCCTAGAATGCATGCAAACCCTAAAAGGTGCATGCATGACTGAAAATGTAAATGATCAAAATACTGGTGGGACTAGGATGGAGTATAGGAATATCCTAACACCCCCCCTCATTCCATCCTGGGCCTTGGTAACTAAGACCAAAGGTCACCCAATACAATGAATAATAACAATCAATAAACCAAGGAAGTGGGAAAATTTCATGGGAAACATACCCCCTCCTCAAAAAATAGACTGTAAGGCACACATAAAAATAAATGCTCCAAACTCAAGCATGTGTGATGCTTGGTCATATGTCTGGAGGTATCTTCTTCTTGGGAAGAAGTGGATCATGCTCAAAAGTACTTGCTCTTCAGATCGAATGTGATGAGAACAAATCCAACAGTATGAGAATGATCCTTGAACCTGTGATTCGAATCAGCTGAGGTAGGATCAAATCTGTGAAAGTGCATATAGTCTTTTGTCTTCTCCTTCGAACCACCATGGGTGAGATTATGCCAAAAATAACTATTACATGTTTGCTTGAAATCAAAATCAGATTTAAGACTTAAAAAAGAGTTTCTTGAGATCTCCTTTGAACCAGCAGGGGTGAGATCAAAACTATCATATGCATGAGAAATTATCCCAAGCAGTAATTGCTTAGAATCCAAATTAGATCCAAGACTTGAATCATGGTTTCTTAAGATCTCCTTTGAACCATGAGAGGTGAGATCAAAACCAGTAGATGCATGAGAAATTATCCCAAGCGAATGGCAATGGCCATATTCCTCAATGACCTTCTGAAAGCATGGAATTATGATCATATAGTAGTATAAAAGAGGAGATCGCTGGAGAGGAGCAAATGCATTACCTTCAAAAGCTGTTTTGACCTATGAAATAATCATGTGATCATGATGCAAACCAACAGACTTTGGTGCAAGAGAGGATTTAGGACCTTCTGCAATATCTAGAGTGTGAGCTGGCACGGAAAGAGAAGAAAGTTTGAGCATGAGTGGAGAATCTGCAAGTTCTTTGTCAACAACTTCAATATGAGATGATACTGGTTCATGATCTGAGAGATCATCAAGGGGAGCGAATGCAACATGATCTGAGAGACCATCAGGAGGAGCGAATGCATCATGATCTGAGAGACCATCAAGTGGAGCGAATGCATCACCTTGCTTGCTTTTGAAGGGATTTGGACCAAATCCATCATTCTTTTTGCCGAATCTTTCATCCAAATGAGCCCATAACTCTTTTGGAGTTTCAATATCAATGATGGCCGGGAGCAATATGTAATCCAGCATAGTAAGCTTCATTCTTCCAATGTGCATGTCACCTTTATTCAACCATTTAATCTTCTTTGTAGAGGATTCGAACTCTCTTTCAAAATAGCAATCAAAGAGATCATGGCTCTTTAAATATGCTATTATTTTTGGTTTCCATTCATCATATTTGAATAGAGAAAGAGGAGTGATTTCTTCTAATTCATGATACATTGAAGTTGTAGAAGACCTGCAAAAACAATATAGAATAACTGCAACTGCTACTGCTGCAAAAATGCAGAAACTGCTGCAACTGCTGCACTCGAAATCTTGGTAATAACCTACAAAAAACTCTCAAGAATGGAGATAAACAATACTCTCAACATGCTCTGATACCATGTGAAAATCCTCACAGTAGATCTAAGAGATGATGTATACCTCACAAGAGTAATTATGATTAAGCAGGAAAATAGAAGAAGAGTGAACAATACAGTATAATGAGCAACAGAATAATATGGTACAGTAGAACTCAAATAGAAGCAATAATACTTCACACACACTAATTAATTAATCACAGTATGGACAAATAAATAGTACAATGGTAGAGAGGATTTGAATGCCTAAGGTGGCAATTCAAATTAGCCTCTCAGAGTGATCATAAGATCAATAGAGTGTCATCGGAGCACAACTAGGTGTCCTCATGATCATTAGAGCGCAACTGGAAGTCTTCATCATCATCAGTGGAGTCATCAATGCTCAAGTAACTGTCAACCATTAGTCAAACTAACTCTGGTAGGTGTAATTGAGTGTAACTCAATGTAACTGAGTGTAACTGAGTGACAACTGGACTGGTAGGTGAAGAAGGGCGAGTTGCTCCCTAAAATCAAGGAAGAAGGGCACATTAAGCAACTGGAGGGCTAAAACTGAATAGTGAGAATCTCCTGGGGGATGGCTAACTGAGGGCTAGGTGCTGGACTGATGACTGGGATGCATGCAAACCCTAAAAGGTGCATGCATGACTGAAAATGTAAATGATCAAAATACTGGTGGGACTAGGATGGAGTATAGGAATATCCTAACAATTAGGAGGTAATTTCGAGGGTAAGTATGGATCCACACACTGATGACATATCACCTGAAGCAGAATAATCCACCATGGAGTCGAGAGTGAATTTGTTTCCTTCGGATTCACCAACCTCTAATCTTCCAAGGTCCGAGGCCATGGAATCATCTACTTCACGAGACACATCCTTCCATCGTTCGTTGGAAGGAGAACATGGGGCCACAGATTGGTTAAATCCATCCCGGGATGACCCCGTATCTGCAGCATTTGGTCCATCCGCATCTTTTTGGGAATCATATCTAGGACAACAAATGGCTCATTTTGTTATCTCACCTCCTAGTTGGGATTCTCATGAAGTGCTTCTGGCACCCTTTCGTGACCGCCTGAACTGGTTATGTACAATCGACGACGAACTTAGAAGACAAAGTCTCTCATGAAGGGATGATGACACATAGGTACCTACAATTAAACATACCCCATTCTGTTCTTTATCTTATGATTCACCGGAAACACCCATCCATAACATGACCACTTATGAACCTGGCCAACCCTCATTTCCCGCAAGTATCCCTCTTAATCAGGAGACCAGTTCTATACCTCACATGACTCAATATGTTGAAGGACAACAGTCCAACACCCCTAATACTACTACTGGAACATTACCCACCCCTCACCGACCCCAAAACTCACGGGGAGGATACTCTTTACCCCCTAATTTTATCAGAAGTAGTGTTCCTCCAATGGTAAGTAATAAACAACCCATTATGAGTCAACCATATATAAGTGGTCATAACATTGTTACTGGGGGGAAAACCCTATTTTCTAGCCATAATACGAGTGGAGGACTTCCAATCGGTCATTCCATTGGAAATTGCTTACCCGCCGTGGGATCCACCATGGGATTATATCATGCTGGGGGACCATCCAATTTAAATCAACCACCATGGATTCAAGCGTATCCAGGTCATATTAACCCTGTGTCAGGACACTTTAATCCCAGAAACGCACTCTATGGGATACGTTATCCCAGAAATCCATACACTCTATGGGGACATCATAATTCCATGCGAAGTGGACCCCACCAATCTTCCCTCAAGTCCCACCACCCCCACCCCTGTTTGGTCCACCTCCACCTCCCTATGGAGGTAGTGGGCCCCCATACCATTCCGGAGGGGGTGGACCTCCACCTTCTAGCATAGGCCCACCTAATTCTGGCAGTGATAGCCCACCCCACTCCGGCAGCGGAGGCGGATGCCAAACCCCTTCCAGTAGCGGAGGACCCCCACCTTTGGGTGGAGGCCCTCCTTATTTTGGAGGCGATGGAGGACCCCCACCTTATGGCGGAGGACCACCCCCTTCCAGCGGAGATGGTGGAGGACCACCCTATTTCTGTGGATGTGGTGGAGGACCACCCGCTTCCGATGGAGGCATTGGAGGACCACCCTATTTCATTTGAGGCAGTGGCGGACCACCCCCTTCCGGCGGAGGTGGTGGAGGACCACCTCCTTCTGGCGGAGGCGGTGGAGGAACACCCTATTTCTATGAGGTAGGAGGATCTCCACCTTTTGGAGGAGGCCCACCCCCTTCTGGTGGCGGCAACGGATCCCCACCTTTTGGTGGTGGACCACCCTATTATGGTGATGGAGCTACATACATTCCACCACCCAACCCAGCCGGCACACCCCCTTACGACCAATTTCCTTTGAGAACACCTTACAACTAGTCGATGCAAGGTCCTACTGGTCCATATATGCCATATCAATACTATCAGTATCTGTAACCGAATCAACAGCTTCCATTTTTGGCTACTTTGGATCTACTTGACCTGTCTCATCTGACCAATGATCCCATCCTACATGGTTACAATTGGCCACCCATTCCGGTCAAACTACCCTCAGGTATCCCAAAGTTTGACGTCAAGCCTGGTGAAGACCCAAAAAACCATGTGATGACATACCATTTATGGTGTTCATCCAACTCGATCCGTTTAAGGTTATTCCAAAGGACTCTCACCGGCCCAGTTTCCAAGTGGTATATTGAATTACTACCGCACTCATTTCCAGATTTTCGTACTCTAGCTATGTCATTTTTAACCCATTTCCAGTTACCCATTCGCTATGAGACTGGTACAGACTTATTCACCTCTCTTCTCCATAATACCGCAACTCATATATCTGATCATATCCATGAGTGCTGGAGGAGACGACATCTTATTAAAGCTTCTATTCCAGATCAACTACTAGCTGACTAGTTTACCAAATCTCTTTTTCCGACTATAGCTAGAGATGTAGCTATGGATGGGGCCGTCACCGAGTAACAGGCTATTGCTCATGCCCATTACCTCGACCTTGTCTATGCCCAATCCAGAACCTTATATGACATTGTTCCTGATGCACCCCGTCCCACCTACGATCCTGCAAAACCACCCCGGGGACCTCATGTCGATGGAATCATTGGTTCCATCCACTCCCAGCCTCCCACTGAAAACGGTGGATCATCGAAAGACCATGGTTCATCTCCACCCTCACCACAGGCTGGAAATAGAACCACCAAGTCACCCACTCCTGCCCCCACCAAGGAGGTGAATTCTGTCCAATCAGCTTCGCCTCATAAATCTGGTTGCAAGGAGAAAAACAAAGGTAAACCTAAGAAATATTCTAACTAGTAGGAACACAAGACCACTCCTGAAGACACGAAACATAAGCAGAAGCTTAAATATCCTTGTTTACTATGTGGTGGTGACCATTTCTCCAAAGAGTGTCCCCACAGAGACGAAGTCCAAAAGTTTCTTAAGGGAAACCTCACACCTACAGTTCTCAACGATCCCTTCCCCACCCAGAATCAACAAATGATTGCTCAACCTTCTCCTTGCCAAGGAGAAACATCATCCACCGCACATGTTCTCATGATGCATAGTGAGATGGTTAAATTGAATACACGCTCACGATCCTACGAATCAGTCCCTCCGAAGGAACCCGTTGGAAGTAATACTAAAAATATTCCACCTTCATTCTGGATGTTACCATGCCACCAGCTTCTCTCACCATTGAGAAGCCTTCATCAGACTCAGTGTTGCATCTGCCTAAGTGCACGATTCGAAAAGCAGTTTTCAATCCTAATGCTCAGGCAGCTCATAAATACAACATTGTAGAGGACTTGGTGCAAGATCCTTGTGCCATGTTGACGCTAGAGGTCTTGCAGAATTGTCCCAACCAACGTAAGACTCTCCTTGCTTCCATTGGCACCGTAGATCTGGATTCCTCAAATACAATCATGTTCCGACTTGAGTACTTTAAACCGAGGCTATCCCACCAGCTACGAAATTTGTTGGGAATACAATCCATCATACTGTACTAGATGAAGGTGCTTCTACCTTGGTCATGTTGTTGTCGTGTTGGAGAGCCATTGATTCTCCTAAGTTAAACCTATCTCCTACTACCCTAAAAGCATTCGACGGTCGTGGCTTTCAACCCCATAGGCTATTACAATCCTTAGCAGTTGAGTTGGGGGGTAAGACTGTAACCATTAACATGGAAGTAGTTGCAGCCCCGTTGGATTATAATATCTTGCTTGCTTGTAATTGGTTTTACACCCTGACTGCGGTCGCATCATCTGTCTTCTGCATTGTACAATTCCCCCATCAAGGTCGAATTGCCACTATCGACCAATTGGATTTCTGTACACCGTACACCGCTACTCATCCCGGCAATAACGTCCCTTTGTTAGGGAAATATTCGCATCTATATGAGAGGGTGGGGGTCTTCCTCATAAAATATTCATCTCTTATGGGTGTCTTTCCAACCCCGGACCCCCCTAACCATGTTGCTTCGGTTAACATGATATCCTCCATGATTCCATCTTCTTCCAACTCTACTGATCAATGTCTCATGCCCGATGAGGCCACCATGTAGTTTATTGGAGACACTGTGCCTCTCTCACCCATTGAAGCAATTTATGAGGCTATCCAGTCAGCACCTGAGGACCACTTAGCTGTGGCCTCCACACCTCGTTCTCTACAACGGATGTCATCTCTACTAGACACTCTACTTTGGAATTTTCATTATGACGAGTCCATTATGGAGATTATGATCACAGATGAACCTACATGGGAAGACCTTCATTATCAATCGTCTTTCCTACCCTCATTAGAATCTGTAGAGAATTCCATCACCACTATTTTTGCACAGGATGTCTATCCTTTCCCATAGTCATCGATCCTAACTTGCGATACGGTTATGGAAGGCAACATGGTGAACACCATGCCTAGTATTCCGATTGACATCTCAATTAAACTCAGCATCATGGAACGCATCTGCATTGGCCAGACTTTCTCTCCTAAAGAGATCACCACATTCATGGCCTTATTTAAACAATTTCGCGACGTTTTCACATGGACCTATGAGGAAATGCCTAGGATTGATCCTGCTATTGTCTCACATGACATAAAAAATTATCTTGAAGCTGATCCTGTCCGCCAAAAATTATGACCAGTACACCCTCGCAAAACTACGACAATTAAAGCTGAGATTGAAAAGCTCTTGAAGGTTGGTTTGATCTATCTTGTTCCTTTAATAGAATGGGTCTCCAATGTCGTCCCTGTGGCTAAAAAGTAGGGTACTATTCACGTCTATGTCGACTATAGGGATCTGAACAAGGATTTTCCTAAGGACAATTACCCGACTCCCTTCATTGATCAGATAATCGACAATTGTGCCAGAAGTGTCATCTTCCCATTTATGGATGGCTTATCCGGTTACAACCAGATTGAGATCCACCCGGTCGGCCAACACAAGACTGCTTTCATCTGCCCCTGGGGTACATTTTCTTATCATAAACTCCCCTTTGGTCTTCAAAATGCTGGTGCCACATTCCAACGGGCCATGTCGTATTCTTTTCATGATGTGAAGGACTTTGTGGAGCCCTATCTTGACGATATTCCTACCCATTCACAACATCGTGAGTTCCACATAGATCATATGAAGGAAGTATTCCTCAATGCAGGCGGTATAACATTGGTATGAATCCTCACAAGTGTATTTTTTGCATCGAATCATGACGCCTCCTAGGTTTTATCGTTTCAAAGGATGCGATCCACATTGATCCCTTAAAGGTGGAATTCATTGTTTCCCTCCCACCTCCTACTAACGTTACGGGACTTCAAATTTTGCAAGGGAAGGCAACTTATCTATGACTTTTTGTCTATAATTTTGCTCGAAAGACACATGTATATATGCGATTTTTGAAGAAGGATGTCCCTTTCATTTGGGACGACCAAGCCCAAAAACCCTTTGACAACTTAAAGTATACCATCACTCACGCCCCTGTGCTCCAACCACCCAATTACTACAAGGATTACATCCTTTATCTTGCTAATTCTGCCACCATGATTGCCATGGTCTTGGTCCAAGAAGACAACAACGCCCGGGAACATGTGATCTATTACCTTAGTAAGGGTCTTATCGGCTCTGAAACCCGTTACTCACATGTCGAGAAACTTGCTCTCGCGGTTGTCATTTCCATCCAAAAGTTTTGTCATTATATCTTACTCCGCACCACCACTGTCATCACTGACGCAAACCCCATGTACCACATTATTACACATCAGGTGCTTGGGGGAAAGTATTCACGCTAGATTGTGATCCTTCAGGAGTTCGATCTGCTCTTCGATAAATCTAAGTCAAAGAAATCCTTGGTGTTTGCAGAGCTCATTTGTGACCTTCCCCGCGTTGATACGAGAACCGAGCCCATTGACTCGCTTCCAGACGAGTCTTTGTTTCTCATCAGCATGTACGACCCATGGTATGGAGATATTACATTATATCTTCTAACCCAACGGTTCAACCCACATTTATCTCGTGACGACCGTCGTTGTATTCACCACCATTCCAATTATTACTTGATCATCAGTGATACCTTATATCGACGTGGCGTAGACTCTATACTTCAGCGTTGTTTAACTCATGAAGAGGTTGAACACGTCCTGAATGACTGTCACTCTGGGGCTTGTGGCAGTCATCTTTATGGGATGGCTACATCCTATAAAATCCTACGCGCAAGATACTACTGTCCCTCAATCTTCAAAGATTGTATTGAGGCCATTAAGAAGTGTCCTCCATGCCAACACTTTCAATTTAAAAAGTGCTCCCATCCAGCCCCTCTCCATCTGGTTATTGTCGTCAGCCCCTTTGCAAAATGGGGCATAGAATTCATGCACTGTAAGCCTATGTCGGTCGGGGGGCATGGATACATCATAGTAGCTATCGATTACTTCACTAAATGGGCCGAGGCTATGCCTAGATGCAACGAGGATGAAAAAACTACTACACTCTTCATGTTTAACCATGTCATTGCACGGTTCAGAGTTCCACAAGCCATCGTTACCGATCATGGATCCCACTTTGAAAACAAGATGGTAGATGAAATGAGCTCCAGATTGGGTTTTCATCACGAGAACTTAACTCCATATTACCCACAGTCCAATGGACAAGTAGATGCCATTAATAAGGTCTTTAAAACCATGATTCAACACATGGTGGGTACCCACAAATCAAACGGGCACAACATGCTCTTTTCTTCCCTTTGGGAATATAGGACCTCCATTAAGACCACCACCAGATTCACACCCTTCCAACTAGTTTACAGATTGGAGGTATTCTTACCGATAGGTGCGAGATTCTGTCACTAAAACTTGCAGTTGAACTTCTTCCACACACCACGACCGAGGAAGAATGCTTTCTTTACTTGGCTAAACTCGACGAAACCCACCGCGATCCCACTCTTGCTAATGAAACACACAAGAAACACATTAAGGCCCAGTACGATAAGTCATTCCAACCTCGTATCTTTAACGAAGGGGATCTAGTTCTCACATACGACCAGAAACATGATAAGCTGGGGGTGGGCAAGTTAGAGTCAATGTGGCATGGCCCATATGTTGTAAAACGTGTCTTGGAGAAGGGAGCTTACAAGCTCAAGGTGTTTATGTATTGGTAACTTCGGAAGATATTCACTTGTATATTATATGTATTACATTTGTAATTTATTGTATCCCCAACGGAGATGTTTTATTCCTCCGATTGGAAGCGTCGTCATGTGTACTTGCAAGTGTTGCAAGTTATATTGTAAGTGTCATAACTTATACTTGATGGGTTATTAGACTACCTTGATGGGGTCAGCCCTGTATGAGTCATGTGGGTTAAAGGGTTATTAGACCACCCTTGTGGGGGTTGGCCCAGTCAACATTATGTTAAGTGGTTAAGTTGAGGCCTACCTAGTTGAGTAAAGGTCAAGTGAAAGTTAGTGTATAAATAGAGAGTGTGTCTCTCTCATTTTACACATCTCTCTCATTCACTCACTTCGCATTAGTGAGAGAGAGGAGGAGTGCGCACAAGTGGAGGAGTAGAATTCTGCTGAAGATATCTATCTCTTGGGTTTGATAATTGTGATCCTTGTATTGATGCTTATTCTATCTCTGAGGAAGTTGCGGGGTTTTTCACCTTCTTGGTTTTCCCCGGTGAAATGTTTTGTGTCTCTTGTCTCTTATGCTTGATATGCTGTAGATGTTGTTCTTTCAGTTAAGATCCTATATCTATTGAATTAAATGATGAAAAAATAACATGGGATCAGAGCTAGCTTTAAGGAAGGCATGATATGGCATTTATGAGACTTGTTGCACTTGCGACAAATTGGAAGCTAGGGCTTGATATAGCAAAAACCAGTCATTGTATAACTTTCGTTATAAATCCATTTTGGAAAAGGTTCAGGTTCTAAAAATTCTATAGGTCGTAGATAACATCCCCATGTACCTTGTGTCCATAGTACAACATCTAATTCGTTGTACCTTCCATTTTATGACCTGTACAATCTAGGGTTTCGGCATCTTCTAGATCTCAGTCATAAACAGGTAACCTAGGAAAAAAGGTCACAACTTGGGATAGAAAGCTCAAAACAAAATTTCATAAAATGTGACAGGTAGGGAATGGACTATACTTTCATAGGTCCTCTTTCAGAGGCCGAAGTTGAACCAGTGACATGTGGCATGCCGTACAAGTTTGCTCTCCTGTTTTATCCCATAAATAGGTCACGTTGCGACACTTGGCATAACTCTCTCTCAGAGAATCCAATTGAGGTCAGACCTATGGGGTTGGAAATATGATAGGTTAGGATACCATAGGATGAAGTTTCAGACCCCGTGGATTCGTAATTTTAGAGATGCACCAAAAACAATCAGGTGCATATTTCTTTCAAAACAAAATTGGATTCTGAGCACCTTCATTCTTGGCTTGTCATTGCTGTGGGAATTTAGGGCTTCGAAGAAAGTTGGAATTTTTGGAATTGGAGTCCATGGATGAATGCTACTCATCAAAATAAAAATTTAGAGACTAAGATCGAATTTTTTGGTTGGGCAGAAGGTTGGGTTTGATCAAACCCTAGTTCGAGATTTTGATCGGTAAGGTGGAAAATTAGGGCTTCTGCAAAAGTTGGAATTTTTTAAATCTGTGACCATGGATGGAAGCTCCTAAAAAAATTAAAGTTTAGAACACAAGATCGAACCTTTTGGATGGGAAGAAGACTAGGCTTTATCAAACCCTAGTTTGGGATCCTGTCTAGAAGATACAGAAGTTTCAAAGGAAATTTTGAGGGGTCAAATTTTGGAGATTTCAAAATTGAAGTATACCAGCTTGATTAGCTCAACAAGGCACATCTTTTCATCCAATCAGAAGTTTGAAATTCAAAGTTTGAATTTTTAGGGTTTCTCTGACAAACCCTAATCCAACTCTAGATCCAATTTCAACAAATCAAAGTGGATTAGGTTAATCCTAGAAGTGAATGAATTGGACACCTACATAAGTGAAGAAGTTCCAGTTTCAAAGGGAGATGAGGTTAAGGCCTTACATAAGAACACTACAAGAAATCTCGACAGGTATGACTTGAGGAAATACAGGTACATCAAGAAAGACAAATCAAGTTCTAGATCAAGAACATATGACCATGGTGACATGAAGACAAAGAATCATCCATTGTCATGGATCACATAGAAGCTCTACTTATGAGGTATGTATAATTTGGTTCTACATTGGTTAACTTATGAGATATGCAGGTTACTAGCACAAGTCATTGAAAAGAACAAGAAGACATTATGTGGGTATGTTAGACATAACTAGCAAGCATGACAATCCAGGTATGTTTTTCCTATATCAAGTTAGAATCCTATCTTGTGTTAGGATGTCTTATATAAGTATATTTTGTATGAATGATAATTATTATTCTTGAAGTTATAAGTTTAAGTAATCAAGGGTTTATGCATATTATGTTTCTTACTTTGATTGATGATATGACTAACCAAAAGAGTCCTATGGTCAAATAAGAATATGCATGAGTAAAAGAAGTCTTCCCTGAAACCTTGAATACTAATGCTTATTACCTGTGTGTGAAATGATCATGACCATACATAAGATTATTTAGGATCATAATGTTTTGATAGTATTGAGATTATACTAATATATGTATGGTTATGTATGAGATCTTGAGGATAACACAATGATGACATTGGTTCATAGTTAAGCATGCATAGTGGTTTGGGATGGATATAAGTTCAAGGACAGATAATCCAGGAAGCAAAGATCAAGAGGGATCACACTCCAGTTGTTCCTGCAAGGAAGCAAAGATCAAGAGGGAGCACACTCCAGTTGTTCCTGCAAGGAAGCAAAGATCAAGAGGGAGCACACTCCAGTAGTTCCTGCAAGGAAGCAAAGATTGAGAGGGAGTCCACCCGGCAACTAAACAAAGATAAGTATTTGAATTGTCATTTCTTATGATTAATTAAATGATGTTGTTTAGTCATGTACATACTTATGTTCCTATATTTAAGATGTATAATATGCATATTAGAAAAGTTGCATTAATGAACAAGATACTACTAATATGCAAGTAATGGGTAAGTGGCCTATGGTATTGGACATAATTCCATTGCTACTTATATAGAATGAAATCTCTTTGCTAACATGTTGGGAGTTGTGCACACTCTTAACAAATGTTCTGGTAGAGATGGAAGGCATCTCGAAAGTTAAGGGATATGGATAAATATTGTATTGAAGCATTGGCTAAGATAATTGCATGACTGTATGACATATGTCTTTATGCATAAGAATGTGTTTTTGAAAAACTATGAGAAGTTTCTAATCATGCAATTGAATTTGACTTGTAGGAAAGATCATGTACAATCACCTACAAAAGAAGGACTACAACATTTGTTCCGACAACTAATTTCAAGAAAACTATCTTTTGAAGATATTGAAGAATCTGAAGTTCCCAGGATCCGGGATGCAGTAATGGAAGAATGCCATGATCGAGGAGTACTAGTCGATCATGAAGAATGATGTATGGGATGTGGTCCTGAGACAAAAAGGGAAGCTTGTTGTGACATCCAAGTGGATCTACAAGATCAAGCATGCTACAGATGGTAGCATAGAGAAATACAAGGTATGGAGGTGTGGTAGAGTGCGGATGGAATCTTCCTTGGACAAGGGAAGTATGCAGTAGAGATCCTGAAGAGGTTCGGGATGATGGACTGCAAGGCCATGGCCACACCAATGGCATCGAACTTGAAGCTTCTGTTTGATGCTTCATCTGATCAGGTTGATGCCACGGTGTATTGTCAGATGATTGGGTCCTTGATGTACCTGACGAACACGAGACCAGATATTTGCTTTGAGGTGAACACATTGAGCCAATTCCTGACGGATCCTAGACATGTTCACCTGATTGGTGTAAAGCATTTTCTGAGGTACCTGAAGGGTATGGTTGATTATGGGCTTAAGTATGATGTGAATCAAAGGTTTAACCTGGAGGGTTATGTTGATTCATATTGGGCAGGTAGTGCTGTAGATAGGAAGAGCACTTCGGGGTGCTGCTTCAGTATGGGATTAGGTGTGATCTCTTGGTTTCACAGGAAGCAGTCAGGCGTAGCACTGAGTACAGCTGAAGCAAAGTATGTCATAGCTTGTTCGGCCAGTTGTGAGGTAGTATGGCTTAGGAAGCTACTGTCTGAGTTATTTGATCTTCCATTGGATGCTACATGTATCTTCTATGAAAACCAGAGTTGTGTGAAGTTGTCTGAGAACCCAGTGTTCCATGATAGGTCGAAGCACATCGAGATCAAATATCACTATATTAGGGATATGGTGGAGAGAGGAGCAGTGAAGCTCTTGTATTTTGCAATGGATGAGCAGGTTGCAGATGTGTTGACTAAACCACTAGCCATAGTGAAGTTTGAATACTTCAGAGAGAGGCTTGGTGTTCTTCAGATAGAAGATACTTTGAGGTAGAAGTGGTGGGACACATTTGTAGGAGCCATTCCAAGCATGGTGGTAGGAGGATCCTTCCCATGGTTGTGGATGTAAGTGCTGTGTGATGAGCATCAGGACGATGCTCAACTTGCTTCTATGTATGATGATCAGGATGATCATGTGTGATGAACTTGCTTCTCCTTACTATTTTCCCCGATGAAATGTTTTGTGTCTCTTGTCTCTTGTCTCTTATGCTTGATATGTTGTACATGTTGTTCTTTTAGTTAAGATCCTAGAGCTATTGAATTAAAAGATGAAAAACTAACACAAGGATTATGATGGAATATCTCTAGGAGAGCCTTGCAATGGGCTCTACCTGAAGAGATACTATGCCTGATTCTTTTCACGCATAAGTACCTTGTATATACTATACATAATATGTGTTTTGTGTGGTGTGACGCTTTGCTTTAAGTTTATTAGGATCTTTGTTTTTACACTTATGTCATGAATTGCATACATGTGTAGATGACAACCTGCTTTGGATTCGCAGACGGCGCTAGCCGACATACCCGTAGTATCGCTTCGGCAACTTGGGTACTCTATTCCCCTACCAGCGAGCTCATTAGTTTGGGAGGGATTTTTCTAGGGAATGCAACCAATAACTTAGCTGAGTATCACGCTGTGATTGGATTCTTAACTGATGCTCTTTTCCTGGGTATGGACCACATTGTTATCCACCTCGACTCACAATTAGTGGTTTCTCATCCTAACTGAGTCTACACCATCCGTGATCCCATGTTACTCTTTCTTTTGCGACGAGTACGTCTCTTAGAGAGGTCCTTCAAATCTGTTCAGTACCTGCACATTCCAAGAGACATGAACGCGGTTGCGGACTGCATGGCCAATTTCATTTTGGATTGGTACATTGCACACACATAAAATAATCATAAATCATAAAATGGCACGACATGTATATAATGCATAAAGAAAAACACATAGATAATATCCCACATTCATCCATAGAACACCATATGTATACAGGCCGCCAATAGTGTCTTTATATATAAATCGGTAACAAAGTACAAAATGGTAGTGATAATACAAAATATGAAGCATGGAAGCTTTCAGTGAATATCTCCGATACAAAATCTGAAGATCATAGATTTCAGTATATACATATATAACATGAGCCTAATCCCTAGGTTGCTCATGATAGAAGATCACGGCCCTCACCACTTTCCAGAGAAGCGTGCCGAAACACAAAGACACCCCAACCGTAAGCCGCTGGTAGCGACAGGGTATATCATGGACACCTAGTTCCAGGATATCCAGTGTCATCCTGCGGAGGTTCTCCTCATCCTCCTCCATCTCCTCAATGGCATCTAGGGCCGTGGGACCCATATTCGACACTGCTCCCTCCGCGTGATAAGGGATACTCCAACTGGTTGTGACAGACCCACATCTGCATCAGAAATATGAAAGTCATTAGCACTACTCCAAAAAAAATCATAAATACGTAAAATGAAAAACACAAACAATAGTTGTTCTTATCGATATCACCCCACTGTGCTCCCTCAGGTAGCACCAGATTAGGGTCCCATCTGAAATCTATCCCATCATATGGATAGTCCTCCACCATGAGGAGCTGTCCCGTCATCCATGTGAAGAAACCTGAGCTGAAACCAATAATAGGACCCTCGCCACCATGGCGGGCCATCACCTCGGACCACCTGGTCATGTGAGGATCTCGAGTATCTCGATCATTGAGGTCCACCTGCAGATGTAAGTGGGGCACTCGCTCCAGCAAGAAAGATATCACCACTAAGCCATAACCAAATTGCTTCAGTGCCCTGTGCCGACATTTGGTTAGCTGACCCCGTAGACTGGTGAGGAGCCCCTCACACCAATTGAAAACAGTAGGATCCATACACCTCAACATACATCAGCTATGATTTACTCACCAGATGAGCGGATCGACTACCGACTATCCTCACAATGGTAAAGAGTACAATGCAAAGGGCTTGGTCCCTAATGTCCTGGATGGGAATCTTCCCACCAATCATCTGAGTGCCTAGAGTGCACCACTGATCAATCATGTCATCTACAGTAAGATCACCCCCTCGCGATCCAGTTAGAGACATAGGGTTCCCCCGTCGGGACAACCTTTTCATAAAGTAGATGTCCTCGACATCTATACTCAAAGTGTGCACCCCGATCTGAAAGTGTTGATCCACTGGATCCCAACATTGGATCATGTGTGTTAGAAATGGAACTTGGGCCCTCATTCACGGTACTTGGAAATACTTAAGCAAACCACAATTCCTTAATGCGGCTATGCATTGAGGGTCATTTTCAGCTTGGGAATCATCGAACTCGTGCTTGGGTTCTCGCCACTTGAGGACCATTGTGGTCGATGAAAACCTATCAAGAATGCCAATTAAACACCATTAGGACCCTTCTCAACCATAAAAATACTTTTTTCTGGCTTGGGTATTGAGTTTGGCATGTGGGTTTGCGCTGACACAAACCGTCCTTTTGGACAGGGTGCCGCCGACGCAAAGCATCCTTTCGGGTTTTGCACCGGCATTGATCCCGAAAGGGGGGATTGCACTGACCCACGAGCGCAAATCCCCCCACATAACAAGCTCAAAACCCAATAAAATGAACTTAAATTGAAAACTAATCCACTAAAAAGTGAAAGGGATAAGTTTAGGGTTACCTGTCGTTGCCGACACTCAAAATAGTCAATCACAGCTCCTGGAATCAACAAAAGAAAAACGGATCCAAATGGAACTTCCCACCTCTTCAACTTAGTAAAAAAAAAATAGTAATTATTTTTTTACTATTTGCCCATTTTTATAATAGAAAAGGGCATGTTCCATTTTTAATTTTATTCCGTAGTAGGTTATTTTGCTATAGTTGGGGTTATTTCTATTTGATTAATCACTTTGACCTAGTTTCAAAGCTTGCAGGTGAAGTTAGGTGCCCTATTAATACCGTTTTCATGAATGTGGTAATATCGCACATGTTACCAGGTATGAACAACTCATCGAGTGTTTTTATGTCATTATTTCGCTCATTAAATTCAATTATTAATGACGGCGAGATAACTCTTTGTTCTTTCTCGTGCTTGTAAAACGATGAGAATAAGTCACTGAGTTATAGTTTATCAATTTTTCGGGCTCGTTAAACTTCCACGAAAAAGGAAACCCTTGTGTCTTTCTTTAAGCTCTTTTCAGGCTCTCAAAATACGAAAAGATTGCTAAGCGAACTTGCTGCATTCACACTTGTAAAATTATTCGAACGATCATATTTCTGGGGATATCTTACCCCTTTTTCAGTCCAAGAGGCACTATTTATGAAAAAGGAGTGCTCCATCCAATCATGGTTGGAAGAGTTCTCTCTCGCATTATTTTACCCTTTTTCGGGCAAAGAGGCTAAATTTACGAATAAAGGACATTTGGAGTCTTCTTTAGTTAATTTCAGACTCTCTAAATATGAAATGATGCCGAATTTACCTTCTATGGACTCATTAAACTCGACATTGAAGGTCCCGTCATGGGACGAACCCCTCCTATCCTAGGTTCGCAAAATATTTGGGATTGGACTCATCCATGGGATGAGCTATACCGAGCATTTGTTTTCCCTTCTCAAGCTCGTTAAAAACAAGTGAGGCACTCATTAATCATGATGGGTAAAAAGGAAAGATTCTATATTACACTATAATTTACGAAAATACTTAGTCACTCTTGAACATGGCACTCATTTGCGTTTGCATTCAGTACTTGGGTAATCCGTCTATCTTCGAGTCCTACTGATTTCATGAGTCATGTCGCTCCTTTGGGTCATCCATAGAATGCTTCCATTACACTAGTTGCATTAGGACTTGGCACTATTATGGTCATGTCAATACTGCTAAGTCATGCCATGCCCATGTTCAAGAGATGTTTATTACCCATCACCTGTAGTCAATACACATTCCACCACTTTGGTCTACCTTGAGTCAGTCTTACATGTTGCTCTTCCGTCCAACCTACTCCAAACATCCGTTGTTGAGTTTTGCATCAATGATGGGGGATTCATCATGGCCCTCCTTCGATGGGTTCATCCTTGTCGACTTCAACACATCATCCGAGGATCGAATCTAGAAACCAATCGAGTACCTTGGGCTTGCATGCCTCAATGGCAGGTTACCTCGCTTTCAACATGAGTTTACGTCATTGACTCTTGATTGAATTATCCTATTGAGTGTTCGACCTCAACTCATTTATTCACACTCAATGGTATGTACTATGATACCTTGGAGATTATTGACATTATTGGTGATTTCCCTCGCACTTGTTAACGATATTCATTAATGACAGGTAATCAAGTGGTTTCTACCATGTTTGAATCCAAGGCATTGTAATCACATGGATAGATTCGTATCATTGTGGGTTCAACTTGAAGAGCTTGGGAGAAATCATATATTTCCTAGGTTGCGATCGAGGTTGTTTGAGTCATGTTACATGGATCCACTTTGTATTGGTCGTGGCCATGTTATCATATCATCATGGATCTATGCTTGTGTCTAGTAGCCATGATTGTGTTCAGTCAGTCTTTACTACCATGGATCTGCATTATATTGGTCGGAATCCATGTGGTGATTCATGTGAGATTGAGATTTCAGAATCAGTTGTACTACAGCACCATCCTCCAACTGCCAAGTCTTTTCCATCCTTATTTCAAAGCATTTCACTTGTCATGTTCTGTCAACTTCATGCTTTGGGGGGCATTCTGTTACACCTAAATCTCGTCATCATGAGTCTCATATTAACTCAGTGCCATAATCCCTGAGGTTTCCCTGATCAAGAGAATCAACTGGAGCAATTTGTTTACCTTTGTCCACAAGTTCTAGTTGGGCCGACGTAGGTTGTCCTCTAGCAGCAGGCACCCAACTAGGTCAGGCGCAGACTACCATCCGACAGGATGCGCTGGTGGCTCAGGTTTCCCTTGTGCAGTGTGTGCTTTCCCTCTCAGGTGCTAGTTGTCTTCATCCAATATGGGCCAGATTCAGTTAAAGTGGATAAAGGGGACCTTCGAGCAAAATATCGAAGGTGTATGAGATGGATCTCTATCCCTATCTTGTAGGTGAGTTGGCCTTCGGTTCCCTAACCCCTAGGGAGGATCCCTTAGTCCTCTCCTACCATATCTCAACCTACCCTATCCTCTTGGTCCCATAAATATGAAGCTCTCTCCCATTCCAAAGGGGGGGAATTCTATAGTACTTACATGTTGGTGGAATTAGCCTAGAAGATCCCTATCCATCTCTTGGGAGGCTTACATTTCCTTTGGAAGCATTGGATTGACTTGTTGGATGAGGATTGCAGTGTTAAGGCTTGGGTTGTAATCACTACTCTACTTTGTATTTCCTATTCCATTGATAGTAATATAATCTCTTTCCATAAATGTGTTCATTTTGATAGCATTTAGAGCTTACTTCCTTAACTGTTTGCTTGGATAAGTTAGTGTTTAGATGTATTGTTACTACTTGCTTTGTTTCCACATGCTTTGACAGGTTTTGCAGCTTGGATCTGACGACCATGGAGATTTGAGCTCCAAAGAGGAGATATATCTACAAATCTGAAGGCAAGACATATATTAGACTCGATCTCTAATTGATCTAGGGAAGTAGTATTATGTTTTGTTCTTATTTGTTCTATATTCATGTTGAACTAGGGATATCATGCTCGCGTTCGCTCGAGTAGATTGTCTGATAACAATGATATTTCTAGGAACTTTGTAGATGCCTCCCTCTCTAACTCCAATCAGAGATGGAGAGTTCAAGTCTTCATGCTTAGGCCACAGGAGCGCTTTGTTGTCCATAAAGATAATGATGAATCCTTTATCTTCTAGAGCTGAAATGAACAGGAGGTTCTTCATCAATCTAGGGACAAAAAAAATTCATCCACATGTAGTACATCTCCTGAATCCAACTAAAAATAAGTGGATCCAATAAATTGGATCGAATAGGTGGTATTATCTCCAAGCTCCACCTTACAGGAAAAATGATTTTCCTTCATATCTGTTATAGCGCTCCTATATCCAGTCATGTGCTTGGATGCGTCACTGTCCACCAGCCATGTCTCAACACTAGTGGTAATGGATCCAAAAAGGGATGAGACAAGATAGTACTCCTTCCTCTCCTCTTGATCATCGGAAGGATTCTTTCTTGTAGGTTCATCTTCTGTAGCAGTAGAAGCATGAAACCTACCCTTGAACTTTCCTCCTTGCTTTGCACAACATTTTCTAGCATAATGACCCTTCTTATTGCAATTGAAACATTTAACTTTAGAATTATCAAAATTCTTGAAATCATTCTCCTTTTGATGAGATAATTTCTTGTGAGATTTCTTACCTCTATTCAATCATGCCGCAATAGTGATGTTTTCTTCTTTGGAGGAATTACATTTGCTCTGGATTCACCCTTCTTCTTGTAGGAAATCATTCCATGGTCTCTCAAAGTTAGGTTTCACTTCTCGACCATTTACAACAACCAAGAATGTCTCCCATGAGGATGGAAGACCATCGACAACAGTTTGAATGAGATATTTATCATCGACCGTCACACCAATGCTCATAAGTTGATCTCTTACTTGAGAGATATTTGTGAAGAAGGAAGCCACATCTTCATCCTTCTCCATATTCATATTTCAAAGCTTGTTTTTCAATGCTCTCTTTTGATTGGGTGTCTTCTTCTCATAAATATTTGTCAAAGTGTTGAATCATTCCTTTTTGGTCTTCAATGGAGTAATCATGGGCATCAAGTTGTCTTTCATGGAATCATAAATGATTCTCTTTGATTTGGCTTGATTATTCTTGAAGGTAATGTGCCCTGTATTAGAAGGAGGCTCTTCAATAACACTGGATATATATCCATCCAAATCATGCTCTTATAGGTTATTCAGAATCCTGGCCTTCCAAGTATTGAAGTTCAAATTTCCTTCAAGACAGTCTTTCGGTCTTACAGAGATTGAAGCCATAATTCTTCAAGTACTATGCACACTTAGGATCTATGTAGGCTCGATTGCTGAACTTATATCTTTCATGCCTTGAGCTCTGATAACATATTAATTTTTTATATTTAATTCAGAGTTGTAATAATTCTTGAAATCAAATAACAATGATACACATAAGCAATCACATTTGACACATGAATTTACCCTAGGGAAACCCTCTATGACTTGAGGGAGAAAACCCCAGAAAAACCTTCCTTAATATATTGATAGATAGCAGAGAATGTATTTTACACCAAGCACCCCCAGTGCAATTACAAAGTAAGAGAAATATAAAGAAGAGATACTTAGAATAATATCCTGCACAAAGAAAAGCACATTGCCTTCAAGAGAGAAGAGAATTCGCTTCACATTGGATTCATCAATCCTGTATAACACATTTATATATTCTTCTCATGCATCGGCTTCTATTTTTATCTTCTGACATCATGATGAACTCGCCCTTCATATAGATCCATCAATATGGCATGAGGAAGTGCACCTCACTTCTCATGCAATGAATGAAGTCATTGAACTGACTCTTAGGATGAACTCACCCCTTAACTGAAAGATTTCCCACTTAGTTAGGTGGCTAACTTAAGTGCCATCATGCAAGTGTCACAACTTAAATGTCCTCTTTTAGTTTAACATAAGTGTCTTCATGCACTAACACTTAGTTAACTAGATCTGATTTGTTATCACTTAGTTAACTCTCTTAATTGATTCTTTCTTGTTAACATCACCGTAGTGATCAATTCAAGTTATCCTTTGATTTACTGAAGTCTTCACTGAAGTTCAACAATTTGAATTCTCTTGTAATTAATTCTTTATGTGCAATTAAAATTCTCGCATATCTTATCACATCTTATTTGTATCTCTTGTCTTATCTGCATGGTCCACATGCGCCGTCTTAATTTATCATATCAAATATACTAAGGATATTTTCTCAATGATGTGATCATATTGTTTTACTATCGTTCCAAGTGGTTATATGCTAAAGTAATTCACCCTAGAGGTGGCCAGTCTCCAGAGGAGACTTAATAGCTCAACCATGGTTAGTAGTACATCACACTCCATACATGCTTCGACATGCAAAGCATTACCTCAACACATGAGGATCTGTCTTGACACAAAAGACCTTAGCCTTGAATAGCAAGACTATACAACATCATCACTTTGACATACAAAGAACTTGCCTCAACACATGAAGCTTAACCATTCTTGAGTCCATAACTCAAGATTCTTCTCCAAGTTTCCCGAGTCCAACTTAGGATCCTATAAGACACTACCTCGACACACAAGGATCAATATTGACACACAATATTGACCTGGAGAATGAATCATGATGGTGTAACTTTAACATGTTCAACAATTGGTATTAGAGAGGGTTCCCTCAGAAACAATTGAATCACCGGAATAGAGATCTTGGGAGCACACATGGTCGGTCAATAAGGTTTCTCCAAAAGCAAATATCCATTGTTCGACGAATCAAACTATGCATTTTGGAGCATAAGGATGCGAACATATCTAATGGATCTCGAGTTTTATATTTGGTAATTGGTCGTGACTAGTTATACAACACCAATAACTCCACCAATAGGTGCGGCTGGGAAGAAGCCTAGTGAAAATAATGCAAAATCCATGAATACCATCTTATGTCGTCTATCAAAATTCGAGTTTGTTAAGGTGATGCATTGTGAATCAACAAAATAGATCTAGGATAAGCTTCAAAATATCTATGAAGGCAATGACAAGGTTAAGAAGGAAAAGCTCCAAATTCAGAGAGGAAAATTTGAGAGTTTGGAAATGAAAGAAAAAGAAAATGTTGCATCCTATCTCCTCCATGTGGATGAAATTTTCAACACCATTATAGGACTTGGTGAAAATATTGAAGATCTGATGATTGTACAAAAGGTGTTAAGGTGTTAAGTACTAGCGAGTTCACCAGAACATGCAAACTTCTCCTTACTATCTAAAATGGATCCTAATAACTTTACAGAAGCTACCAAAAATAAGCATTGGATTAATGCTATGGAAGAAGAGATAAATCTAATTGAGAAGAATAATACATGGGAACTTATTCCAAGGCCAAAAGATAAGAATGTGATTGGAACCAAGTGGGTTTTCTGTAACAAGTTGAATGAAGATGGGAAAGTAATAAGAAATAAATCAAGATTGGTTTGTAACGGCTATGCTCAAGTTGAAGATATTGATTTTGAAGAAACTTTTTCTCTGGTTGTAATACTAGAAGCTCTTAGAATTGTTTTGGCATTTGTTTGTTTCAAGAACTTCAAATTCTATCAAATGGATGTCAAGCCATCCTTTCTCAATGGAAAACTAGAGGAAGAAGTATACCTTGAACAATCAGGAGGGTTCTTATTATCAGAAAATAAGGATAAGCACATTATGGGCTGAAGGAATCCCCTAAACCCTGGTATTCAAGACTTGATAAATATCTACAATAACAAGGATTGAAAAGAGGAATTGCGGACAACAATCTATACATCAAGAAGAAAAATGAAAACCATTTAATTGTCACATGGCTTATGTCGATGACATCATTTTTGGAGGTAGTAAAAAAAATGTGCCAAGAGTTTGAAAAGGAAATGCAAAAGGAATTTGAGATGTCTATGCTTGGTGAACTGTTCATTATTTCTTTGTTTACAGATTTCTCAATCCGACAAAGGCGTATTCATTTCACAAACCAAGTATATCAAGGAAATGTTGAATAAATTATGAATGGAAGATTGTGCACCAATCAAGACACTTATGGTCACAAGTTGTAAATTGAGAAAAGATGTGGAATCCTTGAAACCAAATCAAACATTGTACATGTCAATGATTGGAAACCTATTATATATGATGACATCAAGGCCAGACATTATGCACGTAGTAGGATAGGTTGCACGATTTCGAGCTATACCAAAAGAAACTCATGTGCAAGAAGTGAAACGAATATTCATATATCTAAAGGGAACCTTGGACTTTGGCTTGTGCTACTCAAGAGGTGAAAATTTTACTCTAACAACATATATTGATGTGCATTGGGTGGGCAGTGTTGAAGATAGTAAAAATACAAGTAAACAATAATTCTTTCTAGGAAACAATCTAATGCCTTGGTTGAGAAAGAAACAATCATAAGTTTCTCTATCCACAACAGAGGCCGAGGATATATAAGCAACATCATGTTGCACACAAGTTATTTGGATGAACTAGACATTGAAAGATATTAAGGTAGAATATGATCATCCAATATCAATAATTTGTGACAACACAAGTGCGATAAATATTTCAAAGAATCCTATTATGCACTCGAAAACAAAGCATATTCCAATCAAGTATCACTTCTTAAGAGAACAAGTAGTAGAACAAAATGTCAAGTTGGAATATATTGCCTCAAAATAACAAATTGCAAATATTTTCACAAAACCCCTTCCCAAAGAGACATTTGAATATCTCAAACAACAATTGGGAGTAATATCCATTTCATATAGTCACTAAGTGCTTAAAGAGAAGCACACGTTTAGGGGGAGCATCCCTTCGCTCAAAGAGGGATATTTGTAAACTAAGGGAGTATTGCAACAAGGGGAGTGTTGTAGCAAGGATAATTCCTTTTATTCCTGGTGAACTGTGTGTTTTGTTGCAGGATTGCAATCAATGACAAAGGGGGACAATGTTGGCAAAATTATCATTGGTGTCAAAGGAAAATACCATTGGTGGGCTTCCAAAATTGTCTTTAATATATATATATATATATTCAAGAAGATTTGAAGAAAAATTTTGTGAGCGGAATAAGTATGTATGTGTGAAGAAGGTGCGAAAAAGAATGGCGAAGTAAATATGAATGATTATTCAAAGAAGTCTTATTCAAGGAAGAAAGAATCACAATTAAAGGGTTGATGCTACTCAAATGAAGAGATTGGTGTCTCTTGCTAAGTTGGTGGTTAACATTGGGGATTTGTGTCTCTTGTTAAGTTGGTGGTTAGCAGTGGGGATTGGTGTCTTTAGTATATTGGTTCCTGCAAAGATCCATAATAGTAGGTTGGTTCCAAGGAAAATTTTAGGGAAAGAATATAGCCCATAGGCTATTTTTCATGTTTTTCTTTTTCAAAAAAAGATTCGCCAATTTGCATTTTTTGAAGCCTTGATTTGCCCAATTTTGATGGAGTAAAATTCTTTCGCTCTAAAAATCACCAAATTATTATATAAAGTATATCAAATCCTTAGAAATTGAAATATTTTTAAAACAATATCGCCAAATATTTTATAGTTGACATTTTAAGAATTGGTAATATTCCCAAAGTTTATACACTTTTAAATAAGTACAGGTCCTTAAAATTTTCCCTAGTTGGTTCCTGTGGAGATCCATAAAAGTATGTTGGTTCCTACAATGATTTGCATCAGTGGGGATTGGTGTCTCTAATAGGTTGGTGCTTACGAATATTTGTAACAATAGGTGGATTCCTACGAAGAATTATAAAAAAAAATTATGTCCTTTTCTCCCGAAAGGGTTTCCACGTAAATCTTGTGTTCCGTGTTCTGTAATTGATAGACATTATGTGTGATTGTTTTATTGTGGTAACTGAATTTAGACAAGTTAAAATATTATCTTATACTGATTCATCCCCCTCGTATAAGTGTGTGTTTAGTGGTAATTTCAAATAGAATTTTGAATCCATTTTTGAAGTACATCACAGGTGTTTAAGCAATATATGTACCTTATGGAGTATTTCAATTTATGTGCCTCACTTCTCAAAAGAATTTTTAGGATGCATGTTACATTTCAAATTAAAAACTACAATTGAAGTAATTTTGAATGCAATTAGTGCATTTATAATATTTAAATGCAATGGTGCCTAAATGTTGTTGAGCTTGGTGTTGTCATTGATGTCAAAGAAGTTGTTGAACTTGGTGATGGAATTGAAGTCTTAAAGCCAGCTTGAAGAAGTATATAGAAAATATGTGCAGAAGCGTCAACAAGGCCCACCAAATGTCAAAGAAGTTGTTGAACTTGGTGATGGCATTGAAATCTTAATTCCAGTTTGAAGAAGTATATAGAAAGTATGTGCGCAAGTCCCACCAAGTCATGCATCAAGTATAGAAGCTTGCAGTATATAGAATAAATTTGTATGTGTGCAAGTCACACTAAGTCATGGCACTATAGTGGACCAATATCACCTAGTCATGGAACTCTATCAACACGAGATAAGGACAAATTGTTGAATTACCGTGAAATGAGTAAATATACAAAAGTGCATGCTGATGAAAGAGTGAGAGTGGTGGTAATGTTGACCGAGAAGAAAGGAAGAAAGGGTGCCACTGACTTTAAGAAACCAAAACTTGTGGAAAAATCAATTGAGAAAGATCAGTATAAATAAGAGAAATTTTAATGTGTGTTGAGATAAGCTTGTGGGAACAAAAGATGTAGTGTTATGAAATTACAAGATTTGGGGAATAGATGAAATTCTCAGGGGAATCAATGGCAGTATGAATTGAGGAAGTGCGAAAAGTTATAGGACAAGGATAAATACAAGAAACAATCACGTATAAACATGAGGAGCATTTTAGAAGAGCATGATGAGCATTTATACAAGGAGTATTTGAACAATACAAGGAATGGTCACGCAGAGGGAGTTGGAAGTGTGAAGTATAATATGCTCAATAGTTTGCGTAGAACAAAGGAAATAGATCAGAAAGCGCGTAGTGAATTGTGATTGAGGTATACAACAACGAATCTATATCTGGGTGGTAGGACGAGGAAATGACATAATATTGGTGTCCTCCACAGGTTAGTGTTTGGCATCTTAGGTGGGTTCCTAACAGCGCAAGTTGGTGCTCGTAAGAGGATTGGTGTCCTCACAAGTTGGTGCCTATAAAAAAGCAAGTTGGTGATTGCAAGCGATTAGTGTTCCTATCTGATTGGTGTCAACAAAATCAGTGAGTGGGTGCCCACACTTTTTTTGGATATTGGTGTCTCCTATCATTATTTGTAATAAGAATATTTCTATATGTATAATATTTTTCTACATATGCTTTGCGCAATGTTCTATCCATTTGAAATTGCTTATGATACATGGTATATATGCTAATGAATGATTACATGGTATAAAAAATGTTTGAAAGCATAAAAAGTGTATGATACTGATTCACCCCTCCTCTCAATATCACTTGGGGTTAAAAAATTGGTATCAGATCTGGTTCATTCAGAAACAATATTACCACTAGAAGGAAGATCATTGCGCAATCTAGATTTTTGTGTATATATGGATAGACATGAAGGTCTCTCAAAAAATAAAGCACCACATTTTGATGGGTCTAATTATGCTTTTTGGAGTAAAATAATGGAAGTCTTCCTACAGTCACTTGGAACTGATATTTGGATGACAGTTGTAAATGGTTATAACATTCCAGATACTCCTCCAACTGATGTTGCTGATAAAAACCTGTATGAATGCAATGAAAAAGCCAAAAATGAAATACTAAGTGTCCTAGAAGACTCATAATTTACAAAGGCCATGCAATGTAGCTCAACAAAAGCGATATGGGAAAAAAATGAGAGTATTTATACTGAAAGGAGATGACACAGTGAAAAAGGAAAAGCTACAAACTTATAGAGGTCAGTTTGAGAGTCTAAAAATGAAGGACGATGAGAACATTTCATCTTACTTTCTTTGCTTAGATGAAATATTAAATACTCTCATAGGTCTCAGGGAAATAGTTATTGAATAAGAAATTCTACAGAAGATGTTGATATCTCCACCTATGAGATTTGAACCTAAAGTATCAGTCTTGGAAGATAGAAAGGATATTGACAAGGTAAAAATGGATGAAATCCATGGAATCCTCACTGCCTATGAAATGAGAACTAAAAAGGAGAATCCTTTGAGAAGGGATGCAATATTCAAGGTCTCCAAGAAGACAAAAGGAAGCAAGCAATATTCCAGTAAAATTTCTTATGACGATTCTAATTTTGTAGAAGCAAATTTGTGAAGAAACTTCAGAAAGGTCATGGAAAGTACAAAGGTAAGATTCCTTTCAAATGCTTTGAATGTGGAAAAATAGGTCTTTTCCCTTCTAAATGTCCTCATAAAGGGAATAAAGATAGTGATGATGAGTAGGATCATGATGATGAAGAAAATAAAAATATACACATAGGAAGCATACTTGAAAATAAAAGGTTTGGAAAACAAAAGAAAAGTCTATACTCAAACGAGGACAATAGATCAACAGATGAAGATGATAGTGGTGATGGTGAGAGAGAATTGCTCTTTATGGAAATAGAAGAAGAAAGTGAAAATGATAACATTGGAGATGGAGTAAGTGTTGAGGTAGACTTTGAAGGAGAAATTATATGTGCTTTAGAATATTTGAAAAACTCAAGAAATAAGAATAAGTTTTTAAAGGACCAATTACTGAAGTATGAAGAACGGGTAGAAAAAGTAAAAAAAATAGAAGAATATCTAGAAGGAAAGATGAAGAGAAATAAACAACATGTGAGGAACTAGAGAAGGAAAATATCTCCTTAAAAATGGAACTACAAAAGGTAAGCACTCACTTAGGCTATCAATAAAATTTTGGTAGAAGCTTGAAGGTTCTAGATGAAATCATCCACAATCAAAGGTCAAATTTAGATAGGTCTGAATTGGGATATGAACAAGACAACGATGATAAGGATTCAAGTTCAATTACACCTAACCATGAAGCATGTATAAGGATCTTTGCAGATATACTTAAAATTTATATCAAAGAAAAGGACAACAGAAAGAATGGCCAATAATCTGCTTTTAAAAACATAGGAGTTGTACAGCCTAGAAGACCTCTCACTACCAGGTATCAAACTACCTTTTTGAGGCATTGTTATTTTTGCAATAATTTTGGACTTAAGGCTGCAAATTGCAAAGCACTTGCAAACAATAATTTTGAGAGGTATAAACTAGCCCTCTCAAGAGCTTCAGAGCTTATGATATGAACAAAGAAACCACAAAGTATAATGAAGTCATCAATCCCTTCAGTCTTTTGGGAATGGAAATCGAATTCTATCAATGTCAAAACTATGGTTATAAAGCTCAAGATTGAAAAAACCAGTCAGTAACTGCACACCAGGATGAAACTAGAAGTTCCTTCTACAAGAAAAACCACGCAAAGATTTGGTAGAAAAGGACCAAAGAAAAATGCCAAGAAGAATGCAATCTGGCCTTGCATAAGGATAACTGGCACAGTGATAATGAATGTTCTAAACGCATGATAGTACATGACAAAAGAGAAAGGAAAGTCTATAGACCTACAAAGCCTGAGAAATGAGACAATATGAAATCAAGAAAACATGACATGTCGCAGAAGGAACTGTGTGCAGAAAGGAACCACGACATACTGCAAGATGATACAAGGGAAGTACTAAAGATTGAAAAAGAGGAAAAGATAGGACAGGAAGAGGAAACATTGTTTGGCATAATTCAAGGCTCAATTCAAACTCTAGCCATAGATAGAGGATGAGCTCTAGCATGATCAACACATGAGAAACAAAGAGTATTATAGGGATAATTTACGCAGCAAAAGGAAGCAGAGGACTAAAAAAGGTCGAAGGTAGGCGTAGGAAATTTCTTCTTCTAATAATGAAAGCAATTATTCAGAGGGTCAAGATGGAAGAAGTCGCAGAATAATTTGTGCAAAAAAAGTTGTGACAAAGAACATAAGTAATTAATGATGATTCTAGAAGCAACATATTAGCATTAATAAAGACAATGGAAACCCAAGTCATTCATTCAAAAGAAAAGAACTAATTTCGACTATAAGGTTGCATCATCTTTCAAAAATTCAGTTGGGAAACAAATTAAACCACTAATTGTGTATATAGGGAAGTCTGATAAAGTGAATTTGCATTCTTCTAATAGCTAGAGTTTGTGTTACTTTCAAAATAGTTGTCATTACAAGAATAAGATACACATATATTCAAAAGTCTACCAAAAGGACCTCTGTCGTAGAAACTAAAACATTGATAGAAGTACATACATCAAGATGTTCCATGTTAACAGGGCTATCCACATCTATGGTCTACGGAATTTGATTCTTGAATTACAAAAGGGTACATTTTAAATGGAGGGCATTATTGGTGCAAAATTCACTTATTGAATTTTTGTGATGACAAGTGCAACTTTGTCTTAGGATGGTGTGTCTGCTCCTCCAAGCCCGAAATGTCTGGAATTGTTCGAGCCCGTTTCAAAATATTTATAATATATTTCTGATGTGTCTCCAATTGATCAACATGTATCTTCAAAAATGAAATATCTTCCGCATGTCTCTTATTCATCTACACTTGTGCGTACTACTCTTTGAAATTTGAATCTTTTAAATTTGATGCCCATTTCTCCAGGTTATTCTTGAGTTTGCTTAATTCTATCCTCTATGCCTGAAAAGTCGAAAAAAGACTGCATGTAGAAGATTCAACCTATTTTTCTTGCTCAGACATCTTGACAATACAAGGAATAGTAATTGGATAACATTGGAAGGAAGGTTGGATGGTAGAACAAATTTTTATAGGATAATTGGTGACTAGGGACAACAATTGGATAATCTTGATGGATTTCAAACACATCCACTCAATTTGGTAAAAAACGTGGACAAGTATTCATCATAAATGGTATATTTTGCATGCTTGCGGGAAATATGAAAGGAAAAAAAGGGGAGAGTGAATTAGTTACTATGTATGATTGATTTGATGACGTCTTCTCTATCCTCTTAAATATTGAATTACACTAGCTTGTGTCAAATTAGATGTTGCATGAATTTTTAGATCTATCAATCACGTCAATTCATTACAAATCTTGGATATTTTATTGAAAAGTGAAAACCATAGCAGATGGAGAATAGTGCAACAAGACAAGAATCCAATAGAGCATAGTGATATTAAAACAATCAAAGAAAAAAAAAAAAAGGAAAAAGAAACATGACTTGAGGGGGAGCATCTGAAACAATGTGACAACATTTAGCCCAATATGGAAGTTGGGATCTACAGAAGACATGAACATAACCATAAGTCCATGAGGTGAACTTGCAACTATGTAGGGGGAGAATATAGGTTTGCAGATAATCAGATATTCCCTTGCCATTGATGTCAAAGGGGGATAAAATAGCAAGTAAATAGGCAAACAAGATTGCACAATACAAGACTTCAATGAAGAGATAGCATTCAGAGGAAGCTCAACTTTACTTGGTGTTTACTTAGTGTTGACATCAATTCCAAAGGGGGAGTTTGTTGAGCTTGGGGTTGTCATTTATGTAAAAGAACTTGTTGAACTTGGTGATAGCATTGAATTCTTAAATCCAGTTTGAAGAAGCATATAGAAAATATGTGCTCAAGTCTCAGCAAGCCCCACCAAATGTCAAAGAAGTTGTTGAACTTGGTGATGGAATTGAAATCTTAATGCCAATTTGAATAAGTATATAGAAACTATGTGTGCAAGTCTCACGAACTCATGCATGAAGTATAGAATCCTGTAGTATACAGAATAAAGTTGTATGTGCGTAAGTCTCACTAAGTCATGGCAGTCTAGTGTGCAAGTCCCACCTAGTCATGGAACTTTGTCAGCGCAAGATAAGGACAAGTGGCTGAATTACCGTGAAGTCAGTAAATATAAAAAAGTGCAAGCTGAAAAAAGAATGAAAGTGGTGGTAAGATTGACCGGGATGAAAGGAAGAAGGGGTGTCACCGACTTATAGACACCCCAACTTGTGGACACATCAGTTGGGTAAGATCATTATAAATAAGAGAAAGTTTGATGTGTGTTGAGATAAGCTTGTGGATGGAAAATATGTACTGTCCTGAAATTACAAGCTTCAAGTAACATATGAAATGCTCAGGGGAATCAATGGTAGTATGACTTGAGGAAGTGCGTAAGGTTATAGGACAAGGAGAAACATAAGGAGTAGTCGTGCAGAAATATGAGGAGCATTTGAGAAGAGCACAAGGAGAATTTATACAAGGAGTATTTGAACAATACAAGGAATGGTTGCACATAAGGATATGGAAGTGTGAAGTATAGTATGCTCAACAATTTTCCCAGAACAAAGGAAATAGATTAGAAAGCGTAGAGTGAATTGTAATCGAGGTATACAACAAAAAATCTATATCTAGGTGGTAGGATGGGGAAAGGACAGAATATTGGTGTCTTCCATATGTTGGTGCCTTACATCTCAGGTGGGTGCTTGATCATGCAAGTTAGTTCTTGCTGATATGAGTTGGTGATCATAAGAGGATTGGTGTCCTCACATGGGTGCTTGCAAGGTATTAGTGTTCTTGTCTGATTGGTGTCAGCAGAATTTGTGTGTGGGTGCTCACACTTGTATTGGTGATTGGTGTATCCTATCATTATTTGTAATAAGAATATATTTTTATATATAATATTTTTGTACATATGCTTTGCACAATGTTCTTTGTATTTGAAATTTCTTAAGATACATGGTATACATGCTAATGAATGATTACATGGTATAACAAATTTTTGAAATCATAAAAAGTGTATGATACCGATTCACCCTCCCCCTCTCTGTATCACTCGGGGTTCAACAATTGGTATCAAAGCTGGTTCCATAAAAAATAGTCTAACCACTAGAAGGAAGATCATTACACAATCTAGATTTTTGTGCAGATATGGACAGAGAGGAAGGTCTCTCAAAAAATCGAGCACCATGATTTGATGGGTCTAATTATGATTTATGGAGTACAAGAATGGAATTCTTCCTACATTCACTTGGAACTGATATTTGGTTGACAGTTGTAAATGGTTATAAAGTTTCAGATACTCCAATGGATGCTACTGATAAAAAGATGTATGAATGCATTGAAAAATCCAAAAATGCAATACTAAGTGGCCTAGCAGACTCAAAATTTACAAAGGTCATGCAATGTAGTTCAACAAAAGAAATATGGGACAAAATTCAGAGCATTCATAAAGGATATGACACAGTGAAAAAGGAAAGGATACAAACTTATAGAGGTCAGTTTGAGATCCTAAAAATGAAGAAAGATGAGAACATTGCATCTTACTTTCTTTGCGTAGATGAAATAATCAATACTCTTAGAGGTCTTGGGAAAATAATTCTTAAATAAGAAATTGTAAAAAAGGTGTTGATATCTCTACCAATGAGATTTGATCCTAAAGCATTAGTCTTGGAAGATAGAAATGATCTTGACAAGGTAATAATGGACGAAATCCATGGAATCCCACTACCTATGAAATTATAACTGAAAAGGAAAATCCTTCGAGAAGGGAAGCAACATTCAACGTCTCCAAGAAGATGAAAGTAAGCAAGAAATATTCTTGTAAAATTTCTTCTGACAAATCTTATCTTGAAGAAGCAAACTTTGTGAAGAAACTTCACAAAGGACGTGGAAAGTACAAATGTAATATTCCTTTCAAATGCTTTGAATGTGGAAAAATAGGTCATTTTTATTCTAAATGTCCTTATAAAGAGAATAAATATAATGATGATGAGGAGGATCATGATCATCAAGAAAATAAAAGGATACACAGAATAAGCAGACATTAGCTCAGCAGATGAAGAAGACAGTGGTAATGATGAGAGATAAGTGCTCTTTATGGCAATAGAAGAAGAATTTGAAAATGAGAACTCTGAAGATGAAGTAAGTGCTGAGGTAGACTTTGAAGGAGAACTTATAAGTGCTTTAGAATATTTGAAAATCTCAAGAAAGGAGAATAAGTTTTTAAAGTTCCAATTACAAAAGTATGAAGAATGGGTAGAAAATGTCAAAATAATAGAAGAAGATCTAGCAAGAAAGATGAAAGAGAAAGAAACCACGTGTGACAAATTGGAGAAGGAAAATATCTCCTTAAAAAGGGACCTACAAAATGTAAGCACTCACTTAGGCCATGAACAAATGTTTGACAAAATCTCTAAGGTTCTGGATGAAATCATCAACAATAAAAGGTCAAATTCCTATATGTATCGATTGGGATATGATCAAGACAATGGTGATAAGGATTCAAGTTGAATTAAACCTAACCATGAAGTAGGTACAAGGAGCTTTGCAGATATACTTAAAATTTCCGTCAAAGAAAAAGACAACAGAAAGAATGACCAACAATCTGCTTCTAAAAATAAAGGAGCTGTACAATCTAGAAGACCTCTCACTACCATGTATCAAACTATCTTTTTGGGGCATTGCTATTTTTGTTAATATTTGGTTGAGATTTGATCTTTAATTCTTTTATATACCGAAACTTGAATCAATGAGACAAATTAATCACATGAAATTCATACAACCATAACACAAGATATACCCTGGGGAAAATCCTCAAAAAAATGATAACAAAAACCCTAGCAACTCTGCTTAGTATAATATAATGGATATCAGAGGATGTATTTCTTTTACAACATAGAAGATTGATTTCAGAATATAAGAGATCACCAAACACTCTTGGAGAAGATACAAAATCAATAGAGAAGAGAGCTCAATCAAATGTGTTTTCCAATGTGCCCAACATATCAATAACAAGCAAGAACAATAACTTTCACAAAGAGAAATGCCCTACCTTCAAGGGAGAAGAGAATTCGCTTCACATTGAATTCATCAATCCCGTATAACATATTTATACATACTTCTCATGCATTAGCCTCTTCTAACTTCAGGATGAACTTTTCCTCAAATTAGATGTATCAATATTACATGAAGAAGTACGCCCCACTTCTCATGCATTGTTTTATCTCACTGAAATATCTCTTAGGATGAACACACCTGTTAACTAAAAGCTTGTCCACTTAGTTAGGTGGCTAACTTAAGTGTCATCATGCAAGTGTCACAACTCAAGTATCGTCTTTTGTTTTAACATAAGTGTCGTCATGCAATAACACTTAGTTAACTAGATCTTCTTTGTTGTCACTTAGTTACTCTCTTTAACTAATTCTTTCTTGATAACATCACTGGTGTGATCAATTCAAGTTCTCCTTGATTTAATGAAGCGTCATATTTTAGTTTAACTAAAGTGAATTTTTTTTAGTTAACTAGTCCTTCTTATTTAACACTTAGTTAACTGAAATCATGCTGATTGATTTACTTGTAGTGACCACTCTAAGTTCTTTAATTAACTGAGGCATACACTGTGGCTTTAAATGAATATTGGCAATTCAAGTTCACTTCGCCAGCTCCTGATCAATTCGAATTATCTTTTTCTCTCTGCATTTATCTTTATCTCTTTATCTTTTACTGTATGGTCAATATGTGCTAACTTTAATTATCCATCACATTACATTATACTAAGAAGAATTATTATATGCTATGATCATATTATATTATTCTGGACCAAATGCTCATATGCTAAAGTAATTCACTTTAGAAGTGATCGATCTCTAAAGGAGACTTAATAACAACGGTTGATAATGGTTAATAATGTATTGCACAACATTAAATGCTTTTAACAAGTAAAGCATGAAATTTATTTCGGAAGGTCCACCTCTATACTGGAGGTCCATCCCATGGATACCTTTATATAGAAGTCTCACATGAAAATCATGAATTGACACACAAGTCCAGAGCCTTGTCTAACAAGACTTTACAACATCATTACTTTGATCAATTACCTCTATATGAGAGGAATAACCTTTACACGGAAGGCAATCAAAGTTATCACGTCTATATGGGAGGATCAATCTTGGCTACACAAGGTTGGTTTGGAGAATGTCTCCTAATGCTGTACATTTAACACTCCCTCTCGGCGAGGGAGGCATTCTCTTCCATACCAATCTTTTCTCAGAAGTACCTGAACTTTGTCACCAACAAAGGATTTGTTAACACATTTGCAATCTTCTCATCAGTAGCAATGTACTAAAGTTTCACAGTACCTTTCTGGACCATGTCTCGGATGAAGTGATACTTCATTTCAATGTTCTTCGACTTGTCATGAAACACTGGGTTTTCGTAAATATTGATGCAACTCTAATTGTCACACCTAACAACTGTAGGCTCAATATTTTCACTAAACAACCCTACAAGTATATTTCTGACCCACACTACTTCTCGACAGGAAACACTAGAAGTTATGTATTCTGCTTCTGTAGTGCTCTGCGCTATAGAGACCTGCTTCCTGCTGGAACAAAATATCATATATGATTCTAGGATGTAACAATAGTTGGATGTACTCTTACAGTCCATAATGCTTCCTCCCTAGTTTAAGTTTGTATAACCAAGTAACATGACTCCTCCACCAGAGGCATATCTGAGTCCATATGAAATTGTACCTCGAAGGTACCTAAGCACATGCTTATCAGCTATCCAGTGTATGTGTCTCGGATCAGACATAAATTGACTCAAAATACCGACGACATAACATATATCAGGCCTCGAATGTATCAAGTACATTAGCAAGCCTATAAGTTATCTATACAAAGTGGGATATACTAGATTTGATCCAGTGCCTGACTATGAAATTTCCTCATATTGGAAACCATCGGTGTAGTCATAGATTTTCAATCTATCATGCTAAACTTGCGCAATATATCCACAGTGTACTGTTGATGTATTTGTAACTTCAGAAGATATTCACTTGTATATTGTATGTATTACATTTGTACTTTATTGTATCCCCAACGAAGATGTATTATTCCTCCGATTGGAAGTGTCTTCAGTTGTACTTGCAAGTGTGACAAGTTATATTGTAAGTGTCGTAACTTATACTTGATGGGTTATTAGACCACCTTGATGGGGCCGGCCCTGTATGAGTCATGTGGGTCAAAGGGTTATTAGACCACCCTGGAGGGGTTTTCCTAGTCAACATTATGTTAAGTGGTTAAGTTGGGGCTGACCTAGCTGAGAAAAGGACAAGTGAAAGTAAAAGTATAAATGGAGAGTGTGACTCTCTCATTTGATATAATTCTCTCATTCACTCACTTCGCATTAGTGAGAGAGAGGAGGAGTGCGCACAAGTGGAGGAGGAGTATACTAGTGAAGATATCTATATCTTGGGTTTAATCACTGTGATCCTTGTATTGGTGCTTATCCTATCTCTGAGGAAGTTGTGGGGTTTTTCACCTTCTTAGTTTTCCCTGGTGAAATTTTTTATGTCTCTTGTCTCTTATGCTTGATATGTTGTACATGTTGTTCTTTTAGTTAAGATCCTAGATCTATTGAATTAAATGATGAAAAACTAACATGTACTTCCCTTGAGATATAAAAATTTCATCTTTTCTTTTCCAGATCTCAATGCCAAGAAAGTAGCGCATCAAACCTAAGTCTTTCATCTCCAAATATGAGGTGAGCTCCCTCTTGCACCAAGCAATCAGATGTTCCTCTCTAATGAGAAACAAATCATCAAAATACAAAACCAATATCAATGGTTGGTTCTTCACTACTTTGAAGTACAAATTTGGATCAGCTCCACTCTTACAGAAACCCAGTTTCTGAAGGTAGCTATAAATTCTAGAGTACCAAGCCTTGGGGGATTGATTAAGCCCATATATAGTTTTATTTAGCTTGAAAACATGGGACTCCTTCCCATGCACCACAAATACTTCAGGCTACAAAATTTAAACCTCTTCCTCAACCTCACCATTGAGGAAGGTTTTCTTCACATCCATCTGGTGAAGTTTCCATCCTAGAATAGATGCAAGTGCAATCATTTCTCGGATTGTGGTCTACCTTTCCACAGGGTGGAAAGGTCTCATCATAATTGATTTTTTTTTTTTTTTCTGAGATAAACCTCTGGCAACGAATCTGGATTTATACTTATCAATGCTACCATCCACAACATGCTTTATCTTGTAAAGCCATCTAGTAGTCACAATGGACTTCCCATCAAGTTTGGGAACAACCTCCCAAACATCATTCTTCATTATAGAGTTGTACTCTTCTATCATTGCATCTTTCCAAACTTACTGCTTTGCAGCTTCTTCATATGAGGATGGTTCTAAATCACTGATGTGACTCATCAATGCAACAAACCATGAATATCTATTAGGTTTCTGGTGCTATCTGTATGATCCTACTAGTGCTCCATGTTTCTTAAATTTTTTTAAGATATATCGACACCAAGAATATCTTCTTTTAGCAGGAGATTCATCAGGTGACCTATCAATCCATTCCACTGGTTCTCCAGGAGCTAGTGAATCTGAGGCATCTTCTGGTTTCTCCCTCTCAAACTTTGAAGGTGGAAAAGCAGACTTAGGATCCTCCATCTCTGAATCACTTTGAATCTCTTTCGATCTTTTGAAATCATTTTCCTCATGGAAGGTAACATCTCGTCAGAATTCAATGTGTCTCTCACCAGGTACATATATTCAGTATGCTTTGGATGACTCACTATAACCCACAAATGTACCTTTCTTTCCAGAAGGATCCATTTTTGTTCTCTTTTCTTTTGGTACATGAATGTATATTGGGTTCCTGAATATCCTTAAGTGTGAGATGTCTGGCTTCTCATCAGTAAACACTTCTTCTGTTGTCTTCTCATCTAGAATATCATGCGGGCTTCTATTCTGGATGTACATAGTTGTACTAGTGGCTTCTTCCCATAATGAGGTAGACATATCTTGATCATGCGCCATCATGGCTTTTGCAGCCTCAAATATGGTTCTATTCTTCCTTTAGGAAACTCCATTTTTCCGAGGGTTGTATGGTATTGTTAACTGTCTATATATTCCTGCATCACTACATAGCTCATTAAATGCATGTGAATCAAATTCACCTCCATTATCAGACCTTAATGCAAAAATGTGATTTTCTTTCTTATTTTCAACTAGGGCTTTAAACTCTTTAAATTTGCTATGAGTTTCACTTTTATCCTTCATGAAATAAATCCATGAATTCATAGAAAAATCATCTATGAACATTACATACTATAAGAAGCCACTTGGGGAGGGGGATGACATGGAACCACATAGATCAGAATTTATTACATCTAAAATCCCTTTAGATGTAGTAGTACTGCTAGAAATTTTTTTCTTAACATTCTTCCCAATTGCACAACCCCGACATACACTATCATGCACAAAATAAAAAAACATGCATACCTTTTACCATCTTTCGAAGTCCTGGTAGCGCTTTGTAGTGTAGGTTTCCAATCCTTCGGTGACATAGCTCGCATGGAATTATAGCGTGGTGAATCATAGCTTGAATGTACTTCCCGGTAACCTTGTATAGTCCTCCCTCTCAAACTCCAATCACAACAACATATTCTAGGATTTTTGTTCTTCAACCATAAAAGTGCTTTTTTATCCATGAAGGTAACTCAAAATCCTTTGTCTTCAAGAACTGAAATTGAAAGGAGGTTATTCTTCAATCCTGGAATATATAGAATGTCCTCCACATGTAAAATATCACTGGTGCTCAGCTGGAACGAGGTGGATCCAACTCCTTGGATTGAATATGTTGAGTTGTCCCCCATCTCTACCATGCATGTGAACTTTTTCACTTTTAGGTCAGTGGTGGATCTCTTGTAACCAATCATATGTTTGGATGTGCCACTATCAATCAACCATGTTTTTTCACTTGTGATGATGGATCCCGAAAGGGATGAGACAAGGTAATACCCCCTTCGTGTCTCCTTTTCTTCAGATGCATTCTTTTGAGTGGTTTCATCTTCTATGGTGGTAGAAGCATAAAAATTTCCTTCCACTTTGCTTTGCACTCTTTTGAGAAATGGAATTTCTTGTTGCAATTGTAGCATCTAGATTTTGACTTGTCAAATCCTTTGCTGAAATCCTTCTTCTTTGGAATCATGAGAGAAATTATTTTGGAAGAAGGATTTCTTTCCTTTCTTCATTCTTTCTGCGAGGGACATATTTTTTTCTTCAGTGCACATAGCTTTGCTCTGGAATCACTCTTCCTCTTGGATACAATCATGCCACAATATCTCGAACGTAGGTTGAACTTCTCATCCATTGATAGCAGCTAAGAATGTCTCCCATGAAGATGGGACACCTTCAATGGTGGTTTGGATGAGATCATCTTCATCCACTACAACTCCAATGTTAACAAGTTGATCTCTTACCTGAAAGATCTTAGTGAAGAAGGAGACTACTGTCTTGTCTTTAGCCATCTTGAGTTTTCATAACTTGTTCTTCAATGCCTTCTTTTGAGTTGGGGCCTTCTTCTAATATAGATTAGTCAATGTATCATAACATTTTTTTTTGTTCTTTAGCGGTGTGGTCATGGGCATTAAGTTATCTTTTACCAAATCATAGATGATCAGTTTTCCCTTAGCTTGATTCTTCTTGAAGTTGATGCACCTTGCATTAGATGTAGGCTCCTCCATCACAATGGATACATAGCTATCCAAGTCACATTCCTCTAGGATGTTGATAATCCTAGCCTTCCTCATGTTGAAGTTTGAGGTGCCTTCAATATGGTCTTCTGGTCCTACAGAGATTGATGCCATAGTCTTTAGATCTTGTGATCAACTTCTCAAGATATTCATAGGCTCTAAATGGCATGCAAAACTGAGCTCCTTCATGCCCTGAGCTATGATACCATGTTAATATTTGGTTGATATTTGATCTTTAATTCTTTTAGATACTGAAACTTGAAGAAATGAGAAAATTCAATCACATGAAATTCATACAACCATAACAAAAGATATACCCTGGGGAAAATCCTCAAAACAATGAGAACAAAAACCCCAACAACTCTTCTTTGTATAATATTATGGATAGCAGAGAATTTATTTATTTTCCATCATAGCAGATTGCTTTTGGAAGACAAGATATCACCAAACACTCTTGGTGAAGATACAAAATCAATAGAGAAGAGAGATCAATCATATGTGTTTTCCAATATGCCCAGCACATCAATAACAATCAAGAACAATAACCTACACAAAGAGAAGCACCTTGCCTTCAAGGGATAAGAGAATTCTCTTCAAATTGAATTCATCAATCTTGTATAACATATTTATATTACATTGTTCTCATGCATCGGCTTCTTCTAACTTTAGGATCAAATCGCCCTCAGACTGGATTTATCAATCTTGCATAAAGAAGTGTGCCCCATATCAATCTCACTAAACTGTCTCTCTGGATGAAATTGCCTCTTAACTAAAAGCTTGTCCACTAATTAGTTAGGTGACTAACTTAAGTGTTGTCATGAAAGTGTCATCTTTTAGTTTACTCATAAGTGTCATCATGCAATAACACTTAGTTAACTAGATCTTCTTTGTTGTCACTTAGTTAACTATATTTAACTGATTCTTTCTTGATAACATCAATGTAGTGATCAATTCGAGTTCTTCTTGATTTACTGAAGTGTAATATTTTAGTTTAACTAAAGTGAAAACATTTTAGTTAACTAGTCCTTCTTATTTAACACTTATTTAACTAAAATCATGCTGACTGATTTACTTGTAGTGACCACAGTGAGTTCTTTAGTTAACTAAGGCATACATTGTGGCTTTTAACTGAAACTTGAAATTTTGAGTTCACTTAGTCATCTCCTGATCAATTCGAATTCTCTTTTTCTCTCTTCATTTATCTTTATCTCTTTATATTTTACTGCATGGTCAATATGTGCTAACTTTAATTATCCATCACATTAGATTATACTAAGAAGGATTATCAGATGTTGTGATCATATTATATTATTCCGAACCAAATGATCATATGCTAAATTAATTCACTTTACATGTGGTCAATATCTAAAGGATACTTAATAGAAACTGGTGATCATGGTTAATAATACATCACACAACATTAAATTCTTTTAACAAGTAAAGCATGACCTTTATACGGAAGGTTCACCTCTATACAAGAGTTCAATTCCATGGATACCTTTATACGGAAGGTTCACATGAGAATCATAACTTAACACACAATTCCGGAGCCTTGTCTAACAAGACTTTACAACAACATTACTTTGATCAATTACCTCTTTACAGGAGGAATATCATTTACATGGAAGGCAATCAAAGTGCTCACCCCTATACGAGAGGATCAATCTTTGCTACACAAGATTGGTTTGGAGAATGTCTCATGATGCTGTACATTTAAAACTCCCTCTCAGTGAGGGAGGCATTCTTTTCCATACCAATATTGTCTCGAAAGTACCTGAACTTTGTCACTGACAAAGGCTTTGTTAACACATATGCAATCTGCTCATTAGTAGCAATGTACTGAAGTTTCATTGTACCTTTCTGGACCATGTCTCAAATGAAGTGATACTTCATTTCAATGTGCTACGACTTTTCATGAAACACCAGGCTTTTGTAAATCTTGATGCAACTCTAATTGTCACACCTAATAACTATATGCTCAATATTTTCACCGAACAACCCTGCAAGTAGATTTCTGTGCCACACTACTTCTCGAGAGGCAACACTAGCAACTATGTATTATGCTTTTGTAGTGCTCATCCCTACTTCCTGCTAGACCATGATATTATAGATGATCCCAGGCTATAACAGTAGTCAGATGTACTCTTACAGTCCACAATGCTTCCTACCCGGTCTGAGTCTGTATAACCAAGTAACATGACTCCTCCACTGGAGGCATATCTGAGTACATATGAAATTGTACCTCGAAGGTACCTAAGCACATGCTTAGCATCTATCCAGTGTTTGTGTCTCGGATCATACATGTCTATAAAAAGTGGGTTCTACTGGATCTGACCCAGAGCTTGACTCATGAAGTTTCCTCAAATTGGAAACCATTGGTGTTGTCATATATTTGAAAGAAATTATGCCAAACTTGCGCAATATATCCACAGTGTACTTCCCTTGAGATAGAAAAATTTCATCTTTTGTTTTCCATATATCAAGTTCAATAAAGTAGTGCATCAGACATAAGTCTTTCATCTCAATCTTTGAGGTGAGCTCCCTCTTGTACCAATAAATCATATGTTCCTCTCCATTAAGAAACAAATCATCAATAAACAAAACCAATATCAACAGTTGGTTCTTCACTACTTTGAAGTACAAATTTGGATCACCTTCACTCTTAGAGAAACCTAGTTTCTGAAGGTAGCTATCAATTCTGGAGTACCAAGCCCTGGGGGCTTGCTTAAGCCCATATAGAGATTTATTTAGATTGCAAACATGGGAATCCTTCCCATGCAACACAAGTCCTTCAGGATACTGAATATAAACCTCTCCCTTAACCTCACCATTGAGGAAGGTTGTCTTCACATCCATCTGGTGAATATTCCATCTTAGAACAAATGTGAGTGCAATCAATTCTTGGATTGTGGTGTACCTTGACACAAGGGAAAATGTCTCATCATAATCGATGCCTTCTTTACGAGAGAAACCTCTGGCAACAAAGACATTGTGTCCATCTACTAGGAAACTTATGAACAAAAATATTAATTAATAAACTTATTAGTAAGCAAAATACAACTATCACTCTAATAGGAACCACTCCACCCACATCCCACTGATTTAGGGATTAGAGAATTTAACTAAGGAGACAACAAGGAGACAATGTAGGAATTTAGGTGCACACTTAAAGATAAAGTGACACTTGTTTTATGAGAATAAATATTAGAGAATTATTAAATTAAATAACAATTTTGCATGAAGAGACACTTGGCATGGATATTTTGGTTATAAAAGAAAGAGAGGAGAAGGATAATGGACTCTCTTGCTCCCTAGTGCTATATGGGCATCGTAATTGAGAAATTATCTTGTGATTCTTGTGAGTTGGGTTGAGATTTTTGGGGATTGGGGGATCCCCGCAGAAAGATTGCATTATGTGTTCTTACAACCCCAAAATGCTCGGGGGTTTGAGGGAAAGAAGAGTACCCCCGATATGGTAGGGAGGTCAACCAAGAGGTCTTCGGTAAATCGGGAGTTTGGATGACTAGATCAAAGCGGCAGGGGACATCGGCTACAACAACCTACAACCATCAGAATCGGGTATAATGTTCCTTTTTTATGTACAAGTTGAGTTTATGCAATTTTATTTATGGATTCATATTTGATTTTCAAGATTTAAAATTTTCATATGATGTTAGGGCTACATAGATAGACTTTTGGGGGGACCCCGAAATGGGGGTCCCTATAGAAGTTGCCAGCTCCATCCAACCTATCCTCGTACCTTAATCCTGCCGATGCCATGACTCTCAAACTAATAACCACCTAAAAGAATCTTATGTTCTATGTTCACAAAGAAATACAAACTATCTTCAATGACTTTTACAGAGCCAAGCTCTGATACCATGTAGAAATTTGATAAAATAACAAATTCTCTTTATGAAATTTTATCAAACACTTTGAATGCAGAACCTTAGTTTATCATTTATACAAGTTATGATTTATGTAACCATTGTACAATAAATATACTGATAACTGAAACATAGACACTTATACATTCACCCAATGACCTAGCTGAAGAGATGAAGAAAAATGCATACACATTGAAAACTCAGAAATTTAGGGCCAAGCCCAGGGAAAAACCCTCACACTTCATGAGGGAAAACCCAGATATATCTTTATTAAATAGCATCAACTAAATTACAATGAAGACATTAATGCTTAAGCAATATGAAATACATTGGGAAATGTGCCATAAATAGAATAAAATACCAGCAATAAATGAAACTATACGGACCTGCTGTACGACCTCCTTCTACAACAAACTACCTTGAAATTTGTGCCAATGGATGCCCTTAATTTATGTTCCAATGTTCTTCAACAAACTACAGAGAACAACCTCAAAATTTGTGCCAAATACTGCTCCTCGATTTCTGCAATAATTAATGTTGTTGTACGAACTATACGACTTGTTGTAAGGATCCCTACAGTACATATTTTAGGTGCAAATCCCTTCTCCTCGGTATTTGTGCACAAGCAAAACTCTCCTCCTTCTACTACAATTTGTGCTCTCTCTCTCTCTCTCACAAATGGGTTTTCTCTCCTTTGAAACCCTATCTCTCTCTCTCTCTCTTTTTCTCTCTTTTGTCTTTCTGTGTGTTTTGGATCTCTTCCCAAGGTGCATTAAATAGATGACTTTACCTCCTTGAAACCCTAACTATTTCAAACTAACTTTTGAATGGCTAAGATCACTTTTGATCTAAGGGTTTACATTAAAAGCACATTAAATGTCCTTTTTAATCATTTAACGCACAAATACATTTAATAAAGTCATTTCACTTTTAAAACATAAAGTCACTTTTTATATTTCAAAAGTACATTTCCTAGGAAAGACAACTTATGTCCCCACCATGGTAAACAAAAAAAACATGGAAAGGGACCTTTCTCATTAAAAAATGTCAACATGATTTGTCATGGCATTTAAAAATTGTAGGAAACAAATTACAGAGAGGAGCCAACATAAGAGTTCTTGAGAGATGGCATGAGGAATGACTTTGAAAGAATATGTATTGTGTATGAATCAATTCTTGCTATGGTACACTTTTCTATTTACATAATAATTTATATTATATTATAAATTTAGATATACTCATTACACTTTATTTATATGTTTGTAGATGGAACACAAAGAGGATGAACAAAATCAAGCCAATCCACAAAACATTCGGCAATATAAACCAAGTAGAATATCATCTAGACGTGATGAAGAAATGAGGCATGTAAGCAATTCGAGTATTGATATCAGCTCGAGTGAAGAATGACAATCAATATAATTGAATATTAATGCAAGTTGTATGTTTTGAATTAAATGTCCATGAAAACTAAGCATTTTTTTGTCCTGATTGATGACCACAAGTTACCAATAAAAGTAACAATTACATATTGACATTTTAATTATTTGGACCTTTATATTGTCCCATTTTGTATGACGAAGGATCTCTTATTCATATATAATAAAACGTGTTTCTTGCTCTATTGTATTGTTTGATGTTGTAAAACGTTACATTGCTGATTAAATATATGGATGATTATATATTACAATGACTAGATGTGTAATATGAAGGTATAACACATTAATATAATCATTATATTGGAACAAAATAATTAAAATTTAAATGTCAATATTTTTATAAAAATATTTGACTTTATTATGATTTTTCCTACATGGTGTTTTTTATAGTGTGAATTAGTACGTACATGTTTCTTTTAAGGTATTAAGAACACCAATGCTTATAGTTATTATAAACACATCAATGTGCAATGCTCAAACAATAATGTGCACCAATGCTACATATATAATAGCATCGATGTTGTTATCTATTATAAACCTACTGATGTCCATAAATATCATTAAATTTATGTGATACTATGGTGCACATAATAACATAGTCATTGGGGCATATTTGTGCACTATCGACATTGGTAGGTATTTGTGCACCAATGACACTAGTGTTACCTATAATAATAACCCTAGTGTTATTAATGATATTGCATGCATGTTACTGCTGCAACCCGATCCCCATAATTTTCAAAAAATTATAGGGCCCCTCCTTTATTTTTTCTAAAAAGTTTGAAGTCTTTTTGAAAGTCTAGTTTTTTCCCTTAGTTTTTCTTAGAGAAGATTGAAGAAAGTTGTCTTTTTGGCTAAGGCATTTTTATCTTTTGGTGGTCGCGAGTTTTTGTTCTTTTCTTGCTGACCCGTTTCGTAGCATTTCAGTTATTTTTTCCAAACTGGTCGCAAGATTTTGTTTATTTCTCGTCAACCTTTTTCGCAACCATTTGTTTATCTTTCACTGAAATGGCCACAGATTTTTAGTCATCTCTCACCAATTGTTTTGCCAACTTTTCCTTATCTATCGCTGACCAGTCTCGCGGCTTATCTTTGCCGCCTCTTTCGCAGGTTTTTATTCTTTCTTTGCTGACCCTAGTTGCAATTTTTAATTCACCCGTCGTCGACTGGTTTGTGGTCCTTTTCTCACCTTTTGCTGACCAAGCCTTTTCTACCAACAACGATCGCATCGTTTCATTTTTTTTTTTTCCCGGCTCTTTCGCTTCTTGGTCATGGCATTTCGGGAACAGCTCTTTCAACCATATCTTGCCGACCGTTTCACGTAACTTGTGACAATCTCACCAACCATCTAGCAGTGACCAAGCCTTTCTCACAAGGCATTCCACCATCATCTCGCCACCTTTTGGACAACATCGCCCGTCCCTTTCTCCGCATTGAATCTCTTTCGCGTCGAATTGGTCGCCGCGGCTCAAACAATTAGGCCGATTGTTTCGTGGTGGATAGGGTAGAGTTGCCTAAATGCCCGACATGTTTTCTTTTGGGAAGCGCGTCGGCCAACGGGGGCATTAAAGGCACACCTACCCTCCTCCTTTTGCATTTATGGCCCACTCTTTATATAGGAAAACGGAATTCAGTTTTTTTTTATCATTGTTTGTTTGTTGAGGAAGCGAGAAAGTTTTCCATTTAAAGGAAACATGAATTTTGGCCAGTCATCTCTTGCCAAGTAAGCACAGTCAACAGGATTACTTTCACCCAGTCACCTCGTTGTTGCCAAGTAGGTCTTCTAAATGTTCTGTTTTTTTGGTTTTGCTTGAGGTTTTTGGTCGTTTTGATGTCGTTTAAGCGTTTACGAGGGTCGCCAAGATAAATTAAATCCGCATGGGTTTGGTGCTTCCACTTATTTGATGGCCAGTTTTCTCACTCTCTCGCCTTACTCTTATGATTTCAAGACCCAATCGCCCATAGCCATGCCAACACCAACCAGTCTTGTTTTGGGGTTTCACCGGTTGAGCTTTGATGCATTCATGTTTCCCTTTATCAGCTTTGTCCCTTGCGTTCAGCGACCACAAGGAGGGTTTTTGTTTTAAGCAATAATGCACTGTCATTTTGAGGTCATTGTTCTTCCTTCCACCGAGCACTTTCACATTTTCCTGCTCCACCATGACCCCGGGTTTTTGTTACAATAGCTTTGACAGCAGAAGCATGCTACTTTTGATGCTTCTCTCACACTCACACACAAATCAAGACATTTAATTCTTGTTGCCAGTATAAGAAAACAGAGTTTGCTTTATTGTTGTTCTTCCTTGCACTGCATTGCTTGTTTGCATAAAAGCTAAATTTGGTCAAACTTGAGCTGCATTTGTTTACTTAAAAGTTCAGTTTTGGCATGTATAGTTTGCATCTGGAGAGGCACAAATGAACACTTACGACACTCAAATTCTAAATCACGCTCATTTGAAGTAAATAATATGTCAATATTGTTTCCTCATTTGTTCTTCCTCTGTCCCAACAAGCCTGATATGCATAGGTGCTCTTCCAGAAGTAACGCCAGGCTAGTAGAGTCAGAATCAGACGTAGAGATTCTACTGGACATTGCTCTCGAAACGATGTTCAGAGACATGAATGCTATAACGGGAGCTGCCCCAGATTTTTCATGGAATGAGTTATATCGAGCCATTAGGGACACAGATTTCCCTAATGCTACCATTGAGGAATTACTAGTCTACAAGAATATCAAGAAATCTAACCTCCACAGAGCATCCACACACCCCGAGCTATTTCCATGTTCAGAAGTCATAGGGTGGATTCTACCCCAGACCGACGCAACCTCTAGGATTGTCTCAAATGTCAATGGTGAAGGACTTGCTTTTTTCGCGCTAGATCACATAACCGCAGCATACAGATTTCTCCCTCCTACTGTTACAATGACTGATGAATGGGTTAAGACGACCAAAATAGATCACTTTGAGTATGCAAAGAAAATGACAATCACTGAAAGGTAATTAAGGACAAGAATGAGTGGGGAGTATGAAACTCGACACCTGAGAAACCCCTATCGGCTAATAGCTCTAATGCTAAGCCGGATTTTCAGATCGGACAATGGGAATAATTACAAGCTCAGTTGGGTTCCATTAATGTATCATGTGGCCACACATGACACACGTTTCAATTGGGCCAAGATTATCTCCGATAGTTTGTCCTCAAATATTGTTGCGGCTCAAGGAGGTTTGACTTAGAAGAAGGTTGAGTTCTTTATGTCCGCTTATCTCCTAGGCTGCATACTTATCATACATCCTTTCCCTGGCTTGGGATGTGTTTGGAACACCACCGATCCTCCCCTCCACGTATCCTATCAGATACTCTGGACTCACAGGTACACAAGCCACTATAAGAGGATCTGTGAAGGTTTCATCATGCCATTGTACCGCTTGATTTTCAAAGTAGAAATGAACTGCATGTCCGAGAATGCCATGGCGGTCATTGAGAAATATGGGGATTATTACTTCTCCATGGAAGGCACATACATAAGGATGTACGAGGGAACCAAACCTCCTTCTCTACTGCCTTAATATGCCACCGACTTTGTTATACACAAGGAAGCCGTTAGGCAAGTCTTTGTCAATGGGATTGGAAGATTTCTTGCAGACAAGAAGAAGTAAGTCTACCCACCAGTGCCATTCATGATCGGAGCATATAAATTAGCAAAGGCTAAAGATGGTGAAGAATTTGTCCAAGACTTAGAGGATTTCCATTTTGGTACAAAAAATTTCAGAAGACATGATCCTCAAGGCAAGGTCGCTGGCCATTGTACTTCATGCAGGATCACCTTCGAGTATGCACACTTGTTTTGGAAATATGAGGAGTTCTATCGAAGCGCGAAAAAATGGCTGAGTTAAATAGGCGCTATCGTCCCAAAGGTGCAGCAATCTCCAGTTCCAAATATAATACTACCGAGGAAGATGAAGTAGAAAAGCAACGTCAAGAAGCATTAGCTATATAGTTAGCAGAGGCTGAGAAGAAAAAGCTAGAAGAAGAAGCTGACAGGGTCCGAAAGGAACAGGCTGAGAAAATTCAGAAGGAGGAAGGGGATAGACTCCAGCAAGAAGAAGCCGAGAGACTTCGTAAAAAGGAATTGGAAAAGATACAAAGGGAAGAGGCTGAAAGGTTGCAAGAAATGAGAGAACAAGCCGATAGAGAAGCAGCAGAGCAGAAAAGGAAAAAGGAAGAAGAGGAGAAGTCCAAGCAAGCTGTGGAACCTAAGAGCCCTGAGGTGCAAACTATGGAAACAGACCCTCGAGAAATAATCACTAGAGGGCATCTCCTACTTCTAGGGATCGAGCTCACCCCATTCATGCCTTCAAAACAACACACCGTAGCCAAGATGGACACGATATTTTTTGACTCCCAAAGAAAGGCTGTCATGAATAGGTCCAAAAAAAGAATGAAATGTCCAACCTACGAGGATGTTGTGACAATGACGGAAAGCACGGTTTTCGAAGGTACTCACCAGGATCCTCAGTTCACGGTAGCATTTAACATAGCCACATCACAAGCAAGCGCCGATAACGTCAACAAGATGATAGAGGACGTGAGAGCATGGAAAGAAAAGCTCTTCAAAGTGAAAGACAACCTGATGAAAGAAGTACGGGAAGGTCAAGAATTGAAGAGGAAACATAACGCCCTTTTTTCTGAAAAAGAGTAGATAGCAGAGAAGAATGAACCAGAAGTCTGAACTAGCCAGTTAGAATCAAGCAAGGTAGCCTCCAATCGACACGTTGGGGAATTGGAAGCTAAGATAGAAGAGCTAGAGAAAGAGAAAGGAGCTTTGATTGATCAACTAGAGGAAGCGGATAGTAGAAAGCTAGACATATCTCTGTTATGTGACCAAGCTTGTAAAATCCAAGAGCAGATATATCAGTCTTAGGTGATCCTCACAGAAAAAATATACAATATGAAGCTAATGATGGCCCGATTGGATGAGATATCGCCTGAGTCACAAGCAATCAGGCAAAGGCAGTTTGAGGTCGCAGGGGAGATTAAAATCCAAATGGTCTTGAGAGAAACAAACTCCGAGTACCCTGAACACTTGCGCCCTAAAACCGTGGCAGATTTGACGTCAGAAATGAAACTTCTGGAATTTTGCAGGAAGGCCTCCATAAAACTAAATAGTATTGTCCTAAACACTGTTCACGAGTGTTTGGATTCATATGAAAAGATCCAACAAGTTCATGAGAAGTGTTATCTTTCTCCACTCCCTCCAATAGATGAGCTTCCTTCAGAAAATCTGCGTATGATAGAGCTGCAGGATGGATTGAAAGGAGAGTTAGAGTATATCAGAAAAATGGATATCCTCACTGAAGAAGGCATACATCATCTCGTGGGGCAAGCATCCATGCATGCATATTTATTGGAGGATAGTTGCATAGCTGCGGAGGAAGGAAGGGCATGCATTTAAAATCAACTATCATATCACGAAGTCTCTTTACAAGTTTTAGAACCTGACAGGCTTCTCATCTTTTCTGAGGAGGCCAACGCTTGGGGGGAATATTTGTCTAGTTTAGTTGGGCACACATAAATTTGAATTTGTAATTAATGTTATATTCTCTAATGCATGGGTAAAATATATCTCATAAGAAAAAGGGACAGCTGGAAACTATTTTGTATTATGTGAGCACTAGAAGACAAAGTTTTGAGATTCCCTAGGGTTAGGGTACGAGAAGAGACAATTTTGTAAAGTTATAAATAAAAGAATAGAATAGAAGGAGAGGACTTTTGGCAGGTGAAAGGACTGGACTATTTTGTACATGAACTACTTTGCTGCATTAATAAAGAAAGATCCATTTGCCTGGGAAAAGCTAGCCCTGCGTTTTTGCTTGGGGATGTGTTGAATGCCTGTTGAATTATTTCTGCACCATTCATGCATATATTGTGAGATCATTCCTAACTAGCTTGAATTATTTCTTGGTTATGAATTGTCTTATTTCCTATGCAAATATCTATGTGTTTGATGAGTAGTGGAATGTTTTAATTACATCAGAGCTATCTCTATTATCTTTTATATTCTGCTGTAAATGTGCTTATAATAGTAAAACAACTATCTGTGAGATTCTTAGGTACATTTCCAGTATGTTACTCATATTTCAGATTTGCTCTCTGCAGGGATAAATTGATTAGTTTAGATAGTTTTAGATTATATTTGTTTTGATTACATGCATTTAGATAGAGCAATTGCATATCATCTTTAAATTTAAAATACATAAACAGTGGATCGGGCCGCAACCGATGAAAACGAATCTTTAAATCAGATACGGTAGTTGGGCCATTAACCGGACGGATTCCCCACAACAAACGGTGAGCGATCTAATTGGGCTTGCTTACTGGGGAGAATCCCTAACTGTCGGTGCTACGATTTTTGGGGCATCAACAATGCACGAGTAAGTTAAGTAAATAAATGGCACCAATAAATCATATTTAAATTGTATGCACCATTGCGATGATACATCCAAAATGCACTAGTTCTATGATACACATAGAACGCATCAATAAGTTATATAAATGGAAGGGACTGATGCATCATATTGAAATTGTATGCACTAGTGCTATAATACAATAAAATGCATCAGTGTGCATGTGTGTACCATCCGTCTAGTGAATTAACGATAAAGAAAAGCAATGGTGCTATGAATCATATTACATGCCCAGGGGGTTATATAAATTAAATGCACTGGTGTGTGTGTGTGTGTTTGAAACACATTAGTGCATCATTTTAAGTAATCCACACCACTAAAAAAACTTCCTCTATAACCTTTTTTTAGTTATAATAAACATCCATTAAAATGTCCTCCAAAACATCTGTTACCAATGGAAAAGGTTTTAGTGAAGGTTTTTTTTTTTAATTTTTCCCAATCTTGTAACTATAGAAACCTCCACTAGAAGGTGTTTTCTTTGTAGTTTCTTTAGGTGTTCATGCTCAACTAGTCTTGGCTTCTTTATGAAATACAAAATAGCAATGTATCAACTATGCTAGGTAGAAAAGTTGGTTATTTCATAAATGTATGCATTGGACTCTCCTACTTTGTTGGTTTAGGTCATACTGACATTCAGAAGGAGAGATCATTACTTATATTTGTGCATATGTTCTCTTCTCCTTTGTTCCACATGAATACTTAGATTTGTGTCTCACATCTTGACTTGGAATTTTCTTAAGACTTTAAGACATGGTATTGAATTTGCCAGTGATTCACCTACCACATTTGATGACTTCAATTTTATTAATTATGTATTTCCAAAGAAATATAAAAATGATACTTAATTCAGTTATAACTCAAATGCATATACAAAAAATCATTTTTTTTAATGATTTTTTTTTCAAAATGCATGACATTAACCTCTCATGGAAATGCTGGGAACACATACATATAAGAGATTTTAACAAATCACAATTAACATGGTTCATAAGGTCGAACTTAAAGAATTCATTCACTTCATATAATAATTTTCAAAACATATCCGTTGCTTTTAAACCTTCAGTGAGTGACACTCGTAAAACCAATTATGATGAAGATAAACCATTTTTGTGATCGATAAATAACAATAAGACATATTTGCAATGAAATACAAATTCCGTTAAAGTTAATTATCTTTGCAAATTGCCATGCAATGATGAGGATGGAATGCATATCTAGATAAATCAAGTCAACTACTCACTTCGTTAATCTACATATGAACTAACAAAACAAAAACTCCAATTTCCATACACTTGAATTGTACAATATCTGTTAGTGTTTAATATGTTGGTAAAATTGGAAATCTCCATTGACAAGATCTTATATTCTTGAGATTTGACATAGTGTATAATCAAGTAGAACTTAGAACAAATCCGATTAAACTAAGCACAATGAACTATATAAAACACAACCTATGTGCATTTGGGATGGTAAAGTTGAAAGGTACATAGATTTATAAAGTACGTATAGATCCATTCAGCTAGAAATATCAAGTTTGGTAAATTAATGTACTTTAAATATATATAAGCTACAATGACATGTAAATTCAACTAATTAGTAAACATGTAGTTAACTGAAATAGAATGGATGTTAATACCTTAAAGTCTCGAACACCACAAATTCCCAACCAAACACTTTATGTTGTAGTACACCATTGGAGGAAAGAAACTATAAAACTTCTAATGTTAAGAAAGCATAATTACAACTAATAAAGCTATCATGGTTTTTGGAAAACACATGTATCCTATGCCATTATTTGCTTATTATGATAATATTATAGAATTTTGTGTTACCAACACTCAAGAGATAATCTATGTGATATGTGTCATATATTATGTAGCATTGCAATTTTGCATATCACAACAATACTATAGTAAATTGTACTATTATGTTGGTAATAAGGAGAATATTATAATGGAACAAGATCCTAACATAGCAATATTCCATTGATGTAAGATATTTTAAAAAATCACATAGATACAAATCACCATCCCAAGATGATCAACAAGGCAGGACACCAAACACCCTCAACAATTTTAGTACCAGAGTGAGAAAAAATCATGCTATCAAAAAACTCACACCATAACCAACTTCCATGTCGACCAAGCTATAAGTAATGCCTTATAAACCCATCATTATTTTTTTTTTACATAAAAACTTAAGAATGACTTATATAAAATGTGACACATAGTAAAATACATGTATGAAATGTTACATTCTTTGGGTAAATGCCCATTCTTTCAACTAGGATAAAATTATGTAATAAGAAAAAATTGAAATGAGAAAATTTTTGTGTGCATCAAAAAATAGGAAAAAGAAGTGAATGGGAAAGAAAACACACACCATTTGGTTCAAGAGAAGTGTGTATGATTTGGGAGAGTTTCATACAGGTATTGATTCTCAACATCGACATGATCCAAAGTGTCAAAACATGATGCTAGAGGCGAACCTATTCACCAAGAAGACATTCAGATTCAAAACAATGTTTTGGATAATAATAAAATACTTGAATAAGGGGAGGCAGGAGGGGGAGGGGTTCTCATTAGCCCCGATGGACATCAGATATTCACTTATTCCTGGAATTTAGGAGTAGAATCCAACAACATGGCGGAAGCCCTGGCCCTTTGGCAAGGCTTAAACCAAGCTCTTCTTCATGGCGCAAAGCAAGTAACGGTAGTAGGGGACTCCAGGATGGTTATCCAATGCATTAACACTATGAATTTACCAGCATCCATGCGACTTCGTCAGGTTCTCCAAAGAATAGCTCTACTCATCCCTCTTTTCCAAAACATCGAATTCTTCCACGTCCTCCGGAAGAATAATGGAAAGGCTGACAAAGCAGCAAACGAATCAATCAACTTAAGGAAAGGATTTCTTAAAGTGAATGAAGAAATTAATTGGGTCTCTATCCCGTAGCTCCATGAGCTCGTCTCCGAACATGCATGTTATGGGCATTTGGCATGGGAATAATCAGGCACGTGTCTTGTGCCATCTTTGCCGGATGGATTTCGTATGGGGGTGTGATAAGTTCTCCCTCGAGGACATCTTCCTCCCCACCAACATTCATTATCTCCCTCTCTCCTCCGCACGCCCCTCATCAGCAAGGGTGACGGCAGCCTCGCCAAGGCTGATGATGAATTGTACCAGTATTCGTACCAGGGATCAAGGTGTTCAATGGAGAAAGATTTGCTTGCCTTCAATTTACCACCTGGACGTCTCCATGCGTGGGGGTTGGCTTTCATCAGCCCAGCTCAGTCTGCATGACATCGCCATAGGGGTTTTCAAAGCCTCGTCTAATTATTACAACATGCTGGTGCATGATTCTCAGGAGGTTACAAATCTCAGCAGTACGAGTTGTTATTTAAGGAATAGTACGATTCTGGGTAATGGAGCCATCCGAACAAGGCTGAAGGACTCGGAGGCATGCAAGTATTTAAGGGCAATTATGCCTAATTCAATTCATGGAGTGGACATCAGCATCATAAACGGCAATTTCCATTGCTTTGGCACTAAAAGATTTACCAGTCTTGTGATAAAAGAGGTCTCTACAGGAAGGTGGAAGTTGTTATTCCTCGACGTTAATCTGTGTAACCCGGTTAGCATTTGGCACTTGCTTAAAATCATGGCCGATACTGGAGACTCTGCGGCCTCTTCCCCGGACCCATGCTGGAATTGGAGGCGGAAATTCGGGTGCTCCGTCGTCGAGTTAGAAGACAGGGTGAACTTATGAACCGAATGGACGCGCAAGGAGGAAGGCGACTGGATAGGCTGGATGATGAAGTTGGGAGCACCCGCGAAGAGTTTGCGGTAGCCCTGGAGAACCTGGAGATGAAAATCATGGCCGCCATCGAGAACCTGGACCAAAGGCTACAGAACCTGGAATTAGCTATGGAGAACCTCCGAGGAGCCGGGAATTCAAGTTCGAGCAAGAATCCTCCTAAAGCAAACTCGTCTGCAGGGGCGCGCCACCGTTAAATCCTAGCTAGGTTCTTCTCTGTTTATCTATCTGTTTTTAGCTTTACTGTTTTCAGTTTTAAAATAAAAAAGTCCTGATCAGTTACAGGCATTTGTAATTATCGGTAGCATGACTGATAGACCTGCTGTAATTTTGGCTTGTAAGACAGTGGGTGGCTCTGCCACAGATCTTTAATATAAATCTTAACCGTTTTTGTCAAAAAAAAAATACTTGAATACAAATCACAAGGAATAGGCAATTGACAACAAAATATTTACTGTAATTTGATATGAACTTGTATGACAATCAATGCAATGCAAAGACATCTCTATATTCAAAATAAGAAGAAGTACAAGAGAAATACAACAGAATAACAATCTAATAATCAAAATGTCTGAATCTCTGAGCATGAAATGTTGTGGGCAATGAAGCTCCTTCACTACAATTCCCAGACTCCAAAAATTCAACCACTCGAACCCCCTCTCTTCCCGAAAGGAAGAACCCAATTACATTACAAATGATAAAATTTATATAAATTACATGACATGAGTTGTTACAATCTTTTAGGAAAAAAAAATCTATCCATAAGCCCAAAATTGACTAAATCTCGAATTAATTGCAAGAAATATGGAACTATTGAAATCGAATTCCCTTGAATCTGGAGATAACCCTTTGTCTGTGATCTTCATCCTTGAAATGAGATGCCACCTATATCCTATTATTTTATCTTCAAGCTGTCATGTTGGTTTTGAATTGCTCAATGAGAGTATTTTGGGAATGCCAAAACTCAATGGACTATGAATTGCTAAAAGATTGCCACTTGCACTCAAATCTGAAACTGTTTGATTCGATTTGATAAAAACAAGAAATTGAAAAATATTTCAAATGATCCATTATAGATATTCTTTAGTACTCATCCTTCTACCATTTAACACTTCAATAATATCATAGCAATTTCAGTTGAAACATAATTATTCAAGTCTAATGTAACCCCTCTCATCAGGTAACAAAATATCATGTCATCATTGTAGGAAATCCATAATTAAGCATCCTCATATCCTGCATTCTGAGATTAATCTGAAAGACTTCATAGAGCAAATGCATTTGATGTGTAATGAACAATCATTGAAGATCTTGAGGGCTCAAAAAAAATGTTAATGAAGAAAGATCTCCAACCAGTATACTCTAGAAACTGTAGTTGCTGGAAAATTAACCATTTATTTTTTATAATCATATATGTCCATCAACTCCCTCTTTTGTGTCATGTCCCCAATTTTGGCTAATTCAGTGACCATGGGTAAAAGGGGACAAAATAACCCCTAGGTAAATAATTTAATTTCATTAGGTGTGCATAGGATTAAATTTAGCCTAAGTGAAATGGAGGAATTATTTTTATTAATCTTAATTAATTTTTGTAATTAATTTCCTAAATAATGGAGCAAGTGGGCCAAGAGGGCGTCGTCATGGAGATAAGGTTTCCAAATTGGATCTAGAGACAAGAAAATAGAAATATGGCTAAATCAATTTGTGGATTTAGAAAAGAACAAAAGAAGGAAAGGTGTAAGAGTTGCTAAAATCCAGAAAATGGAAACAACCAGAAAAAGCAGAAGGAGGGAGCAATTTCCAAAAAGGAGGCTAGTTTACAAATCAATCAACTTTTACAAAGCAAGAAACATAGGGATACAAAGGGGGGCGCAGTTTCTAAAGGAGAAAACCTTGTAAGGAAAAAGCAAGGAAAGTATGTCCACTCATGGGTGAACTATTCTCATAGGTCACCAAGATATTCAACTTTCTCAGTAGGTCACCCTCAATTCTATAAACGAATGATTCCAACTCCATTTTTGATCCAGGTGGATATCAATGGCCACCCACCTTTCCAACCGGCTCAAAACATTTTTTTGGCAATTTCGGCAATATACTATTTTTAGTAGTTTTTCGGGTCCTGAACTTCCGAAGCCATTTTGAGGCCCTAAACGACATTTTTTCGGCGTTGAATTCTCTGGAAAATACGAGTACTACGCGCCTGTCATTTCTGTGTGCCGGAATCAAGATTTGCCATATGTTTTTGTATTCATTGAATAGATCTTTCCAATGAGCTATTGTACGCCCCAAACAGAGATCGTATGCAAGAGTTACGACCCCGGGAAGTTGATGTACTAACTTACCCAAACGAGGCCCACATGACTTTTGGCATTTCGTCTCCTAGGGTTAGGTTTTTGGAAGTCTAGGGTTCTTGACATTCCTGTTTATTATAAAAGGCCTTTAGAGCCTCATTGTAACCATATTGTTCCGAATGTGTGTAGCCGTCACATCTCTTCTCAGAGATAAGCCGCCACCATTCCAGCAAGCTTGTTTTCCGCTGCATTTTACAGTTTTAGCTTATTTCCTTATTGAATAGAAAACCAGTTTTACTGTACTCTGTTATTTTGTGTTAAGCATATGGTAATAATCTGTATTCGTTTCATTCTGCTCATAAAATTCGGATTAGTGGTATCCGATCGGTCTGCTCCTTGTCGTCTTAATGCGTGTCCCCAACGAGGTCAGGGTACAAAGAATTGGGTCTCGAGCTTGTTTCTCTTGAGGACAAAAGCTCTCGTACGCCCAAGCGACCTCTCATGGCAGGAGAAAAGAAAGATGACGAGACAGGAGATCCTTTCAAAATGTTGCTTGAGGAAGCCCTCACGCAACAAAGGAACGAGATGATGGATAGTTTCACGCAAATCCTTCGACAACTACCAACAAGCGACGCATCTTCCTCGAGCGGAGGTGCTGCCACGTTCAAGGTACAAATCAACTTTGATATTCCTATGTTTGAAGGTCAGATAGACGCAGATGCTATAGGTAAGTGGTTGAATCTACTAGAAGGGTATTTTTCTATCCATAACTTCTCGAATAGAGAAAAGATTACTTTTGCGCTCCTCAAAGCCGTTCACCACATCAAAGATTGGTGGGAAACTGTCTACGAACAAAAGGACACAGATGAAACCTCATTATTTTCAGTCACGGCCACCTGGGAATCCTTCAAGGATGCTATTAAGGAACAATACTACCATGTTGGAGGTTATGACGACTTGTATACCAAATGGACCACATTGCGACATGAAAGAGACCAAGGAGTGCAAGAGTTCACAAATATCTTCCATACCCTGTGCACCAAGCTGGGTATCAAGGATTCAGAGCGACATCTGGTGCTCAAGTATTGCGGTGGTCTGCATAGATACATCCAGACCGAAATGGAATTTATGGACATCTCTTCCTTGGGTGTGGCCTACTGATATGTCATCAAAATCGAGCAGAAGCTCAAACAAAAGACGTGGCAGTTTGGGCCTGGGAACCCCTCATAGCAAAAGACAGGAAAAGGCGGCCCCAACCTAGAGAATAAGGATGGAATGCATCTAAGGATGGAATTTTCCAGTTGGGGATTGGAAATCTCTCAGAATGGAAGGTAGAAACAAATATTGAAAATTTCGGACCAAGCTTGCTTAGGATGGATAGCACCAGCTGCTCATCCTTCTTCTCAATGCCACAATGTTTGCATTGCATGACCAAGGATTTTAATTTAGAAAATAACTGTTGTATGGTTTTGAAACTACTGGGTTGAAGAGTAATTAATTCATTCTCCAGAATATAGCCTCTCAACTCATCTTGCTTTCTGAAGAGTGCTTCAAGCTTCAACCAAACCTATTTTGGAGTCTTCAATCCTTCAAGGTGGAAGAGAAAATATCTGGAAATATGAATACACATGAAACCAAACACTTCATCTAATCTGTTCAGGTACTTAGCCTTCTCAACAGTTGCTTGAGGTTCGACCTCCTTGCCCATTGTGACCCTATACAGAATTCCGTTGCGCAACACCATATGCATATCATGCCTCCAATCAAGATAATTGAAGGGTGTCAGGATCCTTGGAGACAAAGGAACATTCAAATTCTCCATGTGAAACTGTCGGAGCGAATACAAACTGAAACCACTGCACTGAAAAACCTTCAAAATCCTGCAAAAAAATCTCAATTTTGGAAATAAACTCAGTTACTGACTCTACATATCTTTGCAATATAACAATAGGAACCTTCAATAGTGCATCACACCATGGAATATTTCCTTGGCAAAACTAAGGATATCAAGATGCCTTTCCCACGGACTTCTGTGGAAACTCCTCTGCTTTTGGTGCGCTACTAGATGCAATCGCTTAACCTAACATGCTCTAATGCCATGTGAAATTCTAGAACACACCAAGATCACAGAGCTGAGAATACCTCACAGTGAAAAGAATGAGCAGAAAAGATGAATTACAGTGAAAATTGTAGTGAAATGAGTAGTAAAATTAATCAAGCATTGGAACTCAAATCAAAACAGAAATGTGTGTTATGATCCATTAATCAGTATAGTCAACAGATATGTTACAATGGAAAAAATTCTATTATCATATGAGAATTTGAATCCATGTCAGTCTAGCATAGGAATTGTCACCACTGGAGTGCTCCAGAAGTCCCAAACTCAACTCAATTGAACCAAAAATCAGTTAATTGAAGATACTGTCAGTTAACTGAAGATATTGTCAGTTAACTGACTAAGGAGGGCACATTAGTGAGTTATGCATGCAAATCAATCAGAAAAGGGTGCATTAGATCACAATCAATGGTGATTGAAGCTCAAACCCCTAGTTAGAGTCAAGAACTTAGGTGGATTGAACTAGAACACTGAGTTAGCTCCTAAAATGTAGGGAATTGAATCTGGTGGTCTTAAAATCATGCATGCAGGGTGCATTAGGTGGCTAATGAGTCCTATATGACATCTGCAAACCACAAGGGGGGAAATAACATCATCAACTATTAGGAAAAGTTAAATAATGTTAAGTAGGACAAGGATGCAGTATTAATTATCCTAACACCATTAACCAATATGCCACTAATTCCTTATCCATTTTTACAACTAACTCTTAATCCATATAACCCACAACCCTAAAATCCTAAACATTAACCATTATAAACCCTAGTGCATTTAAGCCATACCACTATCATAACTAAGTTCTAATATTTAACACATAAATCAAATCCCTTTTAATTTATTGTTTGTATAATTCGTATTAAGAATATTACATGGTATATGAACTTACACATATTGTGTTTTCACTAAGTGGGTTAATTTTAGGTTATTCATATTTATTCTTTAATTCAAAGATGATATTAGCTTGTGTGGAGTATTATGGCTATTTTGACTTATGGGAAATAAGTTTTTTAATTTTTAATTTTTTGATAGGTAATAACGTGTATTCTATCTATAGAAACAATCAAATATATGTTTGGATCTAAAATTTTGTTAAATTAACATAGTATGTATAACATTTGCAATTATTATTTTTAAACCAAATTGCATAGCATTTGAGTCCCATAATAATAGGCTTCTAAAAGTAATGATATCATATGAAATATTTATAAACTAGAAGTTGCATTTGCATCCTTATATCATGTTTTCATATAGGAGATTGTAAATATATGTTTACAAATCCAAACCAATTCAAACCAATATCATAACCAAGTTCTAATCTTTAACACATAAAATCAAATCCTGATTTAGTTTAATACTTGCATACTTTGTATTAAGGATGTTTCTTGGTTTATCAGATTGTGTTTTTATGAGTGGAGAATAGTTGTGCATATTTGTTTTATAAATATGATTGAAGAATGATTGGGTACATATTTTTCAATTTTGTATATAATAAAATTACCTATACATATGACCAAATTTTCACAGCCTGCATGGATCTATAACCATGGTTTTGTTTTCTCTATAATTAAGTCAATCTATTTGCTTCTCACTGAGTCTATTAATCACTTCCATATGTTGCACTTCATGATGATAAGATTACAATTTACAATTTCTTCATTTTGTTAGACTTGTCCATACATAAATATTCTACAAACTAGAAAAGAATGTGGGCTTCTACAAACTAGAAAATAATGTGAACTATAATAGGGATTTCACAGGTAAAGTGATTTGTTGATAACATTCTAAGTAAATTAAACCAAAATTTATTTATGTAATACAGTGTTAGAGTGCATAAATGTATCATTTATATACTTTGTATCAACTAGAGTTCATAGCAAATGAGCATACACATATTTTGTTCTTAAAGTATGCCATTATCCAAACGTTCATATACTCTTTCTTAAATTATTATACTTTATATTACTAAAAGTATATGAACTAAAGGCATGAATTTACTACATTTAATGTGAGCCTGTGTTATTATTTCAATAAAATTCTCGATTTGATCTCATGCTAGTATTTTTTTGGTTTAACATCATATCATAAATTTATTTATATGGTTATCCACAAAATTGTTTAAAAATAGATTGAGTAATTAAAAATAGATCAAATGAAGTTTATAGCTAAATTTATATGATTATATATATAAAGTATTTAAACATACATTAGATATCCAAAAATATATTAAATTAAGTTTATAATCAAAAGCAATATCATTTTATTGAAATCACACATAGATTAAGTTAAGTTTAAAGTTACATAAATTTAAGTTTATAACTGAGAGGACTCTCGTTCCATTGAAGTTACATATAAATAAAGTTATGTTCAAAGCTAAGTAAATTTATCTTTTATAAACATAGTGGAAAGTTAAGTTCAATATCAATCTCAAATACTTAATTTTCATGTATTGCATTTCAAAGTTACCATAATTTCAATACATTGGTAAATTGTGAAATTGCTTAAGCATTAATAATAACATAAATTATTTAACTAAACTTAACTTATATTGCATCTCTAATTTAGATCACTGACATAAAATACATTTTATAAATAAAACAAGATCAACATGATATACATCAATGTGAACATGATATGAAAAGTGCATAACATATATGTTCACGAAATTATCAAAGTCATAATATATGTCAAATATATAACTTGACAAGTCAAATATATATAGATAGATAGATATATAGAGAGAGAGGCATCAAATTTACCTATGGCTTTGATGACAAGTACTAATGCCTCTAGATCTAATGACAGAGGCATCAAATTTACCTATTTCTCTAATGACAAGTACTAATGCCTCTGGCTCTAATGACAGAGGCATCAAATTTACCTTTGCCACTAGATTTAGGGACAGTAGTGCTTCTGTCATCAGAGCCAGAGGCATTAGTACTTTCACTAGATAAAAATGCAAAATAAAGAAGCTCGTATATCTTTGTAACAAAATCTATATGACCCTATGAGACCATTGCATCTATAACTCTATCGAATGGATCAATGGGACCGTGTTGCAATTTGTTATTTGGCTCAGTTAGGAGGATGGGAGGGTCGTCAATCAACTCAATGAGCAGAGGGTGGTCGGTCAACTTGTGGAGGAGAAGAGGACGATTGGTTGAATCGATGAGGAGGAGAGGGTGGTTGATTGAATAGTGGAGGAGGAGAGGGTGGTCGATCAGCTCAGTGAGGAGGAGAGGGTGCTTGATGGACTTATGTAGGAGGAATGTGTTCATTCGGCTTGATGAAGAGGAGCAGGCGGTCGGTTGACCTACGGATCAATATAGGATGGTTGGTCATCTTGGTGAATAGGATATTGTGGTTTATTGACCTATGAACAAGAGGGTGTTCGATAACCTTAGTGAGGAGGAGTGGGTGTTTTATGGACTTGTGTAGGAGGAAGGTGGTCGTTTGGCTTGAGGAGGAGGAATGGGTGGTCGGTTGACCTGTGGATTAATATAGGCTGGTCGATCATCTTGGTGAATAAGAGAGTGTAGTTTTTTTACCTATGCAAAAGAGGGTGGTTTCTCGGCATGTGGAGGAGAGGGTGGAGGAGGAGGTGGAGGTGGAGGACCCCTTCTCTTGAGTAGCCTAGCCACACTAACAATATGATGCACCAATAAATTCATATCATGGGAAAGTTCCAGCCATATAGTTGTGAGCTTAGGGACCTCTAAGATCTAGTTAATCATACAGGGTGCACTCCCTGTTGAACCAATAGTCCAAATAACTCATCAATCACTTACTCATATAATCCACAATCTGGCCTGCATTGCAAGTTAGGTATCTATAACTTAGAAATCTCATCAAACTCATCCATGTCCTCCTCATGTTGGGTATGAAGTTGTTGGGGAACCTCTTAACCTTGAACTGTAGAACAAGAAAATATAGAAAATGAGGGAACACTATTCCAAGAAGAAAGGTGGTGTCTAAATACACCATTATAGAACTTAAGCACGGAGCATTATGATCAGAACATCATAATGCATGTTGAGTATGGAATACATCTCAATTTCACACTTTGTACAACCCACATGATTCTTTTTTTATAGTCTCCAGATCTAATGAAATTCCTGAAAGTAAGGAAGATCTAATCCAAAAATAAGGGTCGTTGGTTCTAATGGTTTCCATAAAATATGCAATGTCCCAAAGTGTAGTCAGTTGTTGTAGTCGCGCTGACCATGATCTTTCCATCCATCAAGTTGTATGTTCAACCAATTTTTCAATCGTGCTTCTGAATTGCCTAGTCGAGACTCCATTCAACTGCTCCATTATTCATCTATAGTCTAAATATTGATTTTCTCCATAATATCTCAAGGTGTGATGAACCATCAAGATCTTAGGTACCAAGACCCCCCATCATAACTGTTTTGTATATTTAGGAGGTAAAATTACTTGCTTTGAACACCCCCCCATAATTGCAACTTCCTGAAGCCCAATCATAGCTCGAAGTTTCACAAACTTAGCTTCTGGTAACACCTTGGTAAAGATATCAGTGACCTGATCATCTGTCTAGCAATAAGCAAGTGAGACAACATTTTATTGTACCAACTGTCTCAAATAATGGACACGTAGTTCAGCATGCTTCATCTTTCTATGAGCTATAGGATTATCAACAACTTGAATATTACTCTGATTATCATAGTAAACAATAGTCGATGCCTGAACTGGAAACCCAATCTCCTCGAGAAGTTGACAAATCCAAACTACCTTTGTACCTACATTGACAGCACCACAATATTCGACTTACCTAGTCGAGAGAGAGCCTACCTTTTATTTCTTACACAAACAGACCAAGGGTCTAGAACTCAGTTCAAACACATAGCCAAAAGTGGAATTTCGATCGTCAATGTCACCTCCCTAGTCGGAATCAGTGAAACTAACCAATGGTTCTGTACTACGACAATACTTGATACCATATTTATAGGTTCCCTTAATATAGAGAAAAATTCTCTTTGCATCTTTCCAGTGGCTTTCTCGAGGGTTTTGCATGAACCGAGAGACCACACTAATATCAAAAACGAGATCCGGTTGACTGTGAGTTAAGTAAATCAGACTACCAACCAATTTTCTGTAAAGAGTGGCATTGATTCATGGAGAGTCGCAATCTTTTAACAATTTCACTCCCGAACGATAAGGTGTAGAACACGACTTACAATAATTCATCTTGAATCATTTCAAAAGGTACAAGGAATATTTATCTTAAGAAAGAAAGATACCATCATCCATTTGTAAAATTTGAATTCCAAGGAAGAAATGCAAAAGACCAAGGTCAATCATTTCAAAGGTATCTGCAAGGTGTTTCTTAGAACCCGAAATTAGATTGATATTATTTCCAGTTATGATTAAATCATCAACATATAATGCCACAATCAAAGTATTGCCATGAACATGTAATACATAAATATTGTGATCGGATTCACAACGTTTGAAGACAAGATTGACAAAGAAACGATCAATCTTCTCATACCAAGCATGAGGTTCCTATTTCAATCCATACAATGACTTCTTCAATCGAGAAACAAGACCATAATAGGTCACAAATACAGGAGGTTGATCCATATATATTTCTTCAATTATATCTCCATGAATAAATGCCCCTTTAACATCCATTTGATGAAGCTCCAATCCAAAACGAGCAGCAAGGTAAAGGATCAATTGAACAAAGTTCATGTTTGCAACAGGAGCAAAGGTTTCAATGTAGTCCATGCCTTCTTGTTGAAAGAAGCCCTTTGATACCAAACAAGTCTTGTGGCATTCAACAACATCGTCAAAGGTAAACTTAGTCTTATAGAACCATCGACACCTCATGAAATTATTTCCTTGCGGTTAGGGAACAAGTTCCCACGTTTGTTTCTTCTTCAAAGAATCAATTTCAGCAATCATAGCATTTTCCCATTTTGGCACACTCTAAGCATCATCATAGGTATCGGGATCACACGTGTCAATAACACATGCCATCAAGGAAACACTACCACGTTGTTTTTAACTATGATTATGTCGACCAATACTAGCATCACTAGCATCCAATATAGTAGATTCAATCGTCTTAACAGCCCACCGAGGTAAGCAAATTGGTGATTGATTCAAGTTAGCTATCCCCAATTATGTGAGCCAAGGAAGTCGGACTGTTGACTTCAACAATCATAGTAGACTGACTACCAGTTGAATCAGGAGTAGAATTCATTGGTATGGTCATGACTCCAATGATGGGCACAATCAATCCAGGCTCTTCAATAATGTTAAACGGATCACTATTTAATGGACCAGATGAGGAATTCAATAGATTATTACCTGAAATTGCCTCATCAAAGATTACACTTCTGCTTAAGATGATCTGATGTTTGACAAGGTCAAACAATCTATAGGCTTTCAACTCATCTGAGTAGCCCATCATGAAGCAAACATGACTCTGTGCATCCAACTTCTTTCTACAGTTATCATTGACATGCGCCCAAGAATCACATACGAAGGATCTTAGGTGTCTGGAAAATGGTTTCCTTCCATTCCACTTCTCGAATGGAATCATGTCAGTGACAGCTTTGGTCGGAACAAGGTTTAGGAGATAATTGGAGGAGTAAAGAACTTCTACCCAAAACTTCATCAGAAGGTATTTGGTCTGCAACATGCATCTGACCATTTCTACCAAAGTCTGATTCTTCCTCTCTGCAACTCCATTCTACTAAGGGGTGTGAGGAACATATCTCTGCCAAGAAATGTCATTTTTCAAGAGATATTTTTCAAACTGTTGACTCACATATTCGCCCCCATTGTCTAATCTCAAACATTTAATGGGTCGACCACACTATTTCTCAGTTAGTGTTCTGAATTCCTTGAATGTTTCAAATACTAGACCTTTATTCTTCAAGAAATATACCCATCTAAACCTAGAGAAATCATCAATAAATATCAAAATATACTTTGCACCTGCTAATGAGGGTTTGTTTATGCAAAAAGATCACTATGAACAAATTCTAGTTAATTATGCGCTCACCATGCTTTCCCTAAATCAAAAGGTTCCGTATGATGCTTTCCAAGCATGCATCCTCTACAAACTCCATCAGGTGGAACAGTCCTTGGGAGACCAGAAACCATGTTGTGAGTTACCATCATCTTCAAACATTTGAAGTGTAGGTGTCCAAGTTGTTCATTCCTAATTCGACTCATGTTGTCGGTTTGAGCAATGAGTGCAATCGTTGCTGTCACTATAGCTTATCAGGAGGAATCATAGAACTTTTAAAGTCAGTATTTGGGGTCCAAATACCCTCAAGCAACATCTTCCCCTCTAAGCCTAAGATCCTTTACACTAAAGTGATCTGACCAAAACTCAACAGTATTCTTAGTTTGCGTGAGTTGAGCAACCGACATCAAGTTAGCGCTCATACTAGGAACATGATAGGCATTGCATATTCGACCATTATGGCATTCAATATATACACCTCCAACAACAATGAAAACGTAGTCATCGGCTACATAAATATTATGTTCAGGAGCTCTACATAAGGAAGAGAAGAGAGAAGCGTCTTTAGTCAAATGGTGAGTGCTTCCATAATCGACTATCTATTCTGTCTGAGTGGTATGGGCATGTAACACCTGAGAAATACTTACAGAGAAGGTATAGTTTTCTATAGGTTGATTGATTAACTGGCCAGTCAATGCACTGCCTTCAAAGTGCTTGATTTTTTCTTCCAAATCCTTCACCTTCTTCTAACAGTTTTTCTCGACATGTCCTATTTTTCCACAATGTTGACAAGTATTTTTTTTCCATTCTTGTTCTTCAATGACAACTCTTTTGTAGGTTGGTCAATACATTTTGGTCAGTGATCTAGACGACCATGCTCTTTAATATTTGGCTTGACCTCATTTTTCAGCAAGTGAGCTTGGTGCTTGATACCAAGTTTCCCTTCTTCAAGCAACTTTTGTTGGTCCTTGATAAACAAATCACAAAAAGTATCAAATCTAAAATCCTTACCATCTTGTTTGTGTGATATCCAACTCATGTGAAAGGAGGAAAAAATACATCATATGGTGTCTTCAAATTCACTAGGACCAGTTCAATGAGTTGTCCATCCTTCATCGAAAAATCCTTGCCACATTCGTACAATTTCAATTGTAGCTCCTTACTTCTAGCTAAATAGTCCTCGATCTGATTAAAGGAAAGAGGTTCCAGAGAGATCAAATCTTTCTCTATCTACATAACTTCACCTTCATTTATCTTTTTGAATAGAGTCTTCATCTTACTTCAGGTGGCATGAGGACAGTCGATCCCACTTGGATGAAAGTGAATCTCCCTCTAAATGTAGGTTGTGATGACACCCACAGCTTCGTTCTTCTTTACATCGATGATAAACTTAGCATCGACATCCGTCAGATTAGCAATATCAGTCTTTGTGTACTACCACAATCCTTTTCTCTTCAACAGATTTCCATATTTGTAGCCCAAATTGCATAATTATGTCTAGTGAGAACAACATGTTCTATCTTGGAAGTCATATCCCTTATCTAACAGTTCTAGTCAAATTTCAAGAAGAGGTATCAGTCAACATATATTTAGCCTAGAGTTGATCAAACCATAGATCCAAATCAACACGATCTTTAGACAACAGGTCTAGGTCAAAACCAACATCTCTGATACCATGTTGTGGAACCTCTTAACCTTGAACTATAGAACAAAAAATGATAGAAAAGGAGCGAACAATATTCCAAGAAGAAAAGTGGTTTCTAAAGACATAGTTATAGCACTTAAGCACAGATCATTATGATCAGAAAATCACAATGCATGTTGAGTATGGAAGACATCTCAATTTCACACTTTGTACAACCCATATGATTGTCTTTTTATAATCTCCAGATCTAACAGATTTCCTGAAAGTAAGGAATATCTGGTCCACACATAAGGGTCGTTGGTTCTAATGGTTTCCATAAAACCCGCAATGTCCTAAAGTGTAGTTGGCCATTGTATTCACATCGACCACGATATTTCCATCCATCTAGTCATTTGTTCAAGCGACTATTCAGTCATGCTGTCGACTTGCCTAGTCGAGACTCCAGTCGACTGTTCCGCTAGTCGATTGTCGTCTAACGACTAATTGTCTCCAAAATATCTAGAGGTGTGATGAACCATCAAGACCTTAGATTCCAATAGAATCTTCCCATTATATGTGTCAATATCTACAAATAAATAAACAAAAATAATTAGAGAATTTAAATAAAATGCTACAATAAATTACATATGTTTCAAATAACAAAAAAAATGAAACTAGATATTTAATCAAAACATAACACTAATCCTCTATCATCTGGTGGATCATCCTAGGTTGAAAGGGAATTCGCACATCCTTGTTTGTCCATCCCTATGTATGGGTATTGCACAATATCCATGGTAAGATCATCCTCTCTAGCAAACATCTCTAGTAGCTATGAACTAATCCTAGCACGGAACTTTATCTAGCCCCTCTTGGGCATCACCTACCCCCAGATGTGCATATGTGCCTCGATCCTCGACCTAGAAGGCTGGTGATCGAATGACAGTTTAGTCATCAGACACCTCTAAAAAAAACAAACAAAATAAGTATGATCCAAAAGGGAATCCCATCCTCCCATCAAACACAAAATGACAGTGATCTAGGGTTGAACAAAATTGTTGCAAAAAAATGGTATACCACCCAGTGAAGCTAGTTCTCTGCACTGATGAATCTACATAATACAATAAAAGGAAACTAATGCACTACCCATCCATAGTATAGAGGGCCGTTATTGTGACCCTCCTCTGCATTGAATGTAAGAACATGCAACTAGACACCAACAAGTTAGAAGTCACTAGGGGTATTGATTTCTTGACAAATAAATCACTAAACATATTCAATCTAGCTCTCTCATGTAATGCTAGGTGGGAGATCAAGGAAATGGGTAGAATCCTCCCTTCTCCTAAATAGACTAATAATAAAATATATGTCCTCCTTTGTGGGTTGGTACCACATGTCGAGATTGGCCCTAAATGATTACATCGCATGATCCCAACGACGGATCAACTACACCAATAAGCGTGAGTTCCCTATAAGGGATGTATCTTCCCCATAAAACTTGAGGAAGCCAACATTCCTCAAGAGGGCATTAGTCTTTGTTGTAATAGGTAGAGGATACAAATCCCTCTCCCTATCCAAGGCCTCCCATGTCTCCTCTACAAAGTTGTACAGTTTGACCTATTGTTGTTGCCACTATCACCACCATTGTCCTTGACTGACATACAACATTTGTTAATAACATACACATGCATATATATATAGCTGAATTTATATAGCTGACATGTGATGTAATCAGCTTTATATATATATATATTTATATATATAAAGCTGGATTTATTTCTATTTGCAAAAAAATGTCTAAAATTACCAGTGCACCTAAAATAAGAGAATGGATTATTTGTAGTACTCTAATGTGTACCGCTAACGGTGTGACATAAATAACTATTATGCATTGATAATGCATTGTGGAATTTGGTAGTGTTCATCGTTCTCCCATTTTAAGGCGCGCCAATAACAATATTGTGCCACTAGTAACACAAGGCACCATGACTAATGCACTTAAAATAAACGTATGCACTAGAACAATGCTTTTGCAAATTTCAAAGTGCATCGACCTACTCGATTATTCACTAACTGAAAATGTCGAATGGTCCATTTATGAGATAATGACACATCACCATCAATGCTCAAATATTGTAACATGCATCGCATACCTAATGGTCAAATCGAAGATTCTATGTTTATCTAGTGCAGTTTCAACATTCATATGCATTGTTTTCAGTGCTTTTAGGCATTAAAAAGAGGATCACGATACCACAACACATTTTGCCTAACGCTTTTAGGGTGTGTTCATAATATAAAGAAGAATTGGTATAGGTGTCAACCTTATATGTTTAAATTGTGTGTGTCTATGATACCAATCACAGTAGTAGAATTTGGAAAATTAATGGCTAAGTGACTAAAAAAGTTAGTCACAATAGTGTTTTTAAGCTAAATGCTACTAATTTTGAGCAACCCAACTAAAAATGACTAATTTAGTCATGGGGTAAAAAAACAACTAAATAATAAGTGACAACTAAAAAAATGACTAATTCAGTCCATGGATAAAAATTACGACTAGATAAGAACTACAACTAGATTAATATGAATTAGGCCAAACATTAATATGCCCTCTAGAGATGATATATCCCGGTGGCCCATGAACATTTTTGAATTAGATATCTAATTGAATATTGCATCCAATAAGGAAGGTGAATGAATAATAGCAACTAGGAAGATACTCTCAAGGGCTTGATGAGTGACAAGCTAGCTAATTGGTCATGGAGAAAGCTAATCATGGAGCATATTAATCTTCCCTATGTTTCCCGCAATCTTTTTTAATAATTCCGACAGAATTTTTGACGGATTATTGAAATTATCAGTTTTAATCACTAAAATTGCATCAGAGAGGTGGTCCAGTGAAAATGGAAAATTGCAATTTTGAAAATTTCATAAATTTTAACACTGTGAATCCATCTACAATCTTAAAATTTACAAAATTGTAAGGGGTTCTCTGAATCCATATAATATACACATAATCAGGCCACATGACTTATGTGATGGATTAAGATTACTTAATTAGCTATATTAACTTATAATATACACTATGTGCTAATTAATTATACCAACCTATAATAAAACAGGGATGCAAATTACTCCATGAATTTCTACTAAAAATAGAAACAAGCATCTCGATCTTGATCATAACATCTCCATCCTCCTCCACACCATGGTAGCCCTATGACCATTTTAAGAATAGTTTAAATATTATAGAGAACCTTCAAATCTCATGGCGTAAAGATAAGAAATGATTATCATAAAATTTAATAGTGCTTAATACATAATACATCCTAAATGAAAAAGAGAACAATGGATCTATCCTAAATGAAAAAGAAAAAAATAGAACTAGATTTGTCGAATGCAAGGTTATTACTTTGTTTAGCATGTAAAACTCTTTTTCAAGAGAATTAGAGTCATTGTTTAGAGAGATTGGCAATGGGATTAAGACCTTATTCAAAGGCATTGAACAAAGGAATTCATTTTATTACTAGGAATGAATCTTGTAAACATTTGCATAACTAACGTTAACGAGCTCGAGCGTATTGGTTTCAGTGAACTTCAAATCTGGTGATTGTAAGTTCCAGAGGAGGAATCTTCCTGTGTCTATTGGGTCGCTTGATTACCATAGGGTTAAAAAAATGAAGATCTGGAGTGTAGGTTTCCATGCATCCATCGTTGAAGGAAAACGAATCCATTAGACCCCAAATATGTGAGTAAAGCTCAAGATAGACACTGGAAGCAGTGATATCATGGCAAATCCTAGAGACGAAAGATGGTAGTTTTGATGGGATTCAAAATCCCCTACTTCCTGTCAACGATGATGAAATTAGTAAGTGTGTCCATTGTTTGAATAAGCAATGGCGACACCGTAGAGCCCTAGCCTAGGGTGGTATTCACGAAGCTATGCCATTTATGATCCTGGATACCCACTTTTTGCAATTTCTTTAGTAGGGCAAGGAAGTCATACACTATATGCTCTCTTAATGTATTGAGGAGATGGGTGTGGGATGTAAAAGCAATGCTCGACATCCATACAGATCAGGAACCTCCTGCCCCTCCAATCATAGGCAATGCCATGAAGCATCAAGTTCCACCCCTTGTTAGATTTGAATCCATGAGACGAGTCCAATTTTAGGGCTCATAGATATCCTCAAGTATATTTGTCATGGCTTCAAGCACAATTTTCTCCCTTTGATTAGATATGGTGAGTGGGTGTTTTCCTTAGAGTCCAACTTGGGGATCTAAATGTTGTGCATAGTGTAAAATTAATAGGTGCGTTCACCTCGGCGTTTATAAATGTCGAGAATGAAGGAAACATAGATTTGGAAACTATTATGTTGGATTTCTTGGATTGCATGAGATAAAGAATAGAAGAGTCAAACCTGTAGAAAATCACCCATAGCTTATGGTATTTGCCAAAAATGGAAATCATGCCAAATCTTATGCAAGAATTAGTGAAGTTTTCTATTTCTGTTAAGAGACAGATAATTATGGGTTTTTGTGCTCTGGTAGGAGGATAGATTAGCAAAGCCCAGGATGCCCCTCCAATTTGAGTTTGGATAAAAGGGAAGAACGTATTGTCACAAGGGAAGAATACTTGAATATGAGAAATACTGATTTTATACATTTTTATTCTAGTATGCATAGTTTTCAAGTTTCTATAAAAGAAATTTGTTGAAATCATGTACAAAAGGAGTGATAAATGTCTTCAATACGAAGGTTCACTTTCTTTATGGTAATGTTCACACTCATGCTTCCTATTTTGTTTTCATTATTCACTTACTTTGAATCTAAATCTGACTTATCGTTGTCAAAACCAGTAGCATAATATTATATTTTTCCACTGCAGACGATGTTACCAGGTTCATGGTACAAATCCCATCCACAACCATCCTGCACCAAATTATGCATCGGCTTGTCCAACTCTAGACATTTTTTAGCTTTTCTTGCTATTGAACTTTACAATAGTTTATCTTTTAACCATACTCATTTGCATTGAGATCTAGAAAGACATTAAAGCTTTGTCCGGGAAATAATTAATAAATTATCCACATGATTTCTATACCTTTTGATGATAACAAAATTAGGTAAATCATATCACAAAGATTGCCCCATTGTGAACTGATACCACAAATTTTCCACGAGAAAAATCACAAGCTAGGTAAGATGTACTATTTTGTGCATTATTTTTTAATTAGAATTTAATCTTCCTCATCTTCTTATGCAACTGTGCTTCCTTTCATGGTCAGATTCTCTAGAAGAACTATAAAAGAAAAAAAGAGTACACTGTGAATGCCAAGGCCCAAAAGAGAAGCAGTCGAACCCTAGGAGGCCCAAAATCAATAATGTTGTCAAGTGTCAACTCTCCTAACATTCAAGGTCAAGAAAAAAGTGGGTGTTGAGGCTCCCTATGTCCAATGGTTGTGAGTTGTGGAGATGGTCGATCTACCAGATTGACTTATAGTATTGGAGAGCTACTGATGATGCCACTATGAATGAAATAATCCAAGAGCTAGAAGTGTGGGGTGATGATCTTGGAACTAGAAATATGGGAAGATCAATCTCTGAGTGTTCTCTCGTAAAGGTAAACATCACATGAAGGGAATAGGGAAATACATATTTGGTCCTTGTACTGTGCAAAAATTATCAGGGAGCCATGATAATCTAAATAAGTAGTGAAAGCAACGATGAATTTTATAATAGGTAGTGCGTCTAACAATGAAGTGGTCTTCTAATTCAAATTCATGTTTGAGGCATGCCTAAAATTAAATGTGGAATCAAATAGCAATTAAACAAAGGAACTGATATTTTTTATGAATTCAATACCTAGTATAGATATTCTTAAATGGTGATTTGCACAACACACTCTTGTGCATGGCATGACATAAGAAGATTGTGCACATTATCCTTTGGTTCTCAGCAATTCTTGCAGATATCTGTGTTACAACTTTGTTTTTTGCTCCTTGATCTTACAGTAATTATCTTATTTAATATAGATAGGATCTTCCTTTACCATGCTTTTATGGGAGTGGTCTTTGCACTTCCACTTCATATTCCACATTGATGTACTTAGCAATCTCATTCACCTATTTGTGGTTTTGTTGGAAGTGGGGTAAGTGTTTGTTCAACAAAGGTGTAATATTTGTAAGTTGTAACATTAGACATGTCTCACAGACCAACACTGGTGACACAAAAAACAAGGAGCATCAACTGCTTGGTTATGACTCCTTACATAGACAGATGCCCTCTTGTTATGTAATCAATTGTAGTTAAATCAAAAAATGCACTGATCCAAAAGTGAAGTAAGTCATAAGTGTCATAATCCTTGTGCAAGACTTACAAGCATATAGAAGCACTACATAGCTTGCCATGGTTACTAAAGGATGTTGTTCATGGGCATCAAAACAACACTTACATACCATATTTCCTTCATCACAAAACCCAAAAAGGACCCAGGATTGGGCCGATTCATTAACAGCACCAAAAAACCTATAAAGGTTACAACATATAGTAAAAGAAAACTAAAAGGAGGCATGGCCAATGTAATAAATAGTATACATGGATCTCAAAGAAATTGGCAAGGATGACCCAACTTCTAATTTATTAATCTCCTAGGGATGGCCCAGCACAACAACCATATGTAAGACTGAAGTGATGGAGTTGATCCTTAACTAATAAGGTATTATTGCATGCCACCCTAGCACTCCAATTCTATAGGAAGAGTGGGACTTCCAAATACCCTCATGCCTCCCAAGCCATCTTGTTTCATTTTCTTGAGAAGTCTATTAGTATCTTCAATTAAGTTGATTAGCAGATAAATCACAAGGGGATTATTTTATGGTTTATAAGCTTGATTTAGAGGTCTATTATTGCTCATCAAACATATAGAAAGATGTAGAAAGTTTTAGGGTGTCTTCAAAGTACCAATGCAAGGTTTGGAAAGTTTTTGGGTTTCTTCAAAGCACTAAAAAAGCTTGAAATTTTCAGTTTCCTTCAAGACGAACAACAAATTTAGAAACTCATTGTTTATAATGTTTTACTTCAATGAATTGATTGTGGGTGTATTCAAAGCATTACGGATATTTATGAATCTTTCAATGTTGAGAAGGTTTTTACTTGTATTTAAATAATAAAAAACTTTTCAAAATAGCCTTTGACATAGTACCTCACCAAAATAGATTTGAGGATCATAAGTTGTGGGGATGAAAATCAGATAGTGTTGGATACCGTGATATGCTTGAAGAATGTATAGGTTCTTAAGTATTTCTAAAAATGAACCCTCTAAGCTTGTCATTTAAGTTTCCTAAAGAGTTGTCCTTATTTTTAGAATGTAAGTATATACTTGAGGAAGTGGTGTTTCCCACACTTTTCCTGAGGCCTTTTGTAAATGGTAAATGCCATCTTACAAGCTCCATATTGAAGGTTTAATACTATGTAAATGTCTCCTAGTGTTTTGTTAGATGGCATGCTTTAAGTGCTTTGGTTTTATGTGTGTAGTGTGGAAGATACATGCAATTATGTGAAGGTATGATGAATCCTGCATAGGTTCCCAAAATTGCGGAATTGCAATTCTGACATGGAAATTGCTTTCAAATTGTGTATTATCAAAATTATTTCAAATGAATAAATATTGTATGGTGAATATAGAGACACTTACATTGATTAAATACAACATCACATACACCAAGAAACATGATTGGTCTCCCCATGTGTGTTGTGAATCCCCATGTCAGGTACATGGATTCACTTGATATACTCCTCCTAAATGTATAGGTGTGGGGCATGTGTTCTCTATGGGATGCGTGTTCCGTGAGTGGCAAACATGTAGGCCTCATGTGCCCTAACTTGTTTGATACACAATGCGAAAAAAATAATGTAATAAAGGAGTCTTTTGGCCTTCATTTCATACACCTCCATTTAGAAAAGCTTGCATCTATGCGCAAACAAGGAGAATCTTGAGATTTTAAGTGTTTGTTGCATCTAAATTTGGTGATAATTTTTCTGCAATTGTCATTTGTTGAACAACAACATTCTTTCTATATCCATACAAATTATGGCTCAATTATCAAGGGGCCCAAAGAGACAAAAGGGTGTTCATGTTCCTCCTCCAGGTCCAAGTGTCATTGTTACTAGTTGTGTCTTGGAAGTGGAGTCATTGTTGTTGGAAATAGAAGCTCCAACAACAAGAAACTAAGTCAAGACAACAATTAAGTGTAAACATGTAACCATAGGAGTAGTGTTTATAGGTAAGGTTGTTGATGGTGGAAGTTGCTTTTGGACATGTCTTTTGTTGGACACCCATATCTATATGTCTATGTGTTTCTCTGTCAGCTAACTTAGATTTTTCATTTTAACAAGACTTCAGGTCTCATCACTAAATCTTGGTTGAATATAACACTTGTTATAAGCTTATTGAAAATCCCAAGTAATATGAGTGTAGTTTCTTCAAAAAAAAATCATGTGCATGTTTGAAATTGTGCAAATGTACCTTGTTCTTTAACTATCAAATGGATCCAAGTTGAGAAATGTTTTTTATTGGACATATTGGAATAATCCATCTTTTATTTTCAATGGTTTTTTATCTGTCCATAATCAAAGAGTTGTACCCCAGTTTCTAGCATGTGTTTAGCTTTCAAAAAAAATGCAGTGGCACTGCTTCTTCCAAGTCCTCTTAGTAGCAACAATGTAAAAGTGGTATATATAACTTCTTTTTCCTCTATCTTTTAGTGGTGTTGATAAGTTGATGACTATCCATATGGGTTTAAATGTTGTATAACAATTGGAAAATATCACAGCTGCCTAATGCTACAATGCAAAATTATTTACTTACAAAGAGCAATGGGTCCATCATCTACTTGGAAATCTTGGTAGCTTAAAAAACTGATGTGAAAAACATCTGACTCCTTTATACAGGTAGACCTTAGATAACTTACCCTATAGCATTGAGGAATGTTTTAAGTTTAGAGTGGGTATAACATTATCTTAGAACTGGAATCGCCATTGCAAATGGGCACATAAAATAAGATAGATAACAACAGGCTTTACAAAATTTATATTGTAATTGTATTTTTTTGTTATTTCTAGCTTTATATATGCCACCAGAAACAAACTATGAGGTGGAGTTAGTAAAACTATTATTTGCCAAATTGATTTTCATTTGCAAAGTGGAAGTTTGTGTTAAATTTTTATAATGCAGATCTGATTTGATAGCAGTAACAGTCTTTTTCACTTTTTAGCAAACTTTTAGCATGTAATTCTGAGATTATAAACCAGTGGTAAAGAAGAAACAACCATTCACAAGAATGCAAAAAATTTACCTTGTGGAAACCTTTTCGGGAATAAAACCCCAACAACGAATAATCTTCCTTAATATGAGATGAGTGAATTTTACATCAGAAAATTTATAGAGCGGACTTTTACATTAGCCTCTAGGGCACACATGCCAAGAGAACATGAAGATGAAATGCCAAGAAAATATAGGTAAAGAACTTCCCTGTTGAAATAGGCCATTGTAGACCCTTCAAGTGATGATGTCGGCCCTCAAAGAGATGATTGCTGCTAATTGTTGACTGATCCAAACACTTACAGCCTGTCATTGACTGATCAAGCCTTCTAGGTTTCCTATTGACTGATCCAAACCCTTATAGGGAAGCGGCAAACTGAACCAATCCCTTACATGGTTGCGGCTTCCTTAACCAAGCCCTAACAGGGTTGCCGCTGGCTTAACCAAGCCCTAACAAGGTTGTTGTAGATTGGAACAAGCCCTAACAGGGCTGCGACTGCCTTAACCAAGCCCTGACAGGGCTACTGTTGATTGGAACAATCCCTAACAGGGTTGCGGCTTCCTTAACCAAGCCCACTAGGGCTGCAACTACCTGAAATAGGCCCTCCTAGGGCCGCAACTGAGTGAGAGAGGCCCTTCTAGGGATATAGAAGACCCTCGACAGCCTTAAAAAGAGAAGGAAGCTCTGATAGGGACCTCGGCAACCTTGAAGAAGAGAGGGAAGCCTTGAAGAAGAAAAACATGAGCCTGCTAGCTGATCCAAACCCTCAAGAAAACATAGCTAAGATGAAGAAGATAAATAGCAGCTGAAAAATACCCCAACGAATTCTTAGACAGAGATGAATTTTTTATTGAATGGTGTTTGATGTGTGTTTTTCACTTGAGAGGGTTCCTCATTTATATTCCATCATTGAGTAATTCAAGGGGTGACTTCCATAAGTCAAGGTGTCAACAAATAATATAAAATACATTAGTTGGGTTCTTTTAATTTCATTGTGGTATTTTAACACTTTAATAGAGCTAATGATATTTCATTTGGGCTTTTAACTCAACCTTCTTGGGTAAGCCACCTTTTGGCAAATTCTTAGCCCCTTCTCTTCGTCTCCATGGTCCACTCGTGCCAACTCAAGTACATTATCATATATTAGGAAGATTATTCTTTGGGTGTCTTATTCTCCCCACTAACACCAAGGTCCCAGGCTAGTTATTCCAACAAGGGGTGGCCAGTCCCTTGAGGAGGTCTCATAGACTAGTGACCAAGGAGAGGATTACATCACACATCACTTGCCTAGACTCAATCTAGGGGCTTCTGGTGATGGCCTGGTAACTAACCAGGTGCCTCAGCCCCAGGCTGAATCTAGTTGACGAAAGTCAACAACTTGGTAACTAACCAAGTGCCTCAGTCCCAGACTGAATCATGTTCCTGGTAACTCAACAAGTGCCTCAGCCCCAGGCTTAATCAAGTTGAACAATGTCAACAACTTGGTAACTAACCAAGTGCCTGAATACTAGACTAAATGATATTCCTAGTAATTGACCATGTGCCTCCCTTCTCCCAAAGAATGGCTCTCGATGCTGCTAAAAAATCAACAGTTTGTGATCATGTTAGAATGCTACAGCATGCTATGCATATAATGTTCTGTTCTTGTCATATGTTCTAAAGCATATTTGATTTTTTTATAATGATCGTATGTGGAATGCATGACATTTCCAACATGTACAGAGTACATGATGAAGCGAAGGATAAAGCATTAAAGTTAGAAATGAGCTGGATTTGAGAATAAACAAAGAGACAACATCAAAAGGTATGTTTGAAGCCATAAATACTATCATTGCAGTATGATACCAAGTTTCTTTTATAATGTTTACTTTCTTGATATGAATCATACCAAGTCATCCAAGTCATCTATGAATGGTTTGCCATTATATGAGCTATCATATTTTCATTCTTAATCTCTTTATTATAGTGTCTGTCTCTGAAGGATATACATGAAGCATAATATTCCTCTTCCACTATCAACTTATGAAATTTACATTTAAATATACATATTTTGTAGTCAAAAAATATTATTTCATAAGCTCTCCTCTTAAGATTTCACGTCACACCTCTTAACTTTAATTACAATAAACTCTTCACAAATAAACTCCAGCTTCAAGTGAAATTTACAATTATCCCATAGATCCACAGTCTCTGTAACATGATAAAGTTCTATTCCATAAAAGTTGTTTAAAATAGAACAATTCCATGGTACATAGACTTTAGATAGAGGGTCAACACCCAGAGTTATATTGATCTAATCAGTGCCAAGCAATCATCATTTCTAATGGAGGTAAAGTCTATTAAACTATAAAAAAACTGTCACAGAGAAATCAGTTTCCTTCCCAACTAAAGAACCAGTAGGCATGCTTATATCGCTCTATGTACTTGAATATATACACAAAATTGAAGCGAACAGACTATTTACTGCAAGTGAGGACCATACAGATAAGATAAGATAAGATAATTTTATTAATGTCCAACTAATGACCACAAAAGTAGGTCAATGGCACTGTTGAATACAATGATGTCGTTACAAAGCAGGAGTACCAAAATGTCTACTATAAAAAGCAATATGCAGAAAAGAAAGTGAAGTAGAGAAGGGAAGAGAGGAGAAATCTATACCAAAATACAAATATCTACAAAAATATTTAAAAAGTAATTAGTATATTAACATGTGCATATCAAGAAGCTCCCAAAAAATATGTACTTAATGTTTAAGATCAATAAAGGCTGAACTAAAAGTAAGTTATGATTACTATACTACTATAAAGTAAAATTTCACTGAATTCAGAGTAAAATTTTATAGAGAAGTGTCAGATGTGCTCTGCACTAATTATTGTTGTTATTACTCAGAATTGTCCCTTAGGAGAATCAATCCCAAGGGGGTCTGTGATCATCAAGATCTCCCTTGAAATTTGTGTGTGCTAGTTTCAGTGGGGTATCCCTAGTTGATCCTTCCATGATCAAATGCTAAAAACCTGCCAGTAACTCTTCGAATAAATGAAGAAGACACGTAGATCTGCAACTAAATATTGCATATCAGCAATCTGATTCTTGAAATCTATGAACAGATTTATCAAATATGCACTTGAAACTGTAAAATTGTGTTGAAATTTGTAAGTTGAGTGGTGCAAAGGGCAATGGGAAATGCAGAGAGAGAAGTATTGGAAAGTTAAATCAAAACTAATTCTTGTTAATAAAATATCCTAACATCTGAATCATTACTAGCAAAAAGAGCATTCCACTTTGAATGAATTCTCATGATGGTACAAATTCATAAACCAGAGAAACTCGCTTTCATTAATCAAATATGCAATTACATAATTATGATACAAATCAAGACCTAGCTCGCTCCAAGGAACTAGAGGGGATGCAAAATAACATTCACTACTCAAGATATTGTTGATCTACAAAAACACGCTAAAGAAGATTTCAGACTCTAGACATTAAGACTAGCGGACAGAAGACGAGAAGAATAGAAGAAGATGAACAATGGACACTAATGACCTGCTCCTCCTGGCCTTGTGTTTTTGCTTGAAGATATTGTTCTAATACTGAAATATTTTGATGTGTTTGCAGTGCTTACATTGGCCCTGCTTTTCTCCAAAATTTTGATTCTAAATTTGCCTTCAACAAGATCCCAGAAGCCACTAAAAACAGCACTACCTTTGCTAGTTGTGAAGCATTTTTAGTGATCAACTAGAATTTTCAGTTAAGATGCTAAATTTACTGTCATCTCCAATCTATTTGTCTTCTTCAACAGTACTGATTTTTTACACCAAAAAGCTAAATACATCTCTTCTAATTTAGCGTTGATTAAGGTGTTTTGTCTTCTTTATTTTTCTTTCCAAACCTGCTAAAATCATCCATACAAGAATGAAGAGAGCTGTTATAGAGTGATTTCTCTGCCTTTTATCACCTCATACTGAAGATGGAAAAGCTTATTCATCTCCCTGAAATTAGGCATTAGCTAGATTCTCAAAGAATAACTAATTTGGATGTGTTGATTGGTCTTCATATGCTGCACTATTCTTGAAGAAACTTTTTGTCTTTGCTGTACCATAAATAGATCATGCAAGTAGTTGTTTTTCTCTTCTTAATATAGGAATATTACCCTCATAATAGAGGCACCCTGCTCTCTCTAAAAATAGCAACAATTACCAGGAAAAGAAACAAGTTTTTTTTCTAAAATAACAAAGGATCAATTCTCCCAAAGGGTATTAACAAACTCTCACAAAGAGGACACCCTTCTACCACACAACTGTCATTAAATTTCATTACGCAAAGTGCTCAACTGGTAGTGATCTCCACCTCTAATTATAGCAAGAAAACCCACAGCACTTTTATCTAAACATGGCAGTGTACTCCCTCATATCACCCACTGGAATGAATCTCTTCTATATGCCTATTTAGCATAAGGAAAATGCTATACAGGGTAACAAATCAACACCCTATCTCACTGTTAACTTGTTGAGATAAACACAAGAAAGGGAAGCTCTGTCTTCTAACATAGCATCACTAAAGATCAAATTTCACGTGTTAATTCAAGAAGAAAAATACTGAAATAGAAGTTTATGGAAACATTAAACTGCAACATGAATAGAGAATGGCATTCTTCTCAAGATCATGCTACTTTCCTGTTTATACGTGTTGAGTTCAGTTCCATGGAAAGGCAAAACAGTGATTCAGCTGCAAAGAAACCACCAAAGATGGTCAATGTTCCTCGTCCCAATCTTCAATCTGACCATACCTTTTGATGGAGATACCTTTTTATGGAGACTAGAATATTCATTTTGATGGCGACTAGAATATTCCCGTAGAAAGTATATATAAGGTTATAATAGTGGCTCCATTAGGGGACAGATTCTCCTTTCAGGATGCCAAGAATCCCAGAATTTGACCAGGGAAAAAAAATGGACTCAAAACTTATTTCGGATTTGAATTTATGACATTGAGTGTCATACCTCGAGAAATCGGACTCTGAGCCTTGATAACATTATGATATAAGATCATATTTGACTGTAACAACTCTGATTAATAGGACAACACGCCATGAACTAATTGAAACACACTTAGAAATCCCTAAACGATGGACTAAAAACTGACCCAAAACAGACACATAATGTTCAACCAAGGCACACCAAAATATTGAACTTATTGACTCTGTAACCCTAACCTAACCAAGACAAACATGCCTTATTAGTGTTGAAAAGACATTGCATTATGGTGGTAGTTTCAACTTGGTATCCTCAGTGAGGTTCCTTTAGTTGGGACAATCGTCTGTTTGATCGTCTTTGAATACAACATGGCTGGCCCACTGACACTATCCGAAGAAGTACCTAGATCTTCATCATACAAGTCCACTTCCTTAAAAAATTTCTTCCTAGATTTTTCTTGAAATACCTTTTTAATTCTCTCTCTATAAGAATCCCAGGAAAACATGTTTTTAAATTCCCTTACCAGATCATCAATCCTTCTACTTTCTTCCGTGATGCAAGTCCTTTTGATCTTGATGATCTGTGGACTCTCTCAAGTACTCGAATTAACTCCCAAGATATTCTCAACATTGAAGGAACTTGGAGGAATGTTGAAATTTAATATAAACCCAGATATTGATTCACAGTTCCAATAAATTGATAAACTCAGATTTATTCTCAGAAATTTAGCACATTCTAAAATATGCAATTTATGAATGTGAATACCCTGAATTTACCCAAATATGAAACAGAAACAATGAACATTACACACATTTGAACACAGGAATTTTGGCCAATGCCCCTGGAAAAACCTCGAAGGAAAAACCAGTCACAATGAGAAATTTATTATGATCTCATGAAGAAATAAATGAGTTTACAGCAGTACATTTCCAGACAATCAAATCACTGTACTTATCTCAGAAACTGAATCAACACCTCCTCGATTTTTGTGCAGCAGTATATAGTAAACTGTACAATCAATTTGGCTATAACAACAGCCTCGAAATCTTAGCCCAGTTCTATGCTTGAATGTACGGACTGTACAGATTTACCACAGTAGTTAATTGCCTTGAAATCTATGCAGGGTCTCACTCGAAATCTATGCAAAAGATGCCACAATTTATGTGCCAAAGTACAATATATGGATTGTATATTCTTGCTGTATGGAGTATAGACTGTATATTCTCTCAGCTGTACCGAAAGATTTAATGCTGAGAATACTTCGATTTGTGTGCCACCAATAACACTTGGTATCTGTGCCCCCTTTGCTGCTATTTCTCTCCTTCTCCAATTTTTTCCTCTCCAAATCTCTCATTCACGAATGTATCAAAACTCTCCTAGAGTTCCCTTTTTATTAAATGAGAGAATGACTTTGTCTCTTCATCTTCCAAGTGACTTTGTCTCTTCATCTCCCAAGTGACTGTCTCTTCATCTTCAAAGTCAATGGATGAGACAAATTGCACTTAATGAATTAAAAAACATTTTCACTCATTAATTAATAAAATGTCACATTAACTTTAAAACACTAAAATTAATGTCTAGGAAAGTCACTTAGGTCCTTTCTACATGCCTAGACACCAAGTCTATGTAGAAGACCTTCCGAGGTATAAAATATAACAAGGAACCCATGATCTATCTTCTTGTCAACATGCATCATCCATTTCTCCTCAAGCACTAACGACTTTTCCTCAAGAGTTGGAGCTAAAGGTATTAGGGATCCATCCTCTACCCTAATGTGAGACTATAAAGTTTTAGGTAACAAACTACCACCCACAAAACATTTTTTGTCTCCCTTGAAGAAAGAACTTGCTGGCTGTAATACTCTTCTTCCTTGTCGAATAAACATGTTACTTGTTCAAACACATGGCAAGCATTCTCCTTATGAGGAGTATGTTGATTGAGTTGTACTTGATGCCACCAAGATCCCCTGCAGTGGACAAGCTTGATGAACAGGTATGGAGTCTATGGACTTGATCATGGACACTTGCATTATGCCCACACACTTGGTAGCTTGTTAGTTCTTGTTGCCACTATGATGATGATGCTCCCATACTCTTGCATGTGGTTGAGATGGTGACAACCTTGTTGAAGAACCCTTCTTGGCATGATCATGATTCACTTGTACTCCCATCACTTGAAGGAATATACGATGGAGCTCTTTGTGTTGTTGATGATGCCCATGGAGTGCCTTACTTAATTGATGAAACCCTTAAAGTCCTTGAATGTGATGGATGGCTATGATCTTGCATGGAGGTATGGACCATGGTGAAGAAGCTTTGAACCCATAAGATGGTCTTTAAGCCCACATGCTTAATGGTGGTTGGTAATAGCACATTGTACTCTTATCCTTGAGATCCTTGATACCCATGGGGATCAAAGACATAATGATGGTACACATTACGGAGCTTGGTCCCCATCCTTAAAGAATCTCATTGAAGCCCTTACTCTTGTTGAGGAGCTCATGGAGATCATAGATGTACATGATGTATGGAGGAACCCTTAGACATGCCCATGAGTATGTGAATAAGCCCATATGTGATGATCATGGTTCACATGATGTATGATGAAGCCCTTGTTGATGGTATCTTTGTACATAGATGCTTGGGTCTTGGAACCCACATACATCATGTTGTGGCTTGATGGGGTCATGGAGCCGTTGGATATGGTTCAAGGCTTTGGACCCACTTGAACCCACACATGGCACTTGGACCACTTGATGGACATGGTGTTGAAGCCCCTCCTTGTTCATTATAATGATGATGCCCTTGTATCCTTGATAATAATGGTCATGATGATGATCTTTATTATGGTCATGAAGCCCACGTACAATGTAATGAATCCCTAAGCTTGTTTTTCTCTTATGATGTGGCAAGAAAAAGATTTAAATAAATCTTCAAGGTCGGCCCAGCTTTGGACAAGTTTTTTTAATGGTTAAACAAATAATTTTTAAATTGTTAAAAGGGTGTAAGTCGGCCCAGTTTGAAGGCATTTAAAAAAATTAAAATTAAAAGGCCCCCCTTTGTAAGGTCGGCAAGCTAAAAATAAGCCACTACTTTTTATATTTTTTAACCCTCACAACTTGTATAAATTACAAGTATTTCCACTCTCAAATTGCAAGATGAACACTTATATTTTCTTGGCTGAATTTCGGGCTTACTGGGTGACTGAGGCAGCCGCAGGCATGCTCTGAATTTCTGATCATTAGCAGCCACAGGAGGACCTTGAACCACAGTTCTGATTTTTTGGGGGGAAGCCACAGTATGAACTCAAGGTGCAAATATCTCTGAAATTCGGGTATCCTCCTAAGGCAACTACAGATTCCTTCTTGCTCTGATTTCGGGTCTCCTTCACTGAGGTAGCCACAACAAATTGAGGTAACTTTGTGTGATGATTACAGCTTTAATTTTCGGATTTTTATACTGAGGCAGCTGCAGAGGTTAGAAGTATTGAGGCAGCAAAGGAGGGTGTGAAGATGTGTGGCCGGCTTCAAGCATGTTTAGTTCATCCTCTAATCTCAGTTATATGCAGCTTTGATTTCTTGGTACTGTAGATCATAATATCATGCAAGGTACAAGGTGTCTTATACTCTCCAAGATTTAGTCCTGTACCTTTTAGGTTCAGATTATGACAGTCTGTGCATTGATTAAATAAGACATGATCAGCAGTTGAACTGAATGACTATATGAGCAAACTTATCATATTGAGCAGTTGAACAAGTTGGCAAGGGTTTACAGGCAGCCGGACACAGGTACAGACATATCCACTGTATGCCTGGACATGGTTAGTGTATGAGCAAATCTCTTGATGTTTGGCATGAACAATGTAGGGGCAGATCTCTCAATGACTGGACATGAACAGCATTGACATAATAAATTTCTTTTGATGGATAAACAATGCACTCAAATAGACCTTGTTGACCTGGTATGAGCAGCATTGACATAGGTATGATGTATGTGAGCAGATTCTACTGCTAACTTGATGTGTATTAGCAAACTCCTTTGGTGATTTGTCATGAGCTTGAAGTCCTGTGTATTGGCAGAACTTGCCATGAGCATAAGCAGACCTATGTTGAGTAGATTGATGGTAGTGGCAGATCTTTTGACATGATAGCAGACTTCAGATGACATGTGTAGAGGACCACTTGATGATTGGCTAGCAGCAGTACCTTTAATGACTTATGTGCAGACCTCTTGATGACTTGGAGATTCTTGTGCAGTAGAGCAGGCTGATAATAAGCAGCTGTTGTTTGAGCAGACAAAGTTGTTTCAGAGTGACTTGCAATCTAAGTCTTGCAACCTTGGGGATTGGATTCCTCAATCCTTTCTCAGTTGGAGCTAAGAAGACCAGGCTGGGTCCTGGATTGAGAGTTGGTGCTCTACTTGTCAGTTGGTGCTGATTGTAATCGCGAAGATTGGTGTCTTCCACAATAAATGATATTAAAACATAAATAAAGCTTTCATACAATTCTAGTGTTTCTCCTGTGATGTGTCTACTGCTATGATTTACTGATTTATGCTTATATTACAGTATGACATGTGATGATTGTTTGATAAATGTAGTGATGTAATTGTAGCGTAATGCATTGAACACTCTGCTTAATTTGTAGAAGTGAAAAAGGGTTTAATTGCTCTCACACTGATTCACCCCCCTCTCAGTGTGACCATTGTGTCCAACAGAGTATTACATTCCCTACACCAAAAAATCCAAGAAGATGGTTGATTTAGCTTTATTTCCTCAATCTCATCGAGTAACAAAAGTAGATCCATTGTTGTGTTAATTTTCTCACTTAGCCTATCGATGGATTCTCTCATCAAACATGCCATTGAGAAATACCAGGAACAATTGAAAAAAATAGCAATTGGATTATGAACTCAGGAATTGGAATATGAAACTTTCTAACTAAGAAGGAGAAGATTCATGTAGATATATATCCAGATAATATGATCAAATTATTTTGTCACCAAAGGAATCTTCAATGGAGACGCCAGGTGAGAAGATAGTCTTCAAGAAAGTACTACTCACCAACAATCTATGTAGTTGACTACGACTGTAGGGAATAGGTCTTTACTCCCTAGAAATGGCACCAAAAATGTTATCACTTAGAATTGACCCTTGGGGAGATCAGTCCCAAGGGGAAATGAGAACATCTAGATTCATTGTCTCCATCACTAACAACAAATCTCTCACTTTGAAACTAGCATGTGCATTCTAAACACATTTTGGAGGTACACTAGCATTATGCTTTTGGAATTACTGAAATCTCATTAATTTATGTTAATTCTTGTGCATATGCTATTCTTGTTGCACTTTGATGTCAGTGCTTCGTTTCTCTTTTAGTCATTTCCCCGAAACAACTTCCAACACTTACATCAATATATAATGTGGTAAGACCTTACAACTATCAGAGTTGCTTTTTTGGCTGCCTTTTATCATTCATCTATATTTCACTATTCATATGTACTAACCTTGATAGACCCAATATGTACTAGCTTCTTCAAAAATTTACACTATGCTACCTAAAACAGAGTGAGAGCATCTGGAAAGCCTAACTGTACAGGGTGTTTTTGTCCATTTTGAAGAGAGATACTAATTTAGAAGTTTTGATTTCATTTGGCAGATTATGAATTATGTGATAAAAATACTACCGGAGAAAAAACCTATTAGTTATGGGATGGATTTAGAGGGTACTAAAAGCAATAGTTAACTAAAACGCTGAGACAAACTGGCTGCTCTAACTAACTCAAATGTTAACTAATTTTCTTTTTTGCTCTTATTTTAACTGTGTTGATTCTATTTATAAGATCCATTACTAGATATTTACTAAGAATTTTGATAGTTCATCCTTGAACATTTTTTAAAGGAGAGAAAAATCCTGGTTAATTCTCGCAATGCAAGTATGTCATACATTTTAGAAGTATAAGCCTGCTAGGAATTGCCCTTGGAAAAATTGCATATCACACTTGCAATGTGGAATCCAAAGCTCATAAAAATTCTTGTTAATCATTTAACTAGCTACTTGGTTCTTTATTTGCTTTCGATAGTGTAACCATAGGAGCTGAGAAAGTGGATAAGAATTGACTCGGTTTGGAACATTTCTCTAATTGTTGCAAACTATAAAGTGCAAGTTTGAATGTTGGAATTGGCAGCTAGAATTACACATGATGAAATCTGGGTGTTAATATTGTTTCTCTCCCCAATTCTTAAAGGGTGTTAGCTAAATGGAAGAGCACTTTCCTTACAAGGAGGTTGGTGGTTCGATTCCTTCATGCCCTACCATAAATTAATAAATGATATTGCAATGTATTTTGTAAATATATAACCAATTAGTCTTTTTTCTTTCAATCGCTGACGTTTCGTTGGTAGGGGTCAATGATATCTGGTCGATCGGTCTTCTGGATGATGGAGGAGGAGGAATTATTGGATTACTCACTATACCCGCTAGAAGGTCAGGAGATTTGGGTGATGCTAACTGTTAGCCAGATGAAGTTTCCTACACAATCTATCCACGTTAAGCCTGGGTCTTGGGATCGAATGGAGGTAGGAGGGGTTTCCCCCTTTAGCAGTTCTCCCATGTGAGTTCTCTTTTGGACGTGTTATCACACCATAGTAGCTGGGCTACTATTGTTGTAGAGCAGATATCTGCACTTTTCAGAGCTTTTCCTTCACAGAGATCAGTCATGATGAGCAGCACCATTTATGATCACTTACACATCAAAGTAGTTATATCAAACAATTGATAGACCTTGTGCCAAGGCTAAGCCTTGAGAGCTTAGATTTGATGACCGATATGACCTTTGTTCCATACAGATTCAATTTAGTGCCCAGAGTTCCAGATGTTTTTATTGCAGCAGTGTTTCATTGGTTCTAGATGATATTGATTGAGATATGCAGTGATATGACTATTGGACTTATGATTGTTAGCATTTGATCATTATCTTGTTGTTTTAGTCATCTTGATAGCATTAACTTGGTATATGACTCATGATGTGGCAATATTATTTAAATGAATAAAATGAACTATCTTGGATGGATTTAAATAATAAATTGGATGTATTACTTGCACTTTAAAGGTTTACTGGCTATACTCATTGATTTCACTTACCCTCTTACGAGCATGGACATGGTCTTTCCTGACATTTATGTTTGCTAGCTTAGGCGCCACATTCACTTGACTCCATCCACATCCATGACCTTCCATGTTTTGGCTTTCACCTTGACTTGCCTTCTTGACTTGTGATATGGAGGGTCTCCCCGCTTCTGCCTCTGTGTTGGACACGCATCCATGTTAGTTTTGTGTCTCGGCTCTAAGTTGGAAACAAAACTTGCCTTTGGTGAGTTGGATTTTATCTCGTTATCATTCTAGTCGGTTGCCCCGATGTGTGGTTTTGTGCGGAATTCCCCCTAGTTGCTTGAGTTGTTGTTGGCTAAAACCTGAAGTAAAATGTACTACCTTGGAAACTACTGGAAGCCCAATGAAAAGGGTTGTGAAATGTAATGCAATGAAATGTTGTGAAATGTAAATGCACCCCGGATGCAAGCTGTGATTAGTTGTGCTTATTAGCACATGTGAAATCACAAAGTGGTTGTATTAGGCCTAAAAGGCAATGGATAAATGAATGATATATCTAATGATTGCTGGCCATGAAATTATATGAACTGAAAGGTCCTAAAAAGCAGTGGCTAAACAAATGCTAAATCTAAAAACTGCTGACCTCATATAGAAAAATACCTCATTGAGCCTACGGGTTATGATTTGAGATGGAGTAAGGGACAGCTAAATCAAAGTGTCCCCTAGAGCCATGAGTGTCGGTTCTAGTAATAGACATTTTTGCCAAGGTTGAATAAACACTTCACTAAACAACTCATCCATTTGTGAGACACCGCCATTCCCTGTGTATCCTAGTCTGACACATGCTTAAGTGTGTAACACCTTTTCCCTTATCCAAAGTATCATTATGACTAGTTGGTCAAGTCATCCCTTCTACCTAGCCTTTTCCTTAGCCTTCACCCTATGCTAGCAATTAGGCCATGTCCATCGGATGATGTATGTCTTTAAAGCTTTGGCGCAAGTAAAGTATTAAATAACATTGAATATCTATGTATTAATTGCCACTTGATTGATGTTTATACTTTCAGTTAAGTTGTCAATATGGTTAAAGGAACAAGTCTTAGTCATTTGTTATAATCTAGTCTTTGGTTGTATTTTGACCTAGTCAAACATAGTTTGACCAGGGTCATCCTTGGGATCCGTGATGAGATGGACCACTTATGTTATATGATGTTGATCTATGGTCCTACATATACCTATTGATGATTCCATATGATTGGGCACATGCTTCAGATGATGATTGATGCAGTTTTCATGGATTATTATTGTTTGCAAATCATCATATTTTTACTTGTCCGGGTATGGTGGACCCTACAGATGATCCTACAAGTTATCATGAGGTGTATGAGTACTCATCTCTAGTGGATTTGGGTCTTCTAGATCCATTGAGACACTCATCTTTCAGTTCCAGGCACTCCCTGACATGATATTAGCAATTTTCCACTTGTTGACCAGATTGGCCATGTTGATGTGGCCTGTCCAACAGTATCTTTTGAGGCTAGTCGTTGCCTAAGGCGCTACAGAGGAAGGGGGTGGTCCAGCCACTTTATTTTACCATATTACCCCCCTTTCGGACATGATGGCACACTCAGTTTGACAGCGCAGGCACCCCAGAGGAATTTATGGGCAGTATCAGGGTTTTCAAGCGGATTTAAAAATGGAATAAAAAGGTCATTCAGGAATTCGATATGGGCAATTGAGGCAAGGTTTTGGCACTTGGTCTACTCAGAGGTCATCCATGGTGTATCCCCCTTCTTCCATATCAGTTTGCACCAGTCAGTGGGGTCCACATGGGCTACAGGAGGACTTTTATTGTATATCTCTCTCTGATTATGGGGACAAGATTTGATCATTTGTATACTTGGACATGTCATAGAATCATATTTTATATTATCGTGCCATGGGGACATGCTAGTGAAGGGAAATAATACATCCTAGCCCACCATGTGCTCCTAGTCATTTGTCCTTGTCATTATGTTGTGGCACACATGTTATTAGCCACCCCCATGTATGACGTCATCCCCCTAGGGCTCTTTTATCCATGATGTCATCCCTTATTTGAGTGATCCATGTCTATTGTTGTGTTGGCTCATCTTAGCCATTGATTATATTGTTATATCTTTTGATCTCAACCACTAGTTTTCAAAAGTGGTTTAGGGTTTTGGTCTTTCTCTCCTATAAAAGGAAGAGACCCCGTCATTGTAAAGGCACCTTTGGAGCTCTTGAATATTGGAATAGAATACTATTTTGTGGATCTACTTCTCTTGTCTTGATGGATTCTTTTGCAAGTTGAATATACAATCTTTTCTCTATGTATCACTTGTGGTTCGTGGGCTTCAAGTCATTTTCTGCAAGGAGACCGAATTGGTGAAGAGGAGGACATTTTCAAGGGAGGCTATTGTTGGGGGGACCCTCATATCTTGCTTTGGATTCATCTTTGTGACAGGGAGTATCATTATTGTATCTTAGTGGCATAGTTGATGCTTTCTTTTACATCTTTTCATCATTTTCATCATTCTTTTGCTAGGCTTGTTTCTAATTAGATCTTGTCTTGCAGGAGGAGGGTGATTTGGTCATCTTTGAGGGAGGACGATTTGGCTTGGAGTACTAGATCTCACTCTTGAATATACACATAGGGGGAAGGTTATCAATTTGCAAAGTGGCCACAAGCATTAGAGGTATGTTCTACAAGGTATGTACCTAGATCCATTCATTCTTCGTCATTGGTCATAAAACCCCTCATAATTAAAACCCTCATTTTACTTTTTTTTAGATCTACTTGGATCTAGCATGCTCTTGGGTATAAAATTTAAAACTCACCTTAACAATCTTCACGGCAATCCCAATCTATAGTTTGGTGGTATTTGGACTCCATTTGGCCCATTTCCCAAGGCACATTGATCTCTCCAAGGGAAGTCGCATTCCTTGAGGGAGGCTAGTTTGCTAGTTCCAAGACGTGAGTAGGTAAGATTTTTGCTTCATTGAATAGATCAACCCTTAAAACCTACCTCTAGTGCTTCACCTTGTTAATTTTCACCTTGTGGGCCCCATTCCTCATTTTGAGGGTTGTGCCCCACTTGGGTCACTTGGTGATGCATTAGATATATGGAGATCTAGCCATGGCTTGTGTTTGACATTTAAGACCCACCTAGATAATCATCTTAACTATCCGAATCTATAATTTGGTGGACATCTGACTCCATTTGCCCTTCCAACTAAGGCATTAGTCCTCCTTGAGGCAAGTCGCACTCCTTGGGTAGGTGGCCATTTGCTAGATCCCATACTTGGGTATTGCTAATTCCTTGTTAAATCCATAGATCCATGCTATAGCATACCCCCTAGTGCCTTTTCATTTTAACTTTGACCTTGTGGGCCCTATTGGGACCATTTTCCACTTTTTAAGGGGTGGGCCCCACTTGGATAATTTTGGCATTAGCTCTTCTTTAAGATCTAATTTCTTAACCTCATAAGTGGCCTTAATCAAACACTTGGTTGAAACATTTATCCCTTGCTTAAGCCTCTCAACCAATCCATAACCATCTTGGGTCCACTTATCTTTCTAGATCTAAATCTTGCTCCATTGATCTCCTTGCATAACTTCATACATTTCCCTAGAAATCTTTGGGTTAGCTAGTCTTCATAGATTGGCTAGGGTCTCCCCCTTGATCTTGATTCATCTTGATCTAAAGTGAAGGTTGCCTCGGTTGATGTGACTCCCACTTGTATTGGGAACCGTGGCAAGCCTTGGGTCACCTCTTTAGTTGTCCAACACCTCTACCATCCTGGATAGGATATCTTTTAGGGACAACTAAAAGTTGTGTGATAACAGGACGATTAGGGGTTTATTCCATACTCGTCCCCTTTGGGTGCAGGTTCAGCGACTGGATTGGTACTAGGGCTCGACTCTTCAAATGTCTCTTTCACCGGGAATTTGTGTAGCTAGTCTGGAGAATCGTTTTCAACTTTTACATCCTCAGGTTGGAATGAAGTTCCATTTCATTCAGAGGAAGTGGAAAGGGAGGGGATTTTTCCCACAGTTTCTAAAGGATTAGGCTTTCTGTTAAACTCTGGCCCTCTATGCGGTAGTCAAGGCTATGTAGATAGTCCCAAAAGGAGATGGTCCTTGCAAGGGTTTACATCTCTCCTTGCTTTGTTGTCGGCATGCTGCTCACTCTCGCTGAGTGTGGATTGCTCGCAAGATACATCAGATTTTATTGCTTACTTATTGGAGCCGTTGAATCATAGTGGAAGTGGGGAGGATCATGTCGGCGTAGAGCAAGATATAGAAGCTAGGGCACTGGAGGGGAAATCCCCAATCGAGAATGAAAGAACAGTTCGCATGTAAGACCTAGCCCTGGGCACTGGGAGAACAAGTGCATAAAATTCAAAGGGAAGGCAATCAAGCTTGTGTTGGGTGTAGACATCAAAATGCCATAGGTAGTGGAAATGGCCAATCCTATCGTAGTCGAGAGGGTGCAGGGGTGACATTTCAACATCAAAACTGTGAGGGATTGGGTCGAAAAGTCCTGGTCCAAATCCCTCGACCCTCTCCCCTCAATACAATTGTTGGTGCAGTGTTGGTTCCTCTTTAAATTCGGGATAGCTGAAGAGGCAATCTGGGCTATTAAAGGTATATGGAATATAGACTCCACTTTGATACTGCTCAAAAAATGGACCCCTCTTTTTTATGCAAGCAAGGAAAGATTTGATGTGGCACTAATTTGGGTACATCTCCCAGGTTTGCCAACGGAATTCTAGAACAATGAAAGTCTCACGAACTTAGGGAAGTCATGGGGACTTTTTTACATGCAGATATGTCCTTTCAAACTTCGGGCGAGATGACTGTCGCTCGGATCTTGGTCTCTCTAGATGTTAGAGAGGGCTTGGCGAAGGAACTAGCATTTGTGGTGGGGGATGAAAAGTATGTGCAAAAACTGGATTATGAAAAAGTTCCCTTTCATTGTCAAAGGTGGCACAAATATGGCCACATTGTTAATCAGTGTCATTTTCCTATACAAGGATGGTCAAGAGGAAATCGCCCTTCTCCAACAAAGAAGCGGTCAACGCATCGTGAGGAGGTGGAGCCATCTCTATCCAATGTAAAATTCGGCCAGGTGGAGGAAGTGGGAGCATTGTCAAAGGAGGTTCCCGTTGAAGATGAAGCCATCAGGAAAACACTCCAGTCTTTGGCCCTGCTTCACAAGCTGAAATGACTAAAGACTTGCATTCACAAAGGCCGGCTAAAGCATCTCTAGATAATCAGCTTGTGGTGGAGTCATGCACGAGGTTTGTCCCCCATATGGGTATGCCTATTCTCCCCCCTCACCCTATAAATATTTTGATAAATTAGTTGACTATGTTGGGAAGGGGTTGGTCGATCCCTTTAAAAGATATCTCTTTCCACCCTTGGTTATGTGCTCTTCAAATTTCACTATGCTAGGGCCAAATCTAGCTCATTGTTCTTTCTTTCAAGAAAAACCTTGTGTCTCCCCTACAAAAGTAATGATAGAAGCCGAGTCCTCAATGGACTCGAAAGATGAAGTGATTGTGTACCAGCTTAGGAATCGAGCGATCCTAGCCATGTCATCTTTGATTAAAGGTGTTGAAGGACTGGGTCAAAAGTCAGTGGCTTCTATAAGAGGGAAAGGTCGTGGAAGGAAATATCATCTTTCAAAATCCCAGGAAGGGACTCTTGTGGACATGGCAGTTAGAAAACAACTTTCCATTTTTGGGTCACTTAGAGCATTGTTAGCCTCAGAAGGGGTTCATTTATGAATCTATTCTCTTTCAACTGTCAAGGTTTGGCGAGCCCGTCCAAAAAATCGACCATGAGATGGTTGGTTGAATCAAACCATCCTACCTTAATTCACCTTCAAGAAGCGCAGGGGAGGGATTTGTTGTTGTTAATCTACTAGAATCTCTTTTAAACAATTGGAGTTTTGTAGGAGCTAATGTTAGGGGCAGATATAGGGTGTTGGCAATTGGCTAGAATACTCACCATCAAAATGCAAAAATCTTGGGGATTTGATTCTAGCCTAGGTTTGGAAATTTTCTCTAAAGATCTCGGGTTGGTGCTCACAGTGTTAAATGTCTACGAGCCATACATGGAACGAGTGCCTTTATAAGACTCTTTGTTTAGGAAAACTTTCATGGATGGTGAAGCTATTATTCTAGGTGGGGACCTAAATTTCTCCATTAGAGCTTAAGAGGTTTGGCATCCAAAGGCGAGATGAGACCCCCTATTCGATTTTTTCGCTCACAAATTAGGAGAGCAAACGCTGATAGATGTAGAATCAATCAAGCTAAACCCAACTTGGAGGAATAAAAGGGTAGGGAGGACAGAATTGCAAAGAGAAACGATCATTTTTTGGTATTGGATAAGTTTATGGAGAACCCCATTCAAATGAGACAGTGGGTTGGGAGTGGAGGCGAATCCGACCATTCTCCTATTTTTCTAGAGGTTGTGGGAGGCATGAGGAAACATGTGATCCCTTTCAAGTTCAACTCGACCTGGCTCAAGGAGGCGAGTTTTCACACTTTGGTAAAGGAACACAGGATTCCATACGATCATTGGTCAGGGGTCTCGGCAGTTGTCTAGTTTGCAACAAATTTAAACAAAGTTAAAAAGGAAATGATGGAATGGGCTCACAACAAGAGGCAAAGGGATGATCAAGATCTCAAAGAAGTTAAAGAAGCTCTATATTCTATCTATGACTCTAGGGGCTTTGCTTCCCTAGAATCAAAAGAAGCTTTGAAAACCCTAGAAATTAAGCACAGGAAACTCTTGGATGACATAGAAGCAGCATGGCGTTTAAAAAGTCGTGCTCTATGGTTGGCTTGTGGGGACAAAAACACAATTCTTCCAGGCTTATGCGAAGTGTAGGAAACTCTCAAATACCATTTGGAATTTAAACGATCATTTAGGTAGTGTAGTTCTCTTTTGAAGGCTTGGAAAGGCTGGGGAAGAATCACTTTCAATATCTTTTTCAGAATTGTTGATATTGTCAAGATGACCCTTTTCTACTTAAGCTTTGTGAATGAAGAAGATAACAAATCTAAAATGGAAGAGATCTTTGAATAGGAGCTCAAAGAGGTTCTTCATAGTTTCCAAAAGGATAAAATTCCAAGGCCAGATGGATGGTCTGTTGAGTACTTCTTAGGCCTCTATGCACTAATACTCTCGAATATTTTGAAGGTGGTGGAGAAATATCGTTCAGAAGGGCACATGCATGCTCCCCTCAACTCCACTTTCATTGCTCTCATACCAAAGACAAATAATCCCCTATCCTAAGAAGATTTCAAACCAATCTCCCTCTATAATTGTATCTATAAGGTGGTGGGAAAAATAATTGCTAGAAGATTAAAGAAAATTCTCTCTATTTCGGTTTCCAAAGAAAATTCTCTCTTTTATAAACAAAGAGGAAGGTCATGTTCATTATCAATCTCAAATACGTAATTTTAATTTATTGCAATTAAAAGTTACCATAATTGAAATAAATACATTGTTAAACTGTTAAATTGGTTAAACATTATATAATGACATTAAATGTTTTAACTAAAGTTAAAAATTATATTGCATCTCTAATTTAGATCACTGACAAACAATACATTTTATAAATCAAACAACATTAACATGACATGAAAAAAAATATAAATATACATGAACGATATCAACATGAACATGATATGAAAAGTGCATAACATATATGAACAAAATTATTAAAATCATAATATATGTCAAATACATATATATATATATGATACATCGCAACAATCAAATATATACATGTGACCAATAACTGCTATCAGCTAGCTGGTCCACCACCAAAGCTAGAGACACCAATACCTCTGCCACTAGAGCCAGGGACAGTAGTACCTCTGCCATCAGAGCTAGAGGCATTAGTACTTCCACTAGATAAAAATGTAGAATGAAGTAACTCATATATCTTTGTAAAAAAATCTATATGACCCTATGAGACCATCGCATCTATAGCTCTAGTGAATGGATCAATCGGTGTCACAGTTGGTCAGGTGGCTCAGTTAAGAGGAGGAGAGGGTGGTCAATCAACTCAATAAGAAGGAGAGCATAGTTGGTCGACTTGTGGAGGAGGACAGGATGGTTGGTTGAATCGATGAGAAGGAGAGGGTGGTTGATCGATTAGTGGAGGAGCGGGTGGTCGATCGGCTCAGTGAGGAGGAGAGTGTGCTCAATGGACCTACACCGGATGAGGTGGTTGGTTGGCTCGATGAGGAGGAGAGGATGGTCGATCGACCCATGGATCAAGAGAGGGTGGTCAGTCATCTTGGTGAGCAGGAGAGTGTGGTCGCTCGACCTATGCAAAAGAGGGTGGTCACTCTGCAAGTGGAGGAGAGGGTGGAGGAGGAGGTGGAGGACCCCTCCTCTTGAGTAGCCTAGCCACACTGACAATATGACGCGTCAATAATTTCATATCATGGGAAAGTGTCACCCATATAGTTGTGAACTTAGGGACTTCTAAGATCAGGTTAACTCATGCAGGGTGCACTCCCTATTGAGCCAATAGTCTAGATAACTCATCAACCACTAGCTCACATAATCTACAATCTGGACTATGTCACACGCTGGGTCTCTATAACTGAGGAATCTCCTCAATCTCATCCATATCATCCTCATGTTGGGTATGAAGCTCCCCATAATATGTGTCAATATCTATAAATAAATAAACAAAATAATTAGAGAATTTAAAGAAAACATTACAATAAATTACATGTGCATCAAATAACACAAAAAATGAAACTAGATATTTAATCAAAACATAACAGTAATATCACCTATAACATCTGGTGGATCATCCTGGGTTAAAAGGGCATTCGTACATCCTTGTCAGTCCATCCCTATGTATGGGTCTTACACAAGATCCATGGTATGATCATTCTCGTTGAAAAGCATCTCTAGTACCTTTGGACTAATCCTAGCAAGGAACTCTGTCTAGCCCCTCTTGGGCATCACCTACCCCCACATGTGCATGTGTGCATCGACCCTCAACCTAGGAGGGTGGCGACTAAATGATGGTTTAGTCATCAGACACCTCAAAAAATAAAAATAAAAATTACTCTGATCCAAAAGGGAAGCCCATCCTCCCATCAAACAAAAAATGATAATGATCCACAGCTAAACAAAACTGTAGCGAGAAAATGGTACCACCTAGTCAATTTGGATCTCTGCATCGATGAATATGCATACTAAAATAGAGGGAAACTATCCCCTATGCGGTATAGTGGGCAACTATTGTGACCCTACTCTGCAATGAATGCAAGAACAAGCAACTGGACACCAACAACCTAGAAGTCACTAAGGGTAGTGATGTCTTCACAAACGAATCACTATACATATGCAAGCTAGCTCTCTCCTGCAATGTTAGGTGGAAGATTAGGGAAATGGGGAGAATCCTCCCCTCTCCTAGATAGACTAGAAAAAAACTATATGCCCTCGTCTATGGGTTAGTACCACATATTGGGATTGACCATAAATGACTGCCTCATATGATTTGAATGATGGATCAACTACACCAATAAGCATGAGTTCCCTCTAAGGGATGTATCCTCCCCATAAAACCCGAGGAAGCCAACATTCCTCAAGAGGGCAAGAATCTCCATTGTAATAGGTAGAGGGTACAAATCCCTCTCCCTCTCCCAAGCCTCCCATGTCTCCTCTATAAATTTATATGATTTCACCTACTGATGTTGCCACTATGCCACTATTGTCTCTGATTCACATGCAACATTTGTTAGGAACACACACACACACATATATAACCAGCATAGATCCAAATCCTAAGCTCTATCAAGCGCCGAGAGAGATCAAATCTCCAGAGGTGAAAACCTCTCCTTGAATAGCTCCTTGAGTGCAATACCTGAGCCACCTAATCCTAAGCTCTAAAGTCTCTAGTTTAAGTCTCATATTTACTTTTTAATTTGTATTATTATTTGTTGTTTATGGCGGACATAATATTTATTACTTTTTACTTTGTATTATTTTGTTACTCGACAAACACTCTAAAATCTCATATTTACTTTTTACTTTGTATTAACAGTAAAAGTAAAGTCTCTAGTTTATGTCTCATATTTACTTTTTACTTTGTATTATTCTTTATTGTTTATGACCGACATAATATTTATCACCTAATCCTAAGCTCTAAAGTCTCTAGTTTAAGTCTCATATTTACTTTTTACTTTGTATTATTCTTTTTTGTTTATGGCCGACATAATATTTATTACTTTTTACTTTGTATTATTCTTTTTTGTTTACTTTGTATTATTTTGTTACTCGACAAACACTCGACTTACAAGATCTCCCTCATACAAATGTTATTTATGGCCGACAATACCGACAAACACTCAACTAACAAGATCTCCCTCATACTGGGCTGTAGAGCGCCTCTTGGCGCAATTAAAATTATTTCTTTTTGCAAAAACGCTGTCTAAAATTACTGGTGCACCTAAAAAAAGGGAATGCATTATTTGCAGTGCTCTAATGTGTACCGCTAATAGTGTGACATAAATAACTATTATACATTGTTAATGCGTCATGGAAGTTGTCAGTGTTCATTGGTGCTCCCATTTTAAGGAACACCAATAACAATAGTGTGGCACTAGAAACACAAGGCACCATGACAGATGCACTTAAAATAAATGTATGCACCAGAACTATGCTTTTGCAAATTCCAAAGTGCATCGACTTGCTCGGTTATTCACTAGTTCAAAATGATGAATGGTCCATTTATGAGATAATGATGCAAATTCATTTATTTATGTATAAGATTGATATGAAAAGATGAGAAAGTTTGCATATGTGGATATAATAAAAGTTGAAGAAGACATTTAAAGGATCAAATTCATTTAAAACCAACTAGAGCCAGCCTAGATCCATCTTAACTTTTGATCTATCAAGCGCCCTTGAGGGATTTTCACTCTAGAAGAGGTTTTCACCTCAAGGTATTTGATACCTCTTGGGGTTTGATAGATCTTAGAGTTAAGATGGATCTAGGTTGATCCCCATTAATAACAACCCCCGACATCACGAGCCACAAGCCCTACTTTCCACCAACCCCAAGCCCCTGCCATTGCAATCCCTATGCCCCCGAACCACCATCCCCGAATGCCATGAGACTTGGGTCCCCTTCCTTAGGCCCTGTTTTTGAAGGTCATTGCACCACCTACCCTACCTACAACTATTGTATGCCCTCCCCTTACCACCATGGAAAAGGGCCACCCAACTCCCCCACTCCCCATCCTGTCACCAAGAGAACTAGACCCCCATCCTCATTGTGGGCCCTAAGTTGTGGCACCTCCATAGCCACAAGCCATGGACCCTCCCACCTCATCATTGTGATCCCTGGGTCAACTTGCCGTTGGTGTTAGGGCCCTCAACCCCCACTATTGACCCCCAACCTCTACCACCATGAGCACTAAGCCTAAGGACCCCTTACCCTTGGACCCCACTACTGTAAGGCACTGGAACACATCCCCAATCACCACATACCCTACCCTCATCCCAAATTGCCACAAGCCATGGGATTTCTCCCATCCTTGGGCGTCACCACCCAACTACCCCTAATCCATGTCACCCCCCACTGCCATGGGCTTGGGACACCCAAAACAAATCCTAGGTCCTGGCAAGTTGTGAGACCGCCACCCCTCACCCCAATCACAACAGGCCTTGCTCCCCCCATTGCCATAGGATCTACACCCCCTGGGGCCCCTGCAACCTGTAGCCCTCATTGCCACGGGCTCTACACCTTTCTAGCCCCCATAACCCCCCATCCCCATACCCACCATTGCATGCCCTATGCCCACAATGCCCCTCCACTACTAATGCAATCCCTAAGACCCCAACAAACAAACCTTATCACCACGATCGCTAAGACCACCATCCCCAAGGACTGGAACCCTCCTACCATAGCCCTTGCACTCCCACCACCCACCTTTCCCCTAGGCCCTCATCGTCCTCTACTTGCAATCCCCATAGTCGCACATGCCCTAGGACCCCATGCCCCACCCCCATCATTACAGAACCTAACCCCCCTATCACTTGCCCCCATCATTGTAGGCCCCGGCACTAAGGCCCCCATCCCCTAGGCCCCACCACCCCCATCCTGTAACCCCCAACCCCAAAACCCACCATTGCAAGCCCTAGGTTCCCAATGCCCCACCACCCCTGTTGCAAGTCTTCAAACTCAAACACCTCGGTCTCATCACCATGGGCCCCGAGACCACCATCCGCAAACACAACAACCCCCCCCATGGCCCACACACCCTTCACCCCCACAACCCACCTGCCCCATGGGCCCCCATCGACCCCTACCCTCAACCTCCAAAATCATGATCCCTACAACCCCATGCGCCACTCTCAATTTCCCCTATCGTTTACATCCATCGTTGCAAGCCATAGCCCTGGGTCCCAACAGCCCCAGCCCCAATCATTACAAGCTCTAGGCCCCACCCCTCATCATCATGAGACCCAACCCTTACCCCCACCGCCATAGGCCCTAAAACTCCCATCCCTAGGCACCACCACATCCTACCCCCACTAGCCCCCACTCCCAGCCCCAATTGTTGTGGACCCTAGGCACTACAACCCATATCCCCAATAACGGCAAGCCCTAGGTCCCCCAACGCCCTCATCCTTCTCCTCATAGGCCCTAGGGCCCCCCAAGACTCATGCTAGTTGATGTGAGTCTTGTGCCCCCCCCAACACCATGCCCTGACAAGCCCACTCATTCCTCACCAACCCTCGACACCCAACCGGGACTTCAAACCCTAACGACATGCCCCCATCGATGAAGGCCTTGGGCCCCCTACCCCTCACCCCACAGCCACAAACCATGGGATTCCCATCCCCAAGCATAGCCACCTTCAAACCTTAAGCCCTTCATCCCCCCCCAACCCTCTACCCTAGTCATTGTAGGCCTTAGGGTCCCCCATGCCCCACCCCACAAATGCAAGTCTTGGGGCCCCAAACCATTGTGAGCCCTGGCTACCCTCGTCGTGACAATCCCTAGGATCCCCATTCCTAGTCCCCACTACCCCAAACCCTCACTACCACAGCCTCGCAACCAACTCCCAACACCCTGCCCTATCGATGCAAGTATTACAGCCCCCCACTCCTCACCTTGGCCCTACCACTCCCCCAACCCCTAGCCCTCACAACCACAGGCACTACACCTCCTATCACACACAATCCCTTATCCACAAGCCTCACCACCATAAGTCAGGGCCCCCAATACCCCACGTCTATTAATGCAAGCCTTAGGACCCCATCCCTAGGCACCGCAACACCCCTACTCAACCCCGACGATGTGGGACCCCTAGGCACCACCACCTCGAGATGACACCACCCCCCACCCCTCATCCAAGGCCACACCACCCCCCCATCCAAGGCCACACCACCCCCCCACCCCAGAGCCCTCATCCAAGGCCAGACCATAACCCACCATGCAACCCTCATCACCACAGGCTATACAACCCCTCCAACCCCCACAACCCCCCCATAAAGCCCAAACCCCACCATTATAGGCCTTATGCCCCCAATCCCCCACCCCCACTGCTACAAGCCCTAATCCCCCAACACCGCACCCTCATCACCACAAGCCTTGGGACCACCATTCCCAAGCGTCGCAACCCACCCAACCCCCACCGCAATGATCCCTGGACCCCTATACCCCCAAAAACCAACAAACCCTTCTCCCAGCCTTAACCATCAAAATCCTTACATCCCCACCACCCCCTACCTGCAACCCCCATAGACATGAGGGCCTTTGGACCCCATGCCCGACCCCTATATGAGTGGGCCCTAAACCCCCTAACCGATTGCAGCCACCACCACATTGTCTGAGCCCCATAACCCCCAGCCTTGATTGTTCCAACCCTTGGGCCCCCACACCCCCATCCTCGATTGTTAAAAGCCCAAGGGCCTCCCACCCCATCTTGTCATGGGATCTTTGGCCCTCCATGCCCCACGCCCACCAAAGTGAGCCTTGGGTTCCCCTACCCTTCAACCCCATCACCACGGACACTGGACATCCCATCCCTAGTCACTGACACCCCCTTGCCCCTAGGGCCCCACCCCCAACCCTTGTTCTCATAAGCCTTCGCCCCCCACCCCCACAACTTCAATCACAACGAACCCTACACCTCAAAACACCTTTTCCCTTATCGTCACAATCCCTAAGACCCCCCACCTCCCTTGCATTCGCCCCCATCGATGCAAGTCTTTGGGATCCCCAACCCCTCACCCACCAATCCCACCAATCCCTAACTGTCAAAGGGACAATGGGACCCCCACATGGCAGTTCTCACATGCGCCCTAGCCACCCCACTCCCAACCTATGCCTCCAACCCCACACCCTACCCTCACTGATGTGAATCTTGGGTCCCCCTACCCCTCACCTCAATCATCATGAACATTGCCCCCACCCCCCAAACCCTAGCCCCAACAACCCCTAGAAACCCCCACCACCCCTAACCTCCAACCCTCGTCTTCACATGTTGTGCAACCCCCAAACCCCGCCACAAACCCACAACACCGATAACCCATGCCCCCCACAACCATAGGCCTTGGACCCAAACACTGTGGACCGTAATCCCCTAGCCCATAGCACCACAAGCCCTCGACCAACCCTTTCCATGCAATCCCTTCATCCCCTAGCCCCAACCAACATCATCATGAGATCTACACCCCTCAACACCAAACTCCAACCCCCATCGTCAGAGGCCTTGGGCCCCCTCACCCCCACCATTGTGGGACTTGGAAACCCCACCACCATAGGCCCTCAAGGGTCCCTCCAGCACGGACTTGCAAACAAGATCCCCACCATAGGCCTGCAACACCACAAACCCTCAGCCCCACTACCTCAAACCTCCACAACCATGGGCCCTCGAGCCCCCACTATGGGCCCTCAACCCCTAGCCCATAGCATCGTAAGCCCTCGGCCAACCTGAGGGCCAAACGTCCCCACTGCAAGCCTTGCACCCCTAAGCCCCATCATCACAAGATTTGCATCCCCCAACACCAACCCCCGCCACCGCCTACCCCTAGCCACTACCACTCCACTTTCCCTCACCCTGGCCCCTAGGCCAATCCCACTTTCCCTCACCATGGGCCCCCACCATCGCATCCTTGGGCCCCATACATCCCAACCCCACCACTATTTCCCTAGGCCCTCTTACCCGCAATCCACACCACTGTGTCCCTAGCACCCCATCATAGCTCCTATCACCACCCCTCAACCCCCTACCACCTCCTCCCTCATCACCACAAATATTGGACCCTTACCACCTCCTCCCCACCATTGCACCCTTGACCCCCTTCACCATCCCACATTGTCACACCCCCTTGACCCCACTTCCACATTACAAGACATGGAACCCGCCCTAGGGGGTCCCCCCAACACAATCCCGCAACACCAAAAGACCTAGGCTCCCCACCACAGGCCTACAACACCGCAAGCCCTCAACCCCACTACCTCAAGCCTCCACAACCACAGGCCCTCGAGCCCCTAGCCCATATCACCACAAGCCCTCGGTCAACTTGAGGGCCAAACCTCGACACCACAAGCCATGCACCCCCAATACCCATCATTGAGAGCTTTGCACCCCCCAACACTAACACTCGCCACCCCCCTTCCCCTAGCCAATACCACCCCACTAGCCTTCAGCATGGCCCCTAGACCAATCCACTTTCCCTCACCATGGGCCCCCATCATCGCAAGCTTGGGCCCCATAACTCCCACCCCCACCACTACTTCCCTAGGCCCTCCTACTCATTATTTGTGCCACTATGCCACTGGCCCCCCATCATAGCTCTTGTCACCACCCCTCAATCCCCTACCACCTCCCCCCTGTCACCACAAATATTGGACCCTTACCACCTCTTCCCCCACCATCAAACCCTTGACCCCCTTTCACCATCCCCCATTGTCGCACCCCCTTGACCACACTTCCCCATCTCGCATTGTTGTACCCCTCACTTCCTTGTAACCCCTTCACCTCCCCCTCCTAGCCTATCCAATCCTATCCTAAGCTACCTTAGCCTAGCCTAGCCTATGCTAAACTAAACTAGCCTATGTACTCTAGCCCATTCCCTCATTCCTATCCTCGGGTAGCTAATCGTCCTCTACACTAACCTACCCTATCCTCTTGCTTAATCTAGTCTAACTTACCCTCACCTCTTACCTAATCTAGTTTAACATACCCTATCCCAACTTAGCATATTCTATCCTAAGCCTAGCCTGATCTACCTACTTTATCTTACCCAACCCTACTCTACCATTCCAACCAACCTACTCTAACATCTAGCTTATTCTACCTCAACTAACTATATCACACCCTATCCCACCCTATATCAGGAGCATGGCTTACCCTAAGCCTACCCTACCCTATCCTATCCTCTTGCCTAATATAATCTAACATACCCTTTCCCAACTTAGCTTATTATATCCTAATCCTAGCCTACTTTACCTTACCTAACCCTACCCTACCATCTAGCTTATTCTACCTCAACTTACTCTATCATACTCTATCCCACCCTTTCCTACCCTACATTAGGATCATGGCTCATCCTAAGATTACCCTACTCTATTTTACCCTAGCATAGCCCAACTCTACCCTAGTTTACCTTACCCTACACCAGCCCACCCTCTCCCTCCTTTAGCCTAGTCAAATCTAACTTAACAAAGTTGGCCTATCTTATAGCCGAACCTAGCCCAACTTAGCCTATATTACTCTAAAGCCTATCTACTTTCCCAACTTTACCCTACCCCAGAATCTTAAAATATGGACAAGTGAGCTCATACTATTCAGATCTGTAGCAAGCCCCAATTACTGTTTGAAAATTTTCAACAATAAATGAAAGCAGGAAACATAAACCTGCAAGCAGGAAAAAAAGAATGGGGAGGCCTTGCCATTCATATCAAAATCAAATCCAAACAACAAAAATACTAACAAGTGAGCTACAAAAATACCTATTTGACAAATATCTGTAGCAAGCCCCAATTCCTGTTTGAAAATTTTCAACCATAAATGAAAGCAAGAAACATAAACTTGCGAGCAGGAAAAAAGAATGGGGAGTACTTGCCATTCATATCAAAACCAAATCCAAATAACAAAAAATACTAACAAGTGAGATACATTTAGAACCTCAAACATGGACACATGAGCCTATATTATCCAAATCTATAGCATTTCTTACAGCCCTGACTAAAAGACCCAAACCCTATTTGAGAAGTTTCAATCATAAATGAAAGTGGAAGGGATAAACTTGCAACCACATATAGATGGGGAGGACTTGGCCATTCATATCAACCAAATCTAAATAACAAAAAAACTGACAAGTCACTGCAAAAGCATGATAGGATAGTAATTCTATTGAAGAAGTTAACTCAAACCAACTACATTAACAAACTCGGATTGGGGTAGATGTGAATAAGAAAAACCTTTGGTTCTGTATTAGATCTATGATTCTATCATGAAATAGAAAAATATAGACAATTGTAGTAAAAGGGATGAATATGATGCATCATTCCCACGAGCATTTTAAGTTAAACCTTCATTTTAGTCAATATGAATTGACCAGGATCAGCAAACTCGGTTTGGGGGAAGATGTGAATAAGAAAATCAACATCTGGTTTTGTATTCAATCTATGGTTCTATCATGGGAATTGGAATATCAAAATATAAACGACTGCACTGTTATCATTGGTAGAGCTAGAGTAAAAGGGATGAATATAATACATCATTTACCTGAGGCTGTTTGGTTGGCAAGGATGTTAAGTTGGCCTCCATTTGAGTGAATATGCACTACAAGTTCTTGTGATGAAGTTCCCAAAGTTGGGTCAGGCAAACAGATTTCAAAGATCTCAAACAAGTGTTGAGGTCCTACTTGGTTTGAAGATTCCACCAATATATGGTGGCTAAGCTTTGGGCATTAATATATTTAGATTTTGTCTTCAGGCTTTTGCTAATACTTGAATTTTTGTGAGAACTAACATGCACACAGATAATTACGTAATATTTTCTTCTGTGAGCAGATCTGGAAGCATGCCCATTCAGAACCTTAAATTTTTCACAAACAAGCGGTAGATAAATTCACATTAACATCATGTTGACTGCCACATTGTAGAATAAGGTCATGAACAATATCATCTATTTAACTATCAAAACCTTTATTCAATTGAACTTGTGTCTAGCTTTATATCTGAACCGAAAGTGGCACATTGAGGGCTAGACCAAGGGATTTGAACTATATCTGAGGGATAATCAAACTCAGATTGGGGGAGACATGAATAAGAAAATCAACGTCTCGTATTGCATTAGATCTATAATTCTAACATGGAATAGCAAAATATAGACAACTATAGTGTTATCCTTGATAGAGCCAGAGTAAAAGGGGTGAATATAAAGCATCATTTCCGCTAAGGATTTAAAGTTAAATCTTCATTCCAGTCAATAAGAAGTAACCGGATTCAACAATGCACAACTTCTACATACATCATAACAGTACACAGATCAATTTTTTGGTCTTTGACCTTCTCAGCATTGCACAATTTATAGTTTCTTCTGTTTCACGTGGGATTTTGAATGCAGTGCAAGTGGCTGTGATGTAGAGCATATGTGCTAGTTATCTGTTTGCTAATGATCTTTATATGCACTCCCAGCTGATTTCCAGAAGAATTAGAAAGAAATGCCTACCTTGAATTAAGAGCCCAGAGTTTGCATGAATCGATTTCACAACTTCACACAGTCCAGAGACATAGATATACCCATATACAGCAACACAACTTCACACAGTCCAGAGACATAGATATAGAGACATACCCACTTACAGCACCCTACTTCTATAGTGTAGAGACATACCCACACACAACAGAGAGATACAGAGGAGCATACAGAGAATTAAAGAAGTAGACAGGGATATAGAGAAGCATACAACTGAGTAATACAGAGGAGGAAGAGGAGAAAAAGGTGAATGGAAGTAATAGAGATACAAAGATAGAGAGAAGCATATATACCCACATACAGTATACAGAGATACAAAGAAGAATATAGACATGCAGAAAAGCATACAAAATAAGTATTCTTCTTTCTATAACCCTAAACCCTTAAAGTCGATGGCAACGCAAATAGAACTCTCAACTTGCTTATGATCACTCAAAGGCTATGGCTCTTGTGCCCATCATAAGCCGTTATGTACTGCTTCCCAAAATTCTTCTTACAGTTCAACCTAGACAGCGAAGTAATACATAGAAAGAGGAGGAAGAGGTGAACATCAGTAAAAGGCACAGATATTTAAAGAAATTTGTGAAATACTGTGCTGTTTGGCAAAGCAAAACTGTAGGAGCTTAATCTGAAAGAGAAAATAGAACAGAAAAGCATGAGATAAGAGCAAACAGAACAGAAAAGCAGGAGAGCAGAGCAAACAGAAAACCTTAAAGTTGATGGCAAAGTAAATAGAAACCTACACCTCCAAATCCAGAGACAAAAACCTTGAACATATATGTATCATGTCAATAAGGGTGGAAAACAGATATGCATACGCTGTGAGTCACTTCTTTGAGATGTGCTTCCCTTCATCTATTAGAGTCCGCGGTCTCAACTTGCTAATGATAAAACAGATATGCATACGCTGTGAGTCACTTCTTTGAGATGTGCTTCCCTTCATCTATTAGAGTCCGCGGTCTCAACTTGCTAATGGTCACTCAAAGGCTACGGCTCTTGTGCCCAGCATAAGCTATTAGTTACTGCCTCCAAAGATTCTTCTTACAATTCAACCTAGACAGCAAAGTAAAGAGAAAGAGGAGGAAGAGGTGAATATAAGTAAAAGGCACAGATATTTAAAGAAATTCGTGTAATACTTTTTTGTTTGGCAAAGCAAAACTGCAGGAGCTTAAGCTGAAAGAGCAAACAGAACAGAAAAGCATTAGAACAGAGCCAACAGAAAACATTAAAGTTGATGGCAAACTAAATCCAGAGGCAAAAACCTTGAGAATATATATATCGTGTCAGTAAGGGTGGAAAAGAGATATGCACGCTAGGAGTCACTTCATTGAGATGGGCTTGTCTTCATCTATTAAAGTCCACGGTCCCATTGTCGCTTCTTGATTTTCCAATCAATTTCTTAAATGTCTTGCTCTGCATTTCCTTCTGAGAGAAGCCAATTAATCCGAACTGGGCACTCATCCGATTAGTAATATTGAATTTCAATATGATCCTGCTTGGAAAAGGAACTTCTCTTGGTACTACTGCAACTCATAATTGAAAGCTCAGGAAAACACGCGAAATTGTGTAGGAATAATATCACTCAAACGCTACGGACGAGTGATCAACCTTCTTGTGATGACTCAGAGGCCATGGAATAACCCTGATATATGCTTTTGCCTGATATATGCTTTTTCCATGGATATATACGATGGATATATGCTTTTGTAACTGATATTTTCCTGCTTTTGCACTTGCTACTTTCAAAGCTTTTGTGATGGAAGATTCACAATGCCGTAAAAAGCTTTTGCGATGGAAGATTCACAAATTCGCAATGCCGTGGAAAGCTTTTTCCGAGATTCTCAGTCCCTAAATAACATAAATAAACAAATTCGATAACATAAATAAACATTTTAAATATAAACCATTTTAAATATAAATTATTTTAGTTTAATATTGTTTTCAATAGATACCATTTTAAATATAAATTATTTTAGTTTAATATTGTTTTTAATAGATACCATTTTAAAAATAATTTATTTTAATTTTAATTTACTTTAACGTAAATTTTATTTAATACAAATCATATTAAAAATAATCTATTTTAATATAGTTTTTGTGTTGTATACATAAGTTAAGATCTATTGTCTTCTCACTTATATTTGCTCATTTATGACATGATTTTGTTATATTTTTAATTCTTGGATATTGGTATTGTTTTTTTCGTAGAATTAAGTGGTATTGTATAATTCAACTTGAAATAAATTTCAAAATGTAAGAGTGTAAACTTACAATTGAAATTAAAAAAATCTAAAGCAAACTCATATGCAAAATAATATTAAATAGAAAAAAGGAATTTGTTGATGGCATAGTTTAGTCAATTCACATAGTCGTGGGTCTTGATTGATAGTCATTACAAGATTCAATGATATTAGATGTCATTGTCGCCCTCAACATTAAGCTTGTTCTTTATATGGTACCCTATTCACTCGATTATGTCACCATATTGTCTCTTTGGTATCTTAATGAATGCTTCAATTAAAAAAACTAGGAAGAGATGATAGGAACCACATAAAACGACATCAAGCGAGCATGATTAGGGTTTCTCTGGTGTAGCGTCGAGGGTTTATGAGCTAAGCTTAGGGGCCTTTGTTATGGATCCCCCACCGAATTCAGGCCGCGCGGGAAGGGAGGAGAGGAACCCTCCCATTGCTGATTGCTTTTGTAGTTTGGTCGCCTCTCAACCTGCCTCCTCCAAACCGGCGACCGCTAATGACTCCAAATTTGTCAGGAAGACCGCAGTCCCCGAAGTCAAGCTCTCGTCCTCTGCTTCCAAATGCAAAGTCGTGGCTCTTTTAGAAAAAAGGTTTGGTTGGTCATTTCACTGGCTTATGGCCATCTCCCAGAGCTATTGAAGTTTGGCTAAACAAAAATTGGCTGCCCTTAATTTAGGGTGAGGTGCAGCAAATATTTTGCAGCAAGGGTTTCTTTGTCTTCTATTTTGAAAAAAAAGAAGACCGAGATCTGATTCATGAGTGGGCCTTACTTCATGGGCCCGAGAGGAATGTACATCAACAAGTGGGACCTCTCCTTCGACCCAAAAAAATACATTCCCTCGGTAGTTTCCTTCTAACTATTTTGAAGAGCCAATTAGTCCTTTGAAGGATTCTATAGTGTATAAAAGGCATTGCTCATCATTTATAGGATGTTATCCAATTTAGAATAGGTGATGTATCCTTAGTGCACCAACTAATTAGCGTATCCTTGAGAATAACACTTAATACACACACAAAAATTCGTAAAAAAATAAATTTCCAACAAACCTAAAAATATTGGCATAATTCAACAAACCTTGGTCTCAGTGGGGATCCTCAAAATAAAACTTGAAGCCTCTAGTTTGAATATGAAATTAATAAACATGTGGTCACTCTAACAAGATAATGATTTATATGTGCTGATTTTGTGTATTAGTGCATATGTACTTCTATATATACTAGTCAAACAACATTGCCTAACAATAGCAAACTAAGTGGACAAGTTTGTAAGTAAATAAGTCTAGGAATAAATATGGAGATCCAATGATGATATATAGAAGCAATGCAACTAAGGAGGAGCAATGATGTAGGAGCATTGGGGCCTAGGAAAAATAATCGAAGTTGATCGACAGGTGAATTCGACTAGGGGGATTTCCGATGACCACTGGTGCGAAAGAAGACTATTTGTCGAAGCCAAGTAGTCTAGCAGAAACTACCAATATGCAGTCGACAGGAGTAAGAGGTCGGAAGTAGACAAGTTAGATGTTGACAGACGACAGGTTTGCAGTAAAAGAGGTCGAGTGTCGATGAGTTGTCGAATTGCGACACTGACAGGTTGTGGCGGAAGCCAAGCGTGGAGGACGAGGTGGACTGGCAGCCATAGAAGCGAAGAAAAGACGACAAGTAAGGTCGAAGGTGACGAAGTGCAGTATGGTCGAGACGTGGGGCTGAAAACTGCCACAAAGTTGGAGATGAAGAAGTCAAAGCAGATTATTATAGCAACCCTTGGAGGTTGTTGAGGAAGTTATGAACAATTATGAAGGTGGTTGAGATCATGACAGATGTCACCACAGGAAAAGGTTGTGCAGCACGACAAAGGGAATTGACAACTGCAGGTTTGCAGGATCTGGAGGATTCAGCGGACAGAGAGGTAGAGTGTCTCGAGGAGCAAAGTGACCTAGGGAAGAGCAGTAGCCGAGTAGAAGAGTAGTGCAGAGGCACAGAACAAGGGATAGATCAATCATCATAGGATCGACAGACAGAGAGGATTCGATCCATAACTCATTGTTCAGCATTGAACCAGGAGAGGGAGGAGATCGCACACAGCCGAGAACACACTTAGAGACATATTTTTCAATTCTGTATATTGTAATAGGCTAAGGCCGACTAGTTTGATATTTTACTTTGTATTTGCACATTGTAATTTCATTCATATTTAATAGAAGCCAACTTCTGGCATTCAGTTCACATCCAGTCTGTGTGAGCACCTATGTGTTGTTTTGTGTCATAGTTAAGCAAGAGGGTCCAACAGAACTGCCTTGCGCTAGTTGGTATCAGAGCGGGAAGAACCTGCATGTGCGTGAACAGCTCCAGCTAAGGATGGGTAGAGTTTTGCACAGTGTTGAAGTTCAGTTGTGATTGGAAGAGTGAAGATTTCAGATAAGGTTGAAAATGGCTCAAAGAGGTGTTAATGTCTGAGGTATAGGACGAAAAGCACGTGGCGTAGCAGTCACAATTGATCATGAAATGTTTGACGAGTGCAAGTGAACATTAAGAAGCTTGACGAGTGAAGTCGCAGTGATCAAAGAGAGCCAAAGGCGTGGTTGCATTCCTGATGCACTAGACCACATCGACGAGGAAGTCGAGGAAGTGGAAGCACAGGAAGAAGCTAAGGAAGAACTAGAAGTAAAACTGATCAAGCTACTGTCAGAGATGAGGGGTAGAACAAAGATGGATGTACCTACCTACTCAGGAAGTCTGGACTCAGAATACTTGATCGATTGGTTCAAAGAAATGGAGAAATACTTTGACATAGAGCAGATTGAGGATCCTAAACGAGTTAAGACTGCATGTCTGAGGTTGAAGGGTCATGCCTCATTCTGGTATGACAATGTACAGGCTGACAGAGTCAAGAAAGGAAAGGATAAAATCAAGTCTTGGGACAGGATGGTTGCCAAGCTGAAGGGGAAGTTCTTGCCTAGCGACTATGTGATTTCCTTGTTCAGGAAGTTTCAAAACTTTTGACAAAAAGAGATGATCGTGAAGGAGTACATAGAAGAGTTCTATCGATTGTCGATAAGGTCAGTTCAAACTAACGAAGGTGAAGAAGCTGTCGCGAGATATGTAAATGGCTTGAAGTATGCCATACAGGATGAGTTGAACCTGTCGAGTTTCAGAGCGGTTGATGAATCCTATCAACTAGCTCTGAAGGCAGAAGAGAATCTGTCAAGAAAAAACACGTCAACCAGAGGTAGGATCACTGGTTGAGATGCAAATATTGTTTCCGTGAAAGGACAAAGTAGCGAAATCAAGAGAGAAGCCGTCGAATATAACCAACATGCAGAAGGGACAACGACCATAGAGAAAACGCAAGGAAACCGACGGGATGGTCGAGAGACCCACGGTCGGGGTGCGTATGGTCAAACTGGTTCGACAGACAAGAAAGGAGCTGATAGACCAGTTGTAGTCTGTTATAAGTGTCGCGGTGTGGGGAACAAGTCCTATGAATGCCTAGAGAATATACATGTGGCAGAAGAGTCGAAACCCAAACATCGAAGAGATGAGCAAGTCGACGAGAGGACGAAATCGACATTCGACGGTGGTGAATAGGGTAGAGGACGAGGTCGAACTATGACAACTAGAAGAACGTTGGTTCAAGATGACCGATGCGACGAGAAGGATCTAGCGCAGCGAAAGGATATTTATCGGACTAGAGTGTCGATTCGCAACAAGTATTGCAAGAGCATAGTCAATGGTGGCAGTACAGAGAATCTTGTGTCAACGAAGGTCATCAACAAGTTGGGTTTGAGATGTCGGGAACACCCAAATCCATACAAAATATCGTGATTGCAGAAAGAACCTCATGTCAAGGTAACCAGACAGTGCCTGATAAAATTTAAGGTTGGAAAGCTTGAAGACAGCGTACTGTGCGATGTAAGCCCAATGGACGCATGTCATTAGTTGTTAGCGAGGGCATGGCAGTATGATCAGAAAATGATCTATGATGGTCGATCCAACACAGTCACAGTGTGGAAAAATGGCACACGTAGGATGTTGAAGTCGAGGTAGGAGGACCAAGCCGACTGCAAGTAGGGCGAGAGAAACTATTGGGAGAAGCGAGTGTTGATGTGTACAACCAAAGAATTCCTCGCAGAGGAGGAGAAACAGTCGGGATGTTTCGTCTTCATTCTGAAAGGACCATGTGTCAAGAGGTTGACAATGGAGATAATTCTGGTCGAAGTCGAAGAGATGCTCGATGAGTTCAGGAGCATAGTAGTCGACGAAGTGACAATGAGATTTCCATTGACGAGAAAAATATCCCATCAGATTGAATTGATTCCATGATCGAGTTTTCCAAACAAGGCACCACATAGAATGAATCCGACAGAGGGTCAGGAACTCAATCGACAAGTCCGGGATTTTTTGGACACAGGATTAATCAGAGAGAGTCTGAGCCCGTGAGCGGTACCAGAAGTACTAGCGTGGAAGAATGGTGGATAATGGAGGATGTGTATAGACTCCAGAGCTATCAACAATATCACGATCAAGTACCGTTTTCCATTACTGAGAATGGACGACTTGGTGGATTGCTTGAGTGGAGCGATATACTTAACCAAGATCGACCTGAAGAGTGGTTATGACTAGATCAAGGTCAGAGAAGGAGATGAATGGAAGACAACATTCAAGATGAAGGAAGGGTTGTATGAGTGGTTAGTCATGCCATTTGGGTTAACTAATGCACCCAGTACACTCATACGGTTGATGAATGAGGTACAGAAGCCATTCTTGGGAAAGTTCATCATAGTGTATCTAGAAGACATTCTGATATTCAGTCGAACCAAGGTCGAACACTTAGATCACATTCGAGAAGTATTGCGGAAGTTGCAGGAAGAGAAGTTGATGGTGAACCTGCAAAAGTGTTTCTTCATGAAGGAATAACTGGTGTACTTGGGATTTGTAATCTCGAGTAAAGGGTAGTGATGGACTTAGAGAAGGTGAAGGAAATATTGGATTGGCCAGAACTGGAAAGCACAATAGGAGTACGAAGTTTCCATGGACTTGCTAGTTTCTATAGGAAGTTCATTAGGGGATTCAGTCGGATATGTGCACCATTGACAGAGTGCATGAAGAAAGGGGAGTTTAAGTGGACAGAAGCTACCCATAAATCTTTCGACAAGTTGAAGGAAAAGGTGATTGAGAGCCCAGATTTCGACAAAGTTTCCCAAGTCCATTGCAACGCAAGTGGAATGGAAATTGGAGCAGTGTTGAGCCACGAGGGCTGACCAATTGCATTCTTTAGCGAAAAGTTGGATGATGCGAACTGGTAATATTTGATCTATGACCAGGACTTCTATGTAATTGTCCAAGCGTTGAAGAAGTGGAGGCATTATTTGTTTCCCAAGGAGTTTGTGTTGTACACAAACCACCAAGCACTGGGGTACTTGAATACTCAGTCGAAGTTGAATAAGTGGGTCGAATTCCTATAAGGATATATCTTCATGTTGCGACATAATTCAGGCAAGTCAAATAAGGTTTCTGACGCGCTAATTTGGAGAGTTGCATTGCTGAACACAACGAAAGTTTAGGCAACAGGAATAAAATCGATGAAGACAGAGTATGAGACCGACGGAGATTTTTCGAAAGCATGGAAGCCGAGTCGTGAACCGTGGAGTGTCTACATAATGCCATACTTGGATTATTTTATCCAAGAGGGATACCTATTAAAGGGACAACAGTTGTGTATTCCCAGATGATCCGTAAGGGAGAACCTAATCCAAGAGCTGCATAGTGGTAGATTAGCAAGTCATTTTGGCATCGACAAGACCAAGGGGTTGGTCGAAGAGAAGTATTATTGGCCAGGAATGATAACAGATGTCGGTAGGTGGGTACAACAGTGTCGAAATTTCCAGTTGGGCAAGGGAAGAAGTTAGAATACGAGGTTGTATGCACCATTACCAGTGCTGAATACCCCATGGGAGCACCTGAGCATGGATTTTGTGCTAGGATTTCCGAAGACGCAGCAAGGGAACGACTCAATATTTGTTGTAGTTGACAGATTTTTGAAGATAGCACACTTTATTCCGTGTCGGAAGACAAGTGACGCCACAAGCATTGTTGTACTATTTTCCAAGGAGATAGTCAGATTGCATGGGCTATCGAAGAGTATACGTCGGACAGGGATACCAAGTTTATGGGACATTTCTGGATAACCCTATGGAAGAAACTGGACACGAGGTTGCAGTTTAGCTCGGCATATCATCCACACATAGATGGACAGACCAAGGTGGTGAATAGAATATTGGGAAACCTTCTGAGATGTTTGACGACCAGTAGACCCAAGCAGTGGGAGAACATGTTGGCGCAAGCAGAGTTCGTGTACAACAATTCTGTGAATTGATCGACAGGTATGAGCCCATTCCATATTGTTCAAGGACGAAGCCCACATGGAGTGGTGGATTTGGTCGAGATGCCGACAGAAATAAGGAAAAGTGCGAATGCAGAAACATTTGCGGAGCATATGAAGGAAGTGCATGAAGATGTGCGAAAGCACATAGAAAAGAGTAACACGACATACAAGTTGAGAGCCGATAGGAAAAAGAGGCTACAATCATTTAGCAAAGGAGACTACACTATGCACACTTGCAGAAGGAGAGATTTCTGACAGGAACATATAATAAGCTGAAGCTGAAGAAGATTGGACCATGTAAGATTCTGAAGAAGATTTTGGACAATGCGTATGTGTTGGAGCTGCTGAAGGACTTGAGCATATCACCTATGTTCAATGTATCAAATCTATACAAATTTGAAGAAGCTTCAACCAGAAGCAGCGCGAAAGTGTCGAACATTGACTGGAAAGTGCAGGTTCGAGGTTGATAAGGAGGAAATCACCGAAGTGTTAGAGGAACACGTCATCGGGCATGCGCGCAATTCATGAAATAAAGAATACTTAGTGCAATGGGAGGATGATGAGTTGCGGGAGGCGACATGGATTTTCGAAGAAGAATACAGGATACTGAACGGAGTAGTCGAGTTCTTTTTCACCTGGGGAGTCTGATGCAGGAGCATCGGGGCCTAAGAAAAATAGTCGAATTTGATTGATAGGTGAATTCAACCTGGGGAATTTCTGACAACCACTAGTGCGAAGGAAGACTAGCTGTCGAAGCCAAGTAGTCGAGCAGAAAATGTCGATATGCGGTCGACAGGAGTAAGAGGTTGGAAGTCGACAAGTTAGATGTCGACAGACGACAGGTTTGCAATGAAAGAGGTCGGGTGTCGACGAGTTGTCGAATAGCGACACCGACAAGTTGCAGCGGAAGCCAAGCGTGGAGGACGGAGTAGACTGGCAGTCGTAGAAGCAAAGCAAAGCTGACAAGTAAGGTCGAAGGTGACGAAGTGTAGTATGGTTGAGATGTGGGGCCGACAAATGTCACAGAGTCGGAGATGCAGAAGTCAAAGCGGAGTACTTAGCAGCCATTGGAGGTTGTTGAGGAAGTTATGAACAATTATGAAGGTGGTTGACATCATGACAGATGTCACCACATTCAGAGGTTGTGAATCATGACAGAGGGTGTTGACAACTGCAGGTCTGTAGGATTTAGAGGATTCGAAGGATAGAGAGGTAGAGTTTCTTGGGAACAGAGTGACCTCGGGAAAAGCAGCAGCCGAGTAGAAGAGCAGTGCAGAGGCATAGAACAAGGGATCAATCAATCATCAAACAATCGACTGATGGAGAGGATCTAATCCATAGCTCATTGTTCAATAGAGATCCAGGAGAAGGAGGAGATCCCACACAACCGAGAACACACTTAGAGACAGATTTTCAGTTTTGTATATTGTAATAAGTTAAGTCCGACTAGTTTGATAGTTTACTTTGTATTTGCACATTGTAATTTCATTCAAATTTAATAGAAGCCAGCTTCTAGCATTCATTTCCCATCCAGTCTGTGTGACCACCCATGTGTTGTTGTGTGTCATAGTTAAGCAAGAGGGTCCGACCGACCTACCTTGCACCAAACAATAAAGAGCCCAGTGCTAGGAAATGACTATGATATTCTAAGATTTAGTTTACATAATAGTCATTAAAATTAACATTATATATCTTATAATAAAAAATCAATGACGCACATATAAGGAAGAAGATAATTACAAAATCATAAGAAGAATATAACTTCAAAATCATAAGAATAATATAACTACAAAATCATAAAATAGACCTTTGTTCCTAAAAAATAAGTTTGAACCACATAATTCCCAAAAGGTTTAATTTGGCATCCGACATGTGAGCTTTAAAAATTTGTTGCTTATAAAGTGGTGTGATCTTGATGGGTATCAGTGGCCACCCACCTATTACACTAGCTTAAAACAACTTTTCTAGTTTGGTAGTTTTTCAACTCGAAGGACTGCTCTAGATCAATATTAATGGCCACCCACCTATTCTACGAGCTCAAGGCAATTTTTCCAGTTTGGCATCTTTTACGAATTTTCATGTCCAAAACTTTCGAGGTCATTTTGAGACCCTGAACGACGTTTTTTAGCGATGCCACAGTCTAGTCATAGGGTTAGGTTTTTGGATGCTAGGGTTTTCTCCCTCATGCTTATGATAAAAAGGCCCTTCGTCATCCGTTTGTAATAGTCTTGTGACGAATGAGCATACACTACAAAGAAAAGGCCCTCTAGTGGAGGTTATAACGGAAGCCCTTAAAAAAAGAGCTCGAAAATCAGTTTATAGCGGAGTTTTCTAGCGGAGGCAAGGAAGCAGAGATTTTAGCGGATGTTTTTTTCGGTGTGTTTTCTGACAAATTGCATCGGTACGTTTCCAAACATAACACATCGGGGAAACCACAAATTCTATCGCACCGCGCTATAAAAAACAATCAATAAAAAAAATTAATTAAAAAACTCGTATTATTTTATTACCCCTAGAATGGTGCGTTAACAGATACTACATGTACCATTTTTTTGACAATAAACGCTTCGGTGCATTACATAGACAATAACACACTGCTCTATCAATATATTTTTATTGGCAGATATAGCAAAAATTTGAAACCCAGTAACCGATGCACTATATAATATGAAACGCGCTTGTGTGTGTCAAATAAACAAATGCATCGCTTGCTATTATAAAAAAAAATAAACAAATAATTTCATTACAAAAAATGTTAAATTTTTATTAAAACAACCCTACTCTTCGGTGCGTCTGGATTACTGTACGCACTGGTGCACGCTATCGTCGGCCACACCGGAGCAGTGTTAAATAAAAAAACAAACAACGGGGTAAAACTCATTTTTACCCGTCTCAGTGCGTTTTGAGCCCAGCTGCACTGGTGCTTTGCTTCACCCACTTGTACTCCCTCACATCCGTGGTCCACGTGGACAAATTCTTCACCCCTATTCGTTGTTGCTTCTAGTTTGATTTTTTCCAAATGGTCGGCAAAAATTCAAATTTTCCATACATCGCCAGATGCCTCCCTGATGGGCCGTTCATCAGGAAAATTGATTCTTACTTCATAATTTAATTTTTTAGCGGACTACTTTTTAAATTTGAGCTTAAATTTATACTATTTTTGAAAAAAATATAAAAATTTTGCATTGTGCATTCAAGTTGTTCGGATTGCACCGGATAGCGGTGCACCATGTAAATTTTTACAAGTAGCATTGCAGACGGTGCAAGCCGAATGGATCAAACGCACTGCCACACCATAAAAATTTATATAAAACATAAAAATGGTAATCGGTACATTCAATATTTGAGAGCACCAATTATCCGGTGCACTTAAATATATCAAACGCACTGATTAAAAATACCTTAAAAATGAAAAAACAATTAAATTATACGATCTTCCTAAGCATGTCATTGCACCGGTTTCAGTGCTCTAACGTGCCACATGTGCACCATGAATATATTCTAATCCCACATTCACAATTGTCAAACGATAGTGGGTTTGGTTTAATTCAACACACCGTTAAGATTGTTCTTGAACTAAACACACCAACAAATGAATAGTATAAATTGTAGTGCCAAATACATAATTTTATAGTGCTCCTTGGTCACATCATTGCACCGGTAACACTGCTCTGACATGCCACAGGCACACCGTCAACAATTTAATATACAATTTTAAAATTTAATAAATTGCAGTGCGTTTCAATCATTCAAGCGCACTGCGTATGGTACACAGTTTTGCATGAAACACACCGGTAAGTAAATATCGAAGCACACCGAATTTTATTAGATTTGGCGATTTTATAAAAATCTAATGAAAGTGCACTTAGGTCACGTCAGTGCACCGATCGTTGGTGCCCTTACGTGACATGGGCGCACCATGAATAGATTTTTATAAAATCGTTAAATGTAATAAACAACAGTGTGTTTACATAATCATATGCACCGGTGCGCTAACATGATTTAGGTGCACCATCCACCACATTTTATAAAATGTTCTAGTGCGTCAGATATTTGGTGCACCGTTTAAATAAATTTTAAATATATTAAAATATATTACCAGTGCGGGCTTCTTATTGAAGCACACCGTTGGTGGTGCAGTTGGTTAACTTAACCACCGTAAGTGGTGCACATTGGTTATTTGGGCGCACCGGTAGTAAAAATTTATTCTTTTACAGAAAAATTATTATTGACGTTGTTAAATAGGATTTTAATTGTATGAAATGTGTGAAATAGAGATGTGAGCGGCAACTAGCTGCTCAGCAGGAGCGTGCACAGTTGGAACAATACAACATGGTTAAACAATGAGAGGCTAGGGAGAGGGAGAGGGATTTGTACTCTTTCCCTATTACTGCTTAGACTCGAGAGATTTTAAGTACTGTTGGCCACCTGAAGTTATATGAAGAGGCTACATCCCTGAAGGGTAAATCTTCATTATTGTTTCAGTTCATCCAATGGTGGGATCATCATAGGAAGGCATTTTGTGTTGGTGTCAGTCAGTGGTTCTAGTCCACTGAGGAGGATATTTATTTCATCAGTGGGATATATAAGAGAGGGAAGTATTTACCCCAGTTCCTTGATGTCCCAGCTGGTGCTACAACAGACAGTTAACTAGCTTCTCTTTGAGATATATTAGTGATGCGGTCGTCCATCCCTCTGATTTTCAAGTGATTGGTGGACATCTTAGGATCTATGCTTTTGGTCGAGAGGAGGTTAGGTGCCTCTCTATTTTGATGACTATGTTGAGGCACTCCACTAGTGATGGGAAGTGTATTAGTTTCCCTCTACTATATTATGTTGACTCTTTAGTGCAGAGACCTAGATGCAATAGGTGGTCTCCTATTTTTTTGCGGAATTTTTGTTACGCTTTGGATAGATTTCGTGCAGTCATTGATGGGAGGTCCAACTTCCCTTTCGGTTCAGATATTTTTTGTTTATTTTTTGAGAGGCTTCCAGCCACAAGGCCATAATTTGAGTGCCTACCTTCTACGTCGACGACAAGGTGAGTATGCACATGTGGGGGAGATGATTCCCAAGAGGGGGCATTTTGAGTTCCCAGCTAGGATCAACTCAAATTTGCTGGAGATGCTGGCCAGTGAGGAGGACCATGCACTAGACATGGTTCCATATCCATATGCTATCTTGGACTGGAGAGGGTTCCCTGAGATATTCTTCACACTAGATGAGCCACCTGATGAGAGAGGTAATCTTATTGTTATGTTTAAATTACTCTAGTTTCATTTTATGCTCTTTATACTTAATGCAAATGAATCTTATAAATATTAATTTTTTTAATGAAATTGTCTAATTATTATTGTGTACTATATATTTTGCAAACATTAGCACATTTGATGCTGAGGTCGGGCCGCCTCCTCGCGCTCATGAGGATGAGGATATGGAGGAGCACAATTAGGTCGGGCCACAGTTGGCTGGTAGACATCATGGCCACCATCCACGTAGGCCCTAGGATAGGTATCAACATGATGTGGCAGGAATTTTGGCCACATTGTTGGAAGATGTGGGTGTTCAGCCTGTGCGGGTGCACGACATTCTTCGACAGCCTCAACTGGCGGATATATGGAGGATTCTTCCTCATCATATGAGGTTGTTGATGCAACATGTCATCGGTCCATGCATTCAGTTGGATTCTTGGAAGGATGACCATCAGCCTCCTCCTCCACCTACACCACCTACTCCATCAGCTTCGACATCTACTACTCCACCTCCTCCTTCAAATGCTGATATAGACTCCACATCCCATGCACCTCCTCCTCGGACTCCACCTCTGACATCTCATACACCTCTCATGATACTCCTTTATCATCTCAGACATCTCCTCCACCTCCCCCTCCTTCGACCGATCCAACTTATGATCTGTTAGACCTATCCAACTAACCAGGCTCTATAGATCCATCAACTCCCCACGATCCTAAACCACTATTCCCCTCAGCTTTGGAGAGGATGCTCAAATCAGGTGAGATAATTCGGATTCCTACAGATGTCTTTCCTACCAGAGGTACTAATCATGCCTCTGCCTCTACTGCTGGAGGTGCTGATACATTTGGTGGGTTGACAGATAGTGACGATGATATGGTTTTGGGGGTGGACTAGACATGTATATTTGACATTTATCATTAGTTTGTTGTTATTGTTTATACACACACACACGTCATTTTCCATTTCGCAGATGTTGATGTTTATTTATATGTTGATGGTCATGATGTGTATGTTAGGTCAGGTTCGATGATGTTCATTAGATGTTTGTGTTTTCCATTTTGAAAATTTTGATGTTGATGTTTATTTATATGTTGATGGTCATGTTGTGTATGTTAGGTCAAATTCGATGAGGTTCATTAGATGTTTCTAATGGTTATGTTAGAAAATGGAACTTGTGTTTTGTTACATGTGGTAGATCATATGTGTGCTAGATGATGTTTAAATATGTAAGATGTATATGTTAGATGAATATGTAATGGTACATTCATGCTTATTTTTATTAGTTTTATGTTAATGATGGTATGATGGTGTTTATTTTTATGTTTGTTAGATGGTGACAATGATAATGATGGTATGTTTGTGTTAGATGGTGATAATGATAATGACGGTGTTTAAAATTATCATGCACATTGCCACTTTGCATGTTTTTAAATGTAATGAAATATTTGAGCTATTTTCTATTGTAAAATATATATTATAACTAATTGATTAATGAAGGGGAAGACACATGTTACATTTCCAACTATTTCTTTATCATATTAACATTTAAGTCATTAAAATCAATTTTTATATTGAAGAGTAAATTTCTATAAATTGGATTAACTATTAATATATGTTAATCAAATTAATTATATATAAATTATTGTAAATTTATATTAATTCAATTAATTATTGATGTTTTATTACTTTGTTAATGTTATTATTTTTAAAGGATTGTTTTATTACTTTGTTAATATTATTATTTTTAATTTTTATTTAATAACATTAAAATATTTTTGGATTGAATAATAATTTCAAAACTATTCAAGATTTAAAATATCAAATATTCATGTTTGAGTTTGTTAATGAATATATCTAATTTCTAAAATAGTATAGATTCATATTAGTTATATAAATTACATTAATGTACGATTATGTTATTATAAATTTACAGTAATAAAGTCTAAATCAATGATTATATATTGATACACATATGAATTTTTTTTTCCAAATATACAACCATGGCTTTAATTTACAACTCAAAACTACGTACCTATTTACAAACCATAAAATAAGGTGAATAAATATTAAGCATAAATCTTTGTTAACTATTTCATCTAAATCCTTATTGTATCAACCAATTCTAAGATGGATTTTAACCTCCTCGAAATAGAGAGGTATTACAAAGGGAAAATAAGATTCTCTCTTAAAGCCATTTTTTTCTCCTAAAGAAGATTCCATACCTACACCTTCATCCTTAAAGCCATTTTTTCACTCTTAAAACATTTGCAAACATTATAACAAAAGCATCATAAATTAATGAAATTATAATTCTTAGCATTATTTATAACAAAAACATCATGAAATACAAACATTTAAATATTGATGGAGAAATTAGAGAGCACCTTAAATTTTGTTGTAAATTTCATTCTTATCAAGGCCATAAATTATGTCATTGTAGAGCTTAACACTAGTTACAAAATTGTTGAATTTTCAATCTCCATCAAGGTTACAAATATGTCATTTTCTATGTTGGAGTTAACATTATAAATACAATCAAAAAATCGAAAAACATTACATTATAACAAAAATTCAAGGGCGAGTGCACAAAGTTGCTCCCCAAAAGTGTTGCAACGAGGCCACGCTAGCAGGGAAAAAACAAACTCGCGCACACACCTAAGGCAGCATGCATGCTCCATTAGGTTCGGTATCAAACTGGGGTGCGTGCGTGTTGCTGTGCGTGCACTTTCCTATGAGCGCGTACGCGCTCAAATGTGCGCACGCGCTCCTGTTAAGGTAATAAAAAAAATTGGCAGAGTTGTTTTCATTCTTTCCATTGCAACCGAGCATGATTCACCAACCGCGTGCGCGGAGCTACAACCAACCAATTTAACCATTTCCACAATGGCCACGTGCACATGCAGGAGCCGACGGAACCCAAGTCCGCTCGTCGGTTTGGGTTCCGTGACTCTGGAGCAAATCCTCAAGGTGTCCCTGAATGGCCATGGGGTACTCGACCAAAATGCCTGTAGAACCACAACCATGACTCCAATCACGAATCCGTCGATTTCGATGGATCCGGGACGCCGGGTTTCAACTAGGATCCCCCCCCCACCATGCCTCGAAGTCTCGGAAATAGTGATATTGTGCCATCTCCGGAGCTAGGGTTTTGCTTAGTGAAGGCCAATCCAATATTGCTCAAGGGGGTCATTTACGATCCGAAGAATTTCCTCCTTGACCCGTGATCATGTGCCTTATTCTAGTGAGGGTCTATGGTTTGAACTTTGAATTAGTTACCAGTCTTGATAATGCTAATAGTCTCTTGTAAACCCAAATTTTGTAAAATTTCACTTACAATATGTTAAATGCATTTTTCCCCAAACATTTTCAAAAGTGAGGTGGACATGAAATTTCTCTAAATCAATTTGTTTTTTCCCACCATTGGAAAGCCTTTTGATTACTCAATATTTTAGCCTATATGTTGGTATTTAATTGAATGTATTTTTGCTTCACCTAACCTTTTGCATGAACTTATTCTAATAATTTTCATTATGATTTTAATGTGATGTAGTGATGCTTTTGGTTCTTAGTTTCTTGTTGGGGGAGCCTATCAACGCCTATCGTACTTTTTGAATCTACACATATATCAAGGTTTGCAAGGCACATGATGATGCATGCAACTACACACTCCTCCCTTGCAACACCTGTATTTTGGAGTGTGCAACTCCTGCAACACCTCTCTTACAATATATTTATTAATAGATAATGGTATTAATATGTATGATACAGATCATCCACCCAAGTACATTAATAATAAACAACTGTCATCTCAAGTTTGAAATATAAATATAGACCAGATTAATGAAGATCAGTCTTCGAAAAAGGAAAATGAGAGACTGCATCATGCAATGGCCCTTGCAGGTGGTAAATTTTTAGAGGTGTGTTTAAGTCATTCCTCCATTGCAAATGTAATAGTTGTGTCGATTATTGTAACCATGCTTTCTTATTTCAATTGAATCTATGTTTCAAGGATGAAAATATTCTATTACATAGCACATGCCTACATAGTAGAAAGCACGAATTATTCCTAGATCAATGAAATCACAATGATAAAGAATGGATGCCCAAGTATTAGTTTGTCAATAGATTTAGTCTTTTATCTTATTTCCTAAATCTTACACTCAAATCTATTCTTATTCAAATTGTTTTCTAGGAAGTTGTTTTTAAGCTCATTTCCACTTCAAGCTCAAATTGTATATGCCAATGTTAACAATATGAAAGCATCATGGACACTTACCATAGAATTTTTGAAATATTGTTCATGTTTCTTATGTAAATGTTTCTATACTGAGAATTTTTTAAAAGGCATTTTCTGCGAGGACAATGATTTATTTATGATTGTCTTACAGAATCAAAGAGAATAGGCACTTAGAGATTTGGATAACATTTCCACGTGCGGGAGCCGATGGAACCCAAGTTCGCTCGTCGGTTTGGGTTCCGTGACCCCAGAGCAATTCCTCAAAGTGTCCCTAAATGGCCCTGAGGTGCCAGACCAAAATGCCCACAACAGCAAAACCGTGACTCCGATCGCAAATCCGTCTATTACGATGGATCTGAGACACCGGGTTTTAGCTAGGGGATCCCCCACATCATGCCTCGAAGTCTCGGAAACGGTGTTATTGTGCCATCTTCGGAGCTAGGGTTTTGCTCAGTGAAGGCCATTCCAATATTGCTCAAGGGGTTCATTTACGATACAAAGGCTCCCGGGTGTAAGTGGCCATCGTGAACACATCCATAATGGCCACGTGGACGTGCGGGAGCTGGCGAAATGCAAGTCCGCTCGCTGGTTTTCTTTCCATGTCCCCAGAGAAATTCTTCAAAGTGTCCCTAAATGGCGCCGAGGTTCCCGACGAAAATGCCCGCAATAGCAAAACCGTTACTCCGATCGCGAATCCATCAATTCCAATGGATCCGGGGCATCGGGTTTCAGCTAGGGGGACCTCCACACAATGCCTTAAAGTATAAAAAATGGTGCTATTGTGCCATCTCCAGATCTAGGTTTTTTCTCAGTGAAGGCCATGCCAATTTTGCTCAAGGGGGTCATTTATCATCCAAAGGTTCCCGGGTGTTGATGTATTTGTAACTTCAGAATGTATTTCACTTGTATATTTTATATTGTATTCATATTTCATTGTACTTCCGATGGATAGGTTTCATTCCTCTGATCGCGAAGGCTATTATTGTATTTGAGTGGGTTATTAGACTCCCCTAGTGGGGTCGACCCAGAGTTAAGTTGTAATGGGTTATTAGACTCTCCTAGGAGAATTCGGCCCAGTTCGGGGAAAAGGAAAGTGAAGTAAAGTATAAATAGAGAGTGTGACTCTCTCATTTATTCATTCACTCACTCACTCATTCGTACAAGTCAAAGAGAGGCAGGTTCGCACAAGTGGAGGAGGAGGAAGCTACTGGAGACCATCTTCTTGTTTTGGGGTTTTGTATTATTGCTAATTCTATCTTTGGGGAAGTTGCGGGGTTTTATCCTTTATGGTTTCCCCGGTGAAATGCTTTGTGTCTATTGTCTCTTGTGTTTGATTTGCTATGCATGTTGTTCTCTTAGATAAGATCCTAGATCACATTGAATTAAAATTGTGAAAAACTAACATGGTATTAGAGCTAACCTGAGAAGAAGACACTGCGCAGCTGCGGAAGCTAGGGATTCTTAATTTTTGGGTCTATTTCCATAGATCATCAAGGGAAGGAGGCTAGGATAACTCTCCTAAGGAAGGCGCATCTTTCTGTCGAAACATAATTGGTTTATGAGCATTTTCAATTTCCGGCCCGTCACTACTGCGGGAAATTAGGGCTTTTGACAGAAGTGAAATTTTGGAGTGCTCTTAACATAGGATTTCTTTCCTCGGCAAAATAAAAAATTAGAGACCAAGATGGAAGTTTTTGGTTGGGTAGAACCCCGGGATCTATCAAACCCTATTTTGATTTTTGGACCAGAAAACACTAGAAATTGCAGATCCGAAATTCGCAAGTCACTTTTGAGGGGTCAATTTTTGGAATTTTCAAAATCCAAGTATACCATCTTGCTTGTCTCGGCTATAGGAATCTTTCTATCCAGACAGAAGTTTGAAATTCCAAGTTTGGATTTTTAGGGTTTCTCTGTCAAACCCTAGCCAGCTCCAGATCCAGTTTCAGCAAATCAAGTGGTAAGATCTAAATATTTTATTTCCATTTGAGTTTCTCATTAAAATGTCTCACCACACCAAGCTTGAGGATAAGCTTGAAGGGGATGATAACTTCTGAGCATGGAAGTATAGGATTGGGTTAATCCTAGAAGAGAATGAATTGGACACCTACATAAGTGAAGAGGTTCCAGTTCCATAGGGAGATGAGGCTAAGGCCTTACATAAGAAGAACTTGGTCAAGGCCAAGAGGATCATTGCAGATTCTATCAAGGACCATCTCATACCACATGTGTCATCTCTAAAGACACCCAAGGAGATGTTTGATTCCTTGACCAGGCTATTTGAAGGAAAGAATATAAATCGAAAGATGACATTGTGGAACCAATTGAAGAATGTAAAGATTCAAAATGCAGAGACCATGCAGTCATATTTTTCAAGGGTCTCTCAGATAAAGGAACAACTCGAAGTTGTGGGAGAATACATAGAGAATGGAGAAATTGTGATGACCACCTTGAATGGTCTCCCTAGGTCATGGGATTTCTTCATTCAAGGAATTTGTGCTAGGAAGAAGCTCATCACATTCAGTAGGCTGTGGGAGGAATGCTCACAGGAAGAAGTTCGGATTGTAGCTCGAGAAGAAAAGATGGGTAATGAAGACCAGGCTCTCACAGCACACACCAGGAATAACAACAACAAGAGGGAGCATCCTCATCACAAGAAGGGTAAACACCACCACTATAATTGAAGGGAAAATTTTGGAGGATCTATTAGAAATATATCTCACATTCGATGTTATACTTGTGATGAGAAGGGAGACTATTCCAGAGATTGTCCCAGGAACAAAAGAAGCTCCCACAAGAAGAAGAACAACAAGAGAAGACATCATGCTCACACTGCAGAGGATGATGAACCTCCCAAGAAGAGGGCCAGAGAAGAAAGTGAAGATTCTTCAAGTGATGAAGAGTATGTTTTGATTTCTGCCCTCACAGGAACTATTACACATGGTAGCAATGATTGGCTTATAGATAGTGGGGCTTCCAAGCATATGATGGGATTCAAGGAATCCTTTATGAACCTATCTGAACATGAGTCACCCCACAAAGTGAAACTTGGGGATGACTACCAGTATCCTATAAAAGGTAGTGGTGAAGCCTCTTATAAGCTAGACTTTGGAAAGTATATGAAGATGAAAGAAGTTCTATTTGTACCAAAGAAGAACCTTCTCTCTATATCTGCATTGGATGCAAAAGGTATGAGGGTTGCATTTGTAGATGGTCAAGTTCGTATGTGGCATAAAGGAAAGACTATAGATGATGCAGTAGTGATTGGAGAGCAAGAGGGAGGATTATACAAACTGAAGGGCCAACTAGAACAAGCCTTGGTCCATGAATCGATGGATCCAAGTGAACTATGGCACAGAAGTCTTGCACATGTGCACTATAGAGCACTACCTCTTGCAAGCAAAGCAGTTGAAGGACTTCCAGAAATCCAATCGAAGCAAAGGAAGTGAAGAAGGCATCTCCAAGTAGCGAGAGAAAAGCAATGATCAAGAGGGAGCACACTCTAGTAGTTCATGCAAGGAAGCAAAGATTGAGAGGGAGTCCACTCAAAAAACAAACAAAGATAAGTATTTGAATTGTAATTTCTTGTATATCTGATTTTTTAAATAATATTGTTCAATGGTGTATATACTTATGTTCCTAGATTTAGGCTGTGTATTATGCATATTAGGATAATTTGCATTAATGAACAGTATACTACTAATATGCATGTGATGGGTAAGTGGCCTATGGCACTGTACAACATACCATTGCTACTTATCTAGTATGAAACCTTTTTTGCTGACATGTTGGGAGTAGTGCACACTCTTAACAATGTTACAGTAGAGATGGAAGGCATCTAGAAAGTTACGGGATATGGATGAATGTTGTATTGAAGCATTGGATAAGATAATTGCATGACTGTATAACATATGTCTTTATGTGTAAGAATTTGTTCTGAAAACTATGAGATGTTTCTAATCATGCAATTGAAATTGTCTTGTAGGGAAGAACGTGAGATAGAAGATCCACAGGAACATGTAGATCCACCCTATGAGAAGAATTCCTATAAGAGGAAACCAACATGGCTACGAGAGGTAATTCAAGATGTAGAAAGGTATGGCGCTTCGGAAGGGATGCATGGAGAAAGCAAGAGATTGAGGCCATACACCAGTTATGTAGCCCTACTATGTGACATCATTGACAAGAAACCTGCCAACTATGAAGAAGCGGTAGAAAGGAAGGAATGGAAGGATGCCATGATCGAGGAGTATCGGTCGATCATGAAGAATGATGTCTGGGATGTGTTCCCGAGACCAGAAGGGAAGTCTGTGGTGACTTCCAAGTGGATCTACAAGATCAAGCATGCTGCAGATGGCAACATAGAGAAATACAAGGCAAGATTTGTGGCACGTGGATTCTCCTAGAAAGAAGGAATAGACTATGAGGAGACATTTTCACCTATAGCCAGATACACTTTCATTAGAACAGTACTTGCTCTGGCTGCAGTGATGAAATGGAAGATACACCGGAAGAGGAAGTGTATCTGGAGCAACCACTCGGGTTTGAGACACATTACAAGGAGTCTCATGTGTGCAAACTAAAGAAAGCCTTGTACGGTTTTAAATAGGCACCCAGGACATGGTACGGCAGAATAGACAGCTTCCTGACTAGTTTGGGCTTTACCAAGAGTAAAGCGGATTCCAACCTTTACTACAATGTTGAGGAAGGGAACTCAGTGATACTCCTACTATATGTAGATGACCTGTTTGTGACAGGTGAGGATGGGTTGATTGCTGACACGAAGAGGAAGCTTTCTGCCGAGTTCGAGATGAAGGACTTGGGTATGATGCACTATTTTCTAGGCATGGAGGTGTGGCAGAGTGCAGATGGAATCTTCCTTGGGAAATGGAAGTATGCAGTAGAGATCCTGAAGAGGTTCGGGATGATGGACTGCAAGGCCATGGCCACACCTATGGCATCGAACCTGAAGCTATTGAGTGATGCTTCATCAGAGTCGGTTGATGCCATGATGTATAGTCAGATGATTGGGTCCTTGATGTACCTGACGAATATGAGACCAGATATTTTCTTTGCTATGAACACATTGAGCTAGTTCCTGATGGATCCGAGACATGTTCACCTGATTGCTGCAAAGCATATTCTGTCAAAACCCAAAAATTTTGAAAAATTTAAAATTTTTTAAGATAACAATACGTGACATTAAATGCAGCCACATGACTATTTGTTTTAGCTTACGTGGTCGTAAATGTGTCTAAATGATCTTTTGTCATACTTAATTGTTGTTTGGGTTTTCTCTTTTCTGCTACTGATTGTTTTGTTGTTTTGTAACCACAAGGGGGAGTTTGTTTGTCGAACTGGGCTTACTTAGATTCTGAGCTAATGCATCGAAAATGTCTTCCTCTTGCAAATACACAGGTAAGGTACGGGTTGCTGTATTTAAAATTTAACAGTATTATATTCCAATTATTTGTACCAAATCATTCAGTAAAATCTAAGCATACTAGCCAGGTTATCAAATGTTTACAGGTAACATATATCCTATGATCTCCTTTTGATCTAGCTGTTTAAGAATTGGAATTTCTAAAGGAAATGAAAACTATTGATATACATAAATTTCTTGACTAGAGATTTTAGAGTATGACCGACAATTCATAATCTGTTCAAATTGTTGCTCCTCCATTATCATTGTATCTATTCATGCTTTGTAATTGGAATATTTGACACGCATTGTTAAAAGTAACAATCAGAAAGTACCAAATAATTATGTTTTGCTTGTTTCAATACTTGCAGATATCCTGTAAATTACATGTCTCTTTTTTTTTAACATTTTCAAAATCTGATTAGCTGGAAAAACTATTCTTATTTCTATGTCTGTCAAAGCATTAAGAACTAAGAGTTTTCCCAACATTGACACTCGTATCCTCACGACTCAGGAGTGACGCCACAACTGTTGTCTCTTTCCATAAGATTAGGGTATGTGAAAATGATTATTCTGAATCACTTATAACGCAAAATACTTTATAATGATCATAGAACATGAATTATCAAGTCATGGTTCTATCTATAAAATGTAAGAATTGAGGTTTTTATCCTATTGTTTTTATTGTTTTTAAAAATTAACATAGGAATTATACTTCTACATCCTTTATGTAACACTCTGAATAGTTCCAATACTCATGCTAAACTTTTTATTTCTATAACAATAGATGAAAGTCTCACGTAACCTTGCACATAAGGATAATGTATAACTTTGTTGTTGTAGGACAAGCCATTAAGTTCACTAGGCGATATTCGAAGGCATGGTCAACATGGATTAAATAATGGGGTGAAGATTTAGTGGCTCGACCATATTGGAATATGCATGTTGATTATCTTTTGATTGAAATGTACACACACTATGATTTCATTTGATATATCAATGATTTAAAGTTCGTCGTGAAACATTTATCCTCGACCCATTGCATGGAAATATTTTAGGTGCTACGTGGTGGCTTTTGATCCAAGTATTGGTGATATAAGAAGTTGACTGAACCCTAGCTGGGCACTTCTCCCTTGCCTTCGGGCTCGGTCCTGTGAACCCTCTGTCCAAAAATTCTCTGTGGTTTCGAAGTAATAGCTTCAGTGCTGCTACCGACCCTCGAAATTCTCTATTTGTATCACTCGGGAGTCTGCATATCCTGCTAATTGGCATCTTATAAGTTCATTAAATACTTCTGGCTACCTTCACTGCTGTTACTGTTTGCGAATAATTTCCATGCTATTTCCTCCTTCGTAGTTATCCCCTGTAATGTTGGGAGTCGTTGTAATTCTTGCTGTTGGTAGCTTGCAAAGTGGTTATAACCTAGGGTTTTGTCTTCGTGCTTCCAATACCAGTTGGCCATGGTATGAGGGTATCGTCTGATTAGTTTTCTGTCACGGCTTCCTTTATGGAAGGTAACATTGGAGTTTCCCAGCCCTTTCCTTCTGGTGACTAATGTGGGGTTTTACTTGGCTCGTGGTTTGCATCTGCGTCCGTCACTCTGGTAAGTTACAGGGTTTTAAAAAAAAAAATTATTGTTTTACGGTTGTAATCAATTGTTTAAAACTCCAAGCATCCATAGAAGGTTTACAATCTTGTTGTTTCGTTGCAGGCTCGAGCTCCACTTAACTATGGGATGGCACAGGCTGCGACGGCTGGCATTCCCGGGTAAGCCTGGTTCTTACCATGGCAAATTTTCTCCTTGTGGGTTGTTTGGGTGGTCGGTTTTGTTTGGCTTATAAGTCACGGCAGCCTTGTAAAATCTTGTAACTGTATAATTTTAATTGAATAGGTAAGGGTTTAACCCTGCGTTGGTTTGATTTGATGGACTCAGTCGATAATGTGGCTAGTATACTCCTTTCGGCACTTGTTTTGTTTTTTTTTTTATACAGAAGGACTGTAATGTAAAAATAGATTTGAAGAAGACAAGGCTTGAGGGCTGTCCTGTAGGCGGGGTTACGACCTCGGTTCTTATGTTTCGATGTAACATTTTAAAGGGTTTTGTTGGAAAAACAACCAAGGTTTTGGATAGTTAAATTGATATAAGTTTATGCCTGTACACAGGCTTGTATAAGGCGTGTGTTATTTTTGTTATAACTGTGTGTAGTGGTGGTAATATCTTTTGTTCTCCAAAACGCTGTTAATGTGGATTGTGACTCGGTTGTAGTTAAATCTTATAATAGCCAGGGAGGAATGGTTTTGTTTTTATTACCTGTGTGATGTAAACTCTTTGAAACACGACTTATTACAGTCATTCTATAAGCTGGAGTCGGTGTATGGTGTGTGTTTCAAGTTTTGAAGTTTTTATATAGAAATATTTTATTAATGCTAGCTATAGCCGTAGGTGAGCTCATGGTGAGGAGTTTTTGTTTAACGTTTGGACCCCTATAAGATTTGTAAAGGTGGGAGGTTCAAGCTGATACGACGGTGGTTTTGCTTAGATGATTATGTATTAAATGGATAAGACTCTGTCAGTACTGTGCGTTCATATGAAAGATAAAACTAAAGATTTAGAGCTTGATAATGAGCTAAATATACGATTCTGTTATAGTGATTATACTCATAAGGAAATAATGGAAGTTTAAGGAAATAAAAAAAAAAAATCTACTTGTTTAACTTGGCCTAGAGTTAGTTATTGTTCTGTCTTTGATTTCTTCTGTTAAAAAGTTAATAACTAAGTCAAGTTCTGTCGAATGGTTTTCTTGTTGTAGAAAACTAAAGAGATAGGTTTTTGGTTCGAGCTCCTCGGTCAAACTTAATGTTTAGTTAACTATTCGGTTTGTTTTAGCTAAGACTCCGTCAGAAAAAAATAGTTAAATAGGTGAAGGACATTGCTATATTGTTGTTTTGGTTTTAAAGTTGAGTCAAATTCGGTTCTGCTGGTCCTTTTGTATGTTCAGTCAATAACTAAATATACTTCCCATTGTAATTTGGCTCGTCCACTTATGTGACAGATAATGACCTGTACAAATGTTAGCTAGGGTTTGTATCTGCGATAATGTCTATGATAATATATTTACTGTAGTTTATAGAAATTATATTTATTTTGTTCCTATCACGGTTTTAAACCAACTGTAAAACCAGAGAATGATTATTGGTACTAAAACCCTACCTATCTTATTTAACAGAATTAATTAAACTATATCTGGAATTTACATAAATAAACCATTGCTTACAATCTTACTATTGTACGGCATGCAGGATAAAACATTATCAGTACTGAAATAATGATGTAAGGAAGATTGAAAACAAAGTACTTATTTAAAATCTTATATGCTGATATTCTGGGATATTATCTTTTACTAAACTGATATTATTCAGACGATTAAATGATAATCATAACAACATTCATTTAAACTTAATAAACACAAAGCAATAAATAATAGAACCTGTTTAACTGAGGACAACAACAGCAATAGGAGGCTGTTCCTCCCTACCAACTCCTGGAGAGTGCCCAGACAGCACTTCTTAGGACCCCCGAGCTTGCTCTGGTCTCCCTGGCTGGAACTAGGTGCAGCAGAATAATTCACTCAGCCCAAACAGCTAAACTGGAACAAAGTTACTGCAGCATTTCCCTCCAAACAACTTCCTTACTGTTTTTCCCTCTTCCTCAATGGGAGTCCTGAATACTATTCACCTGAATGTACTCTCCCTCCAGAACAATGTTGAACCCCCAGCTCAGTTCATTGAGTACTATTTAAAAGATTGCCTAGGTCTTTGTTGGGCTAACTGTCATTAATGAGCCACCTGCTCAGATTCCACTTTCTTGGGGAATCATGACCCCAAAATATAGGGAAGTTGCCACCTGCAACTTAGGAAGTGTTTGAGGATGTTGCCACTTGTCTTTTGCCTTTCCACCTAGTTCCATCCACCAATTAGACCAGTAACCTCTTTTAACAGCTCTCCCATTGCTGTTGTCTCCATAATTTATTTATTAATAATAAAATATTCAGAATTACATTCCATTTCTGGTGACTCTGCTGAGTCATCAATTCCTACTTAGCATTAAATTTAACATAATGTCTCAGGAATATAATAAAATAATTACATTATTTTTGCAAAATTGGGGTATGTGACATATTCTGAGGTACTTGAAGGGTACGGTTGATTATGGGATCAAGTATGATACGAATCAAAAGATTAACCTGGAGGGTTATGTTGATTCAAATTGGGCAGGCAGTGCCATTGATAGGAAGAGCACTTCGGGGTGCTGCTTCAATATGGGATCAGGTGTGATCTCTTGGTTTAGCAGGAAGCATTCCTGTGTAGCACTGAGTACAGCCGAAGCAGAGTATGTCGCAGCTTGTTCGGCTAGTTGTGAGGCAGTATGGATAAGGAAGCTACTGTCTGATTTGTTTGATCTCCAGTTGGACGCGACTTGTATACATTGCGACAACCAGAGTTGTGTGAAGTTGTCTGAGAACCCGGTGTTCCATGACAAGTCGACGCACATTGAGATCAAGTACCACTATATCAAGGATATGGTGCAGAGAGGAGCAGTGAAGCTCCAATATGTTGCGATGGATGAGAAGAGCTGATGTATTAAACAAGCCGCTGGCCAAAGTGAAGTTTGAATACTTTAGAGAGAAGCTTGGTGTACTTTAGATCGAGGTTCCTTCCAAGGGGAAGTAATGAGTCCGGAAGACGCAGATGCACATGGGATTTTCCGACATGGTGGTAGATGTGTTCTCCCATGGTCGTTGATGTAATTGCCGGGCTTTTTCAACATGGTGGTAGATGTGTTCTCCCATGGTCGTTGATGTAATTGCTGGGATTTTTCGACATGGTGATAGATGTGTTCTCCCATGGTCGTTGATGTAATTGCCGAGATTTTTCGACATGGTGGTAGATGTGTTCTCCCATGGTCGTTGATGTAATTGCTAGAGCCATTCTCACATGGTGGTAGATGTGTTCTCCCATGGTGTAGATGCAAGGGCTAGATCCATTCTCACATGGTGGTAGATGTGTTCTCCCATGGTGTAGATGTGTTCTCCCATGGTGTATATGTAAGGGCTGAAGCCATTTTTCACATGGTGGTAGATGTGTTCTCCCATGGTGAAAAATTAAGGGTTGGAGCCTTCCCCGAATGGTGGTAGATGTGTTCTCCTATGTCGGGTGGTGTAAGTGTTGTGTGATGTGCATATGGGCTGTGCTCTATTGATGATGAGATGATCTAAAGATGATGAGGTGACAGTAGGGTATACAAGTTTTGCAAATGGCATATAATTGGTCTTGGGATGCTCCTTCAGGTTTTGCAATGGCATTTAATCTATCCTGGGAGATCTTGCAGGTTTTACAAGTGGCATATAATCAATTCTGGGATGCTCCTTCAGGTTTTGCAGTAGCATAGAATCAATCCTAGGAGATCTTGCAGAGGCATATAATAAGTCTTGAGATGTACCTACTGGATGGCTTGCTCGCAGAGATGATGTAGACCTACATGGAGGCTAGGCCTACATCTAGCATGAAAAAGGGTTGGCTCTGTACAAATTCCTATGACTAGTAGATGAGATTGATGGTCAAGATAGCAGTAGCAGTGACAATGATGATCCAGCTTTGATGATGATCCAGTGACAAAGAATTGTGCTGATGAACTGTGTCAAGAGAATACCTTCCTAGTTAAGAGGGAGTGTTGATGTATTTGTAACTTCAGAATGTATTTCACTTGCATATTTTATATTGTATTCATATGTCATTGTACTTATGACGGAGAGGTTTCATTCCTTCGATCGGGAAGGCTATTATTGTATTTGAGTGGGTTAATAGACTCCCTTAGTGGGGTCGGCCCAGAGTTAAGTTGTAATGGATTATTAGACTCTCCTAGGAGAAGTCGGCCCAGTTAGGGTAAAAGGAAAGTGAAGTAAAGTATAAATTGAGAGTGTGACTCTCTCATTTATTCATTCACTCACTCACTCATTCGTACAAGTGAGAGAGAGACGAGTTCGCACAAGTGGTGGAGGAGGAAGCTGCTGGAGACCATCTTCTTGTTTTGGGGTTTTGTATTATTACTCATTCTATCTCGGAGGAAGTTGCAGGGTTTTCTCCTTTATGGTTTCCCTGGTGAAATGCTTTGTGTCTATTGTCTCTTGTGTTTGATTTGCTGTGCATGTTGTTCTCTCAGATAAGATCCTAGATCACATTGAATTAAAATTCTGAAAACCTAACACCGGGCATGCGTGGCCATCGTGAACACATCCACAATGGCCATGTGCACATGCGGGAGCCTACGGAACCCAAGTTCGCTCACCGGTTTGGGTTCCATGCCCCCGGAGTAATTCCTCAAAGTGTCCCTGAATGGCCCCAGGGTGCCCGACGAAAATGCCCGCAGCAGCAAAACCGTGACTCCGATTGTGAATCCGTTGATTTCGATGGGTCCAGGACGTCGGGTTTCAGCTAGGGGACCCCCCACACCGTGACTTGAAGTCTAAAAAATGGTGATATTGTGCCATCTGCAGAGCTACGATTTTGGTCAATGAAGGCCATTCCAATCTTGCTCAAGGAGGTCATTTACGATCTTAAGGCTCCCAGGCGTGCGTGGCCATCGTGAATAAGTCCAAAATGGTCACGTGAATGTGTGGGAGGTGACAAAACCCAAGTCCACTTGTTGGTTTGGGTTCCCTGACCCCAGATCAATTCCTCAAAGTGTCCTTAAATGGCCCCGATGTGCCCGACCAAAATTCCCACAGCAGCAAAACCGTGACTCTGATCACGAATCCGTCAATTCCGATGGATCCGAGGCGTCGGGTTTCAATTAGGGGACCCCTGACACCGTGCCTCGAAGTCTCAAAAATGGTGCTATTGTGCCATATCCAGAGCTAGGGTTTTGCTCAGTGAAGGCCATGCCAATCTTGCTCAAGGGGGTCATTTCTCATCCGAAGGCTCCTGGGTGTGCATTCCCATCGTGAATTGTGCATGTGCGAGAGCTGACGGAACCCTGTTCCGCTCGTTGGATTGGGTTCCATGCCCCTGGAGAAATTCCTCAAAGTGTCCCTGGATGGCCTTGGGGTGCCGGACTAAAATGCCCACATCAGAAAAACCATTACTCCCATTGTGAATCCGTCGATTCCGATGGATCCGGGACGCCAAGTTCCAGCTCAGGGACCCCCCACACCGTGCCTCAAAGTCTCGGAAACGGTGTTATTGTTCCATCTCAGGAGCTAGGGTTTTGCCCAGTGAAGGCATGTCCCACACCGTGCCTCGAAGTCTCGAAAACGGTGTTATTGTTCCATCTCAGGAGCTAGGGTTTTGCTCAGTGAAGGGACTTCAAGGCACGATGTGGGACATGCCTTCATTGAGCAAAACACTAGCTCCTGAGATGGAACAATAACATCGATTTCGAGACTTCGACACACGGTGTGGGACATGCCTTCACTGAGCAAAACCCTAGCTCCTGAGATGGAACAATAACACCATTTCCAAGACTTTGAGGCACAGTGTGGGGGGTCCCTGAGCTGGAAATCAGCGTCCCGGATCCATCGGAATCGATGGATTTGCGATGGGAGTAATGGTTTTTTTTGCTGTGGGCATTTTGGTCCGGCACCCCAGGGCCATCCAGGGACACTTTGAGGAATTTCTCTGGGGGCACGAAACCCAAACCAGAGAGCGTACTTGGGTTCTGTCAGCTTTAGCATGTGCACATGGACATTGTGGACGTGTTCACGATGGCCATGCACGCCCGGGAGCCTTCAGATCATAAATGACCCCTGAGCCATATTGGAATGGCCTTCATTGAGCAAAACCCTAGCTCCGGAGATGGCACAATAGCACCGTTCCATAGAATTCAAGGCACAGTGTGGGGGGGCCCTAGCTGAAACCCAACATCCCAAATCCATTGGAATATACAGATACGCCATTGGAGTCACGATTTTTCTGCTATGGGTATTTTGGTCCATCACCCCGGGGCCATTAAGGGACACTTTGAGGAATTGCTCCGGGGGCACAAAACCCAAACTGGGGAGTAGACTTGGGTTCCGTCGGCTCCCGCATGTGCATGTGTCCATTCTGGACATGTTCAATATGGCCATGGATGCCCGGGATCCTTCAGATGAGAAATGACCCCCTTGAGCAAGATTGGCATGGTCTTCACTTAGCAAAACCCTAGCTCCGAAGATGGCACAATAGCACAATTTCCAAGACTTCGAGGCACGGTGTGGGGGGACCTCTAGCTGAAAATCGATGTCCCGGATCCATCGAAATCGACGGATTTGCGATTGGAGTAACGATTTTGCTGCTGCATGAATTTTTGTCAGGCACCCTAAGGCATTCAGGGACACTTTGAGGAATTGCTCCGGGGGGCATGAAACCCAAACCAGCGAGCAGGATTAGGTTCCGTCAACTCCCGCATGTGCACATGGCCAGTTTGGACATGTTCACGATGTCTAAGCATGCTCGGGAGCCTTCGGATCGTAAATGACCCCCTTGAGTAAGATTAGAATGGCCGTCACTGAGCAAAACCCTAGCTTTGGATATGGCACAATAACACCATTTTCGAGACTTCGAGGCACGGTGTGGGGGGTCCCCTAGCTGAAACCCGACGTCCTGAATCCATCAGAATCAATGGATTCACGATTGGATTCATGGTTTTTCTACTGTGGGAATTTTGGTCCGGAACCCCAGGGCCATTCAGGGACACTTTGAGGAATTGCTCCTGGGTCATGAAACCCAAACCAACGAGTGGACTTGGGTTCCGTTGGCTCTCGCACATGAAAGTGGACATTGTGGACGTGTTCATGATGACCATGCACTACCGAGAGTCGACGGATGAGAAATGACCCCCTTGAGCAAGATTGGCATGGCCTTCACTGAGAAAAACCCTAGCTCTGGAGATGGCACAAGAGCACCATTTTTGAGACTTCGAGGCACAGTGGGGGGGGGGGGGGGGGCTACCTGAAAACCAGCATCCTGGATCCATTGAAATCTACAGATTCATGATCAGAGTCATGGTTTTTCTACTACAGGAATTTTGGTCGGGTACACTAGGGCCATTCACGGACACCTTGATGAATTGCTCTGGGGTCATGGAACCCAAACCGGTGAGAAAACTTGGGTTTCGTCTGCTCTTGCATGTGCACATGGCCATTGTGGATGTGTTCACAATGGCCACGCATGCCCAGGAGCCTTCATATCGTAAATGAACCCCTTTAGCAAGATTGGAATGGCCTTCACTTATAGAAACCCTGGCTCCAGAGATGGCACAATAGCACCATTTACGAGACTTAGAGGCACGGTGTGGGAGGTACCTTAGCTGGAAATCGTTGTCCTGGATCCATCGGAATCGACAGATTCACGGATGTGCTGCTGCAGGCATTTTTCGTCGAGCACACTGGGGCCATTCAGGGACTCTTTGAGGAATTGCTCTGGGGCACGGAACCTAAACCGACAAGCGGACTTGGGTTCCGTCGGCTCCCACACATGAATAAAGGAGATTTCAAAATACCATATAGGATATGTCTTAGGTTTGTTTGTCTCCCAAGTGTTGATACATATGAAACATGGCTAGGTAAATTTTGTTAATGAGATGAAACGAGGGTTGTGCTTGCTTAAATTTCTAAGGGCACACCTCACACAAGAATTCATACACTTATAACCACATCGTGATGGTCCCTAAGCTATTGAGACAATATTGAGAATATGTGAGCCATTATAGAGTAACACCTTTGACCTCCTAATGTTATGTAAACACATAAGAAAGTGTTTTACCATAAGTCAATTAGAGAGGATATTCCATAACACTGGTACCAACTATATGTCCCCATGTTTATATGGCATATGGAAAGGTAGGCTAAGTAGATTGAAGGTAGAGTAGAGGTATCTTTGATTTGGTTGAAAGTGTCTCTATCAAGTGTCTCGAGCCATGGATAATGCCTTAAAGAATAATAGTTGATCTTTGAAGGGTATCATTGTCGTTTGATTGTTGACCTCAATGCAATAAGTAGGTTGTGGAAATTATGTATGGGTATTGGCACCATCAACATGTTCAATGGAGGAAAGATATGCCTTATGCCCTAAACAAGGCTTCTATGCATTTAGGACCAAGAATGATGTGTCAAATCACAACACATCTAGGATCGAGGGATATTTGGCCTCCATATGAGCATATTCAAATATGATTAGGAGGTTGTGAACACCAAGTGTTGGTGTTGAAGGCCTAGATATGATTGTGAATATTTATCTTATTGGTGAGGATATGGACACTATTCAGAGGTTTTGAAAAAGAGCAAGAAAGGAGCTTTCAAAACAACAAATAGGACATGTCTTAGGGTTCTTTGGCTTCCAAGTGTTGATACATACTTCATTAGGATATTTTGAGAACCATTTATGGATATGAGGGCCTTGTACATGCTTGGGAGGAGGACTACAAACCTTAATAAAAATAAAGCTTCTAAGGGAAGGGAAACTTGAGGTTTCGAACTTACAAGTGTATTAATTACATAGGTTCACAACAATGAAAGAGGCCTCAAATGACAAGGATATGTTTAGCCTCCAATAAATGATATGGGTGCAAATAGGAATATTTTAGCACTCAGTATGGGTTTTATGGCACTAAACATGGTCAAACGATGAAACCTTGACCTTAGGCTCTAAAGGAAGTTTCCAAGGATAGGGAAAATGTGAAGCCTTAACCAACCACATAAGATTGGTCTAGTATAACTTAAATATTTGAATGCCAATATGGACACCATTAGTATGTTTTGATATTTATGGGTGGACCTCAAATCCATAAACATGATTCGAAGAGGGAGACCAAAATATCAAGGCTAGAAATATATATTTATGGCTTGGGACCAACGATCAATTTGATGGGTCATTTGTAATGCTTCAGGGCATCATTCATGAACCTTGGTCTCTGGAAGGTGCCTTTAGAGCCTAATGCATAATTCAAAATTCAAAATATTTGAAAGTGATATTTAAGTGTGTAATTGTGTTTGAAAATATGATGTTGTGTGTTATTTTATACTAATATTTGTATGGTTTTCTTTGTGCAAGTGTGTATGTAAATATTTGCCTATGTGTGTTTTTTCTAACATGTAAATTTTTGTATATGCGCATAGATATTTGCATGTGTGCATGTATTTTTCGTATGTTTATGTATAGATATTTTTATGTGTGTAGGTTTTTATAGTGTAAATATATATGTATCTATGCATCTTTAATATGTGTGTAAATATAAGTATGTGCATATAACTTGTGTGTGTAAATGACTACGGGTGTTAGGCACACAAGGGGGGTGTCTAGTGGTGGTAGGTACACAAGGGATCTATTGCCCAATGCCTATCAAATTTCAGTGCATCTATGTGTCTCATTGTGATTTGTGAATGACAAATGTGTACTTATTGATGTGTATCGATTCTAATTTCTATTAAATATTATGAAATGTTATAATATAATATGAGTTTTCAATATTGTTTAAATGCATGTGATGTTTTCCTAAACAGATGGAAACTTGAATTGGAGTGGTTGGTGTAAAACATCAATGTATTGTAATAGTAACTTAATCATAACTCAAACATCAAATAAATGATATAAGATAATGATATCAAATAAACTATCTAACATTAATAACATTAGACATGCATGAATAAAAAATCACATGACTATACTATGTACCTCAATCAATTAGGACTTCTGGATCCTCTCAGTTTTTAATTGTCTCAAACAAACTCTCGTGCCCTGCATGAGGTAGTAACTAGCGTACCTTGTTTGATGACTTCATTGACATTGTTTGTAGTTGGATGTTTGTACCAATGATCAAGTGCGTAAAGTGATACACCCGTGAACCTGGTCTATAATTTGTGTATGTGTAGCCATTTATCTTTGGTCCCTTTCCATCTGCTGTAAGATATTCCCCCTGGACAACCATCGAGCCAGTCATAAAGGTAATGCCTTCACTACTGGTTAATGATGCGAGGAGGGTTTTCTTCCCTTAGATGCATTGTTCCAACCAATAATTTGTCCCAATTTCACTATCTGTTGGGGAGACAACTACGTAGATGTGTCCTACAAAAATTCATTTTACGGTCATATTCCAACAAGTAGTGGTTTGATAACTTGGATAATTACAAAAACAAGGAGGGAACCGGGATATGCATGCAAAAATGTTTACTTGGCTGTACAAGATTAGATATATGATCATATTCATTCGAATAGAGGATTGTCCTTTCTCTAACTGGATTGTTTCAACAACTTCACGTGGGTCCACTGCAAGTGATACATGATCCCATTCATCAACCCAATCCATTGATTCACACTCATCCCACTCACAACTACTGCAAGGCCCACAAAAGTAAGCAATTTTCCGCATCCATATTTCAAATAAGGGATTGTTTGAGCTTCAAACAGAATGAAATACACGAGTGCCTTGCACAGTACTACAACTATAAGAACGCGATCGATCTATATCAACCACATGCCATAAATTTCTAAGAACATGTCCTCTACCTATTGGTCTGTGCTGCTCCATGGTTCGATCTAACATTTTTGCAGAGCACCATTGAACTATGGATTCTGCATCCCGAGTATGAGGGTTTGTCATGCACCTCATATACTCCCTTCGTAGGGCAATTTTGAGACATGCTCCAACCCCATCATGCTCTCCCTTTCCATGCTCGGTCTCAAAATAATTCCATTTATGCAGCACATCATAAGTCTTGTGCAAAATACTCAACCACTAGAATACACATGCATTTTTGAACTGGCCTGCACAACCATCTGACCATATCCAATGTTGATCCATCTGTATACCTCTCTCCTTCAGTTGATCATAGAAAATTCTGAAGCAATGCTACACATAATGCAGGTCGTGGCACCTGTCATCACTGATGTAGAAGTTGGTCTCTTTCAATATTATCCTCATGTCATTGTTGCTCTCTGGAGCATGTCTATACGTGATATGGACCATTATGATAACTTAATATGAATGGTAGTATTGACTTTAAATCTCATTCTGTGGCTTCAGGGTGTAATTTTCAGCAAAGTTCACAACCGACAATATTATGCCATTGGGAAAGGTGTCCCTGTACTGTATGTACTGTTCATCCTACCATCGTGCTACATGGACATGTTGTACATACTGCTCAGTATTTTGGTAGAATTCCTTCATGAAATCGCAAATTTGTACTTGGTGCCAAAAAACCAAGGGCATTAATAAAACGTGACATTTTCAATCTGAATATATATGTACAAATTCAACATGTACAGTATGAAAGTATGCAAACTTAGATTACCTGTGACTTCATCAATGCAATTTTTTTGCTTCCTTCGCACTAGATACTTGACATTTTATGTACTTGAAGTTCTACATTTCTACTAACATCCTCCCAAATTCATGCTCCTCAGTTTCATCGATGCAACGACTCAATAATGAAAATCCACTGCACCTGGAACATGTCCCATATGAAAATGATCTTTTATAATATTTTTGTCCTTCAGGTCTTGGACACATTATGCTATGTGTAAATTCTCTAGATGCATTCGGTGGTTGTAACGATGGGAAGTACTGCACAATGTTAGTATGCAAATCACACAATATATGTCTATATGTATCATAATAGTACTCAAATTCTACATGGTGTCTACAACAACATGTGTCACGATCAATGAAAAATATAACATACCAGGGTTTGCATGGTCTTTCCTGCCAAAACCCGGGAAAATATTGGCTGATAACATTCTGGCGACTCCGCTGGGGAGAATCTTTGGTTTTAACAGTATCAAATCAAACCTCTGAGGGAAAACAAAGAGTCTGAAGTTCCAAGGTTGTATCATTTTCCCTGGCGACTCCAACTTTCAAACAGGTGATTCCACTGGAGATCGATCTTACTTCAAAATATTTGTATCAGATCAAAGTTGATTACTGAGGGAGAATAGTAGTCAGACGCTAGAGGATTGTGTATTATTCTCGTGGCAAGTCCATCTTCCGAATCAATGAGCTCCTAGGAGGAAGTTTGGATCCTAGGAGGATACTTACCAAAATTCATCCAGACCCTGAGCTACCAAAGGTTACTTCAGACCTGGAGAAGGTCATCAAGAAAGCAAAGAAAGGCCAAACAGGTATTTCTCCACTAACTAGGTCCTTTTCTTTACCTAAAAAAGAGGCATATACTATAGAAAGAATCCCTTCAAGTTTAAGGACTAGGTCTTCCCCATTTAGATCTAGGTCTAAGACTGATCTAAGAGAAACCTTGTTCGACCAAAGAGCATTCCAAACCCATTGCCTGAGCGCTTTGTGGGAAAATTTACAAGCCCGAGAAGAAACTAGTGGCATGTTTCCCTGTGTTAAAGCTACTGGCCAAAATACCCACTTCCAGAGTACTCCTCCTGCTGGTTCTAAAACTCCCTCTGCTCCCAAGAAAAACCCAAGAGCCATGGCTCCCCGATATGCCCCTCTAGCCCTCCTAGCCAATCTCTATGACTTACCTGTGTGCTACACCCAGTGCCCCATGACATTTGATGGGAAGGGAAAAGTTTTTGCACAACAACATATAGACCAGTTCAATGGTTTCACATACCTAGAAGAGGTGGATGAAGATGATGTTAAGATGAGGTTGTTTTCCCAAAGCCTTGCAGGGGAAGTGAAGAAATGGTTTAAGGCCCTTCCCGATAGAAGAATTGCTACTTATGAAAGATTTGAAGAAGCTTTCCTAGCCAGATGATAGGATAAGCAAAATCCTCTCCAGATCCTCACTCAATATGAAAACACAAAGAAAAAAATGTTGATACTGTCCAAGAATTCTCAGCCAGGTTCATGAGGCTGTACAATTCTATTCATGTGGACATAAAACCTCCTATGGGGCAGCCAAGCTTCATTTTTCCAACTGTTTTGACAGTGACTTTTCTCTCATGCTTAGAGAAACGATATCTGCCACCCTCCCTGATATGTTGAAAGATGCATTAGAGGTAGAAGCCAACATGATGGCCTCAGGTAAAATGAAGCACATAACTGAAGCTGATAAAAAGAGATGCAATGAAGCAGTGCAACCTTCCACATCCCAATACATGGATGCCAAATTTGAGTAGATGATGAGGATTATGGAAATACTGGTGGATAGGATCTCCCTTGACAACAGTCCTCCTTCCAGAGAAAACTTAAAGCCTCAATCTCAAAATAACAATCTCAGAAGGGCCCCTGCCCCACAAGGAAGACCTAGAGAACGAAGAGACCCTAAAACCCTAAGAATCAGCCAACCAGACCACATTTTGCTGAGAATTTCATGGATGAAGAAGAGGAAGATAGACCGGCTAAAGACCAAATCCATCTCTTTGATCAGATCCAACCCCAGTTCTATTTGACTAAAGACGAACATGACCGGTCTTCCCTGCAATCAGATGATGTCCCAAGTGAATCAAAATATGACAAGTACCAAAGAGGGCTCCATAACGCCATCTGTGAGTTCGAGAGGTAGCATAATTTGAGAAGTAGAAAAATAACGGTAGACCGAGGAAAGGCTGCTGCTGGTCCATATTCTTCTCAGCCACAAAGAAAAGAGATCTCTAGGAAAAAGACCCAAAAATTACAATCTCCAATGACCCTTGGGAAGGGGGAAAATCCTCCCAAAAAGAGTTCAGAACGGAAAGATGAAGGTAATACAAATACGAGGAAGAGGGTTCATGTTGCTTTCAGTTTGGAAAATGAAATTTCTAAGATTAAGATCTCCATCCCCTTAAATGAGATGGTCAAAAACTCAGAATACAAAGACCAAATTATGAAGGTATTTAATGGTGGAGAAGGAAAGCAACCTGATACTCTCAATATGCATGATGACAAACCCACTCTCATGTTTGGTCCCCACGTTGAAAATGCCTCAGAAATTGATGTCCCCCCTTTCTATATCAATCTCAACATACATGACCATATCCTGCACAATGCCATGTTTGATTCAAGAGCTTCTCATAACCTCATGCCAAGTTCAGTGGTGGAGAATCTAGGGTTAGAAATCACAATACCCTATAAAGACATGTTCTCCTTTGATTCTAAAAGAGTTCCATGTGTAGGGATGATTAAAGACATGGTGGTCTCACTGACTCAGATACATCAGAAGAATATGATCATGGATGTGGTAGTGGCTGATATTCCACCTAAGTTTGGGATGTTGTTGTCTAGGTCGTGGACAACAAAGTTAAAAGGAACCATGCAAGTGGACATGTCTTATGCCACCATCCTTGTCTTTGGGGAAAGTAGAACGTTGTACCAGGAACATAGGTTGCCTTACGTAGTAAGCAACAAATATAGGCCTGATAACCACCCCATATTTTCTGTAGACACGGATGTAGGTTCCTCAATCCTCTGCTATGATCAAGGTTCAAAGGAATAATGTGTGAAAGTTTCCAAGTTACCTGAACTAAAGGATGAAGCTAATGATGGGAATGGGGTACAATGCCTTGATAGCTCAGCTAACACAAAGAAAGATGGGCAGCGATTGGAAGAAGGTGGCAGTGAGGAATCAGAACTGAAAACAGAGGCCACAGTCACCCTCCAAAAAGAAGACCATTGGGTCATGAGATTCGATGGAGCTATAAATAAAGAGGGAGTTGGAGCAGGAATATGGATTACCCCTCCAGATGAGGGAAATGCATGCGCCAGATTTCATACTTCCAAACTAATGCTTGACTATTCAAATAATGTGGTAGAATATGAAGCTCTATTATTGGGATTGAATGTACTCAAAGGCATGAAAGCTAAGAAGATCAAGGTATATGGAGATGTAGAGCTAATAATCCAGCAGGTGAATGACAACTATGAGGCGAAACACCCCAAGTTAAGGGATTACATAAATGTTGTGTGGGATTTGTTTGGCAATTTCTTCACAAAACATCATATTGCTTTCATTCCCAAGGGAAAAATGAAATAGCAGACATTCTAACCAGCTCCGCTGGCAGGTTTCAACTCCATGCCTATCCTACCAGGACTCACATGATTAATATAAGGCATAGGCCCTATGTCCCAGACAATACAAAGCATTGGAAAATATTTGAAGATGACCAGCATATCAAGAAATTTTTGGAGATGACGGGGGTTTTCCAATGTCCATATTGATCAGGAGGACTGTGAAGTGGAAGAGTGGGAGCCTGATCCGCCTGAGCTCAAAACTACTTTAGGAGGTAAAGAGATTTTGCAGCTAAAAAGAAACTACATACCCAAAGGATTGGTTCCACTGGAAAGACTGTTCGATGAAAATGATGTGGCCAAGGATCACAAAGTGGCTCCAAACCCAAAAGAAATAGAAGACTGTAACATTCGGAGCAATGAAGACCCCAAAATTATCAAACTGTCGAAATATTTGGCCCCAGGTACCAAAAAGGACTATATGGACTTAATGAGAAAGTTTTCTGATGTGTTTGCATGGTGCTACGAAGATATGAAAGAATACGACACAACCATCATCCAACATACCATACCAGTCAAGACAGGGGAGAAGCCATTCAGGAAGAAGCTGAGAAGGATGAACCCCATGTTGCTCCTGCTGATAGAAAAAAAGAGGTAAAGAGGTTGTATGAGGCCAAAATCATAGTCTCTTTGAGGTTTTCGAAATGGGTGGCTAACATAGTACCAGTGAGGAAAAATAACGGTGAGACCAAACTATGTATTGACTTCAGGAATATCCACAAGGTGTCCCTCAAGGACACTATCCTCTTCCAAAAATGGACCACATTTTGCAGAAGGTTGTAGGGGCAGCAAGAATGTCCATGCTGGGTGGATTTTTAGGGTACAATCATATTAAGGTGCAGCCAGAAGATCAGAGCGAGACAACCTTTACCACACTGTGGGGAACCTTCATGTACGCTAAGATGCCCTTTCGGTCTGTTGAATGCAGGTGCCACCTTCCAAAGAGCTATGGACATAGATTTTGCAGGACAGAAAGACAAATGTGTGGTGGTCTACATGGATGACATCATTGTATACTCTAAATCTGATGCAGAACACCTAAAGAATTTGCACCAAGTGTTCATCAAGTGCAAACAATTTGGAATCTCCTTGAACCCTAAAAAGTCAAATTTTTCCATGTAAGAAGGAAAGATACTAGGCCACATAATATCTAGAGATGGGATCAAAATTGACCTAGATAGGATGGATGCAATACAGAAAATTGAGCTCTCCAGGAGTAAAAAGGAAATTCAATCCTTTCTAGGAACAATGAATTTCATAAGGATATTTATTCCCAATTTTGCAGAAATCATGAGGCCGATCACCTCCATGCTTAAGAAATACAATTAGGTCAGGTGGACTGCCGAGGCTAGGAAAGCGTTTGAAGATATTAAAAGAGAAATTGTTGAAGCCCCTGTACTGATCAGCCCAGATTTCGACAAGGAATTTCTTATGTTCTCTTTCGCCTCGGTGCATTCCATGGCGGGTGTGCTTTTACAGAAAAATCAGGAAGGAGATGAGCAGCCCATAGCTTTCTTCAGTAGGGTTCTCAGAGATGTTAATCTCAAATACAACATTATGGAGAAGCAAGCATATTCCATGATAAAAAATATGAAGGATTTCAGGGTTTATGTTCTACATTCCCATGTTGTAGCTTATGTTCCTAATGCTGCTGCAGAAGATATATTGACCCAACCAAATCCAGAAGGTAGAAGGGCAAAGTGGATAGCTGCGCTACTGGAATATGCCATGGAGATCAAACCTACAAAGCTTATTAAAGGGCAAGGGATAGATAGACTCATGGCTGAGTCCATTTGGGATTCAATGAGTATGAACCTGTTATCACACATGCAGGAAGAAGCTTCCCGATATCCACTACCTTAGGTATCAGACAAATTCATGTCCTCTCCTTGGTATTCTGATGTTGTATATGTTTTGTAGAACTTGCAAGCACCCCCTGAGATGGGAAAAAGCAAGGCTAGATCCACCAAAATGAAGGCTGCAAAGTATTGCATACTGGGTGGTTGTATTTATTGGAAAGACCCTGGAGGTGTCCTCCTGAATTGCATAGCGGAAGAGGAGGCCCAAGTGACCCTAAAAGAGTTTCACAGAGGTGTCTACGGAGGACATCATTACTGGAAGGCCACTGTTAACAAAATTCTCAGGGAAAGATTCTATTGGCATACTATGTTCAAAGATGCTTATAAGGAAATAGCCAGCTGCCATGAATGCCAAGTTTTCGAAGGAAAGAGGAAGCTCTTGTCCTTGCCTTTGAAACCAATATCTGTGGAAGCCCCTTTCCAACAGTGGGGGCTTGACTTCATCGGTGAAATTTTCCCCAACTCCTCTGGACAACACAGGTGGATATTGATTGCCACTGATTATTTCACCAAATGGATCGAAGCAGTACCCACCAAGAAGGCCACATATACAATCATCATCAAGTTTTTGGGGGAGAATATCATGTCTAAGTTTGGGTGTCCTGTTAAGATAATCACTGATAATGCGCAGGCTTCAAATCCAAGAAGATGATCAAATTCTGCGACAAGTTCCACATCAAATTTGTAAGGATAATCAAGAAATTGCTGCAAAAAAATAAAAGGGCTTGGCACACCAAGCTGGCCTTTTCCCTGTGGGACAATAGAATCACCTCTAAAAAATCCATCGGAACTTCTCCTTTCAAATTGGTATATGCAACAGAGGTAGTATTCCCTGATTCCCTCAGAGGGTCCACAATGAGACTCCTGTAGGATCAAGAAGAATATCCAAACCCTGAACTGAGGAGAGCTAACCAGCTGGTGGAAGTGCAAGAAATTAGAGAAGGGATACAGGCTAAAGCCACGAAAGCTTAGGACCGGATCAAGAAGATGTTTGACAGAAAAACTAAGGCGAATGATTTCCAAGTGGGAGATTTGGTATTAAAAGGGGATGCTAGAAGATAGGACCAGGCCCAAAAGTATGACAACCTTTGGCAGGGGCCCTATACAGTCAATGCCTACCATGGGAATAATGCTTTCTTCCTACAGGACAAAGACGATGAACCATTTGGAAAAGGATCCGTCAACGGATGGTTCTTGAAGCATTATTTCAAGTAAAAAAGCAAGTCCACCGATCCACCCCCACTGTACATTGCCATTTTTTTTTATTTTTCATTAGTCATGTTTCAGTTTTTTGTGATACGAAGAAGGAAAAAGAGGAGGAGAGTAAGGGCTACTAGTCTACATGTCCTTGCTACCTCGTAGGGAGGATATCATCCCCGATTGCAGCCGCTGTTAACACCTATTATGGTTTCCACCAGGGAAGGTAAAGGAAAGCACCCACCAAAGACCCAAGGTCACCCATCGGCCAGTTGCACCAAATAAAGAGTCAGGAAACCAAAAAATAGCTAAGTCTCAAGCAAATCCAAGCTAAATGATTGAGCTGTAGTAAGAAAATGAGAAAAAAAAAGGCAATAGCACTCTTCCGCAAAAAAAAATAGCCATAAGGGCTTCTTCCACAACCAAAGGAGATTCAACAGCCAAGATTGAATGGCGGGATCAGATCTGCAGTTCAAAATGCATTCCACAAGTGGGTTTCCGAGTTCCTCATCCCGCATTGCAGATTGTGGAACAACAATTTTTCGAGGATATAAAAAGCATGGTTTCTGATTCCCACAATCCGCATTGCGGATTGCGAATTGAGAATTGCGGAAAGACCATTTTCCAAAGGGGCAAAAAGTAAGTTTCTGAATCCTGCATTCCGCATTGCGGATTGCGAAAAGACAATTTTCCAAAGGGGCGAAAAAGTAAGTTTCCAAATCCTGCATCCCGCATTGTGGATTGCAAATTGCAGAAAGGCTAGTTTCCAAGGGAGCAAAAAAGTGAGTTTTCGAATCCCGCATTCCGGATTGTGGAAAGGTCATTTTTCTAGCACGCAAAAAATCAAGTTTCTACATCCCGTATCTAGCATTGCGGATTGCGGAAAGGAAATTCTCCAGCAGGAAAAAAATCGAGTTTCCGAATCCTGCATCCCTCATTGTGGATTGCGTAAAGGTCAATTTTCAGAAGACACGAGATGGAGATTCTGAATCCTGCAGTCCGCATTGCGGAAAGGTAATTGTGGATCGAAAGAAGTTTTGCAAAACAAATCGCGGTCGCAGGGAATGAATATTTTCACAGAGAAATAGCGCGTTTGAGAACGACGAAGGGGTCTGTTTCAGTTACCTGTCCTAATCAACCTAAAACGGCTTGATCCGAAGGACGAGTAGGTGGCTTCCGCGACCCAATGGTGCATCGCTAACACAAGTGATCCACTTCCTCCGCGCGTGACAAAATCAAAGGCTGCTGATTCGGGTGGCCTAGCTCAAACAACCTCATCATTACTAGTTCGAGTTTGTTCTAAATCAATTAGGATATTTTGATATTTTGTAAGCCTGTAAAGGCAGGTTCCGAAGAGGACCAAAGGGTTGGAGGTTTTTGTTTCAGAGAGATTACTGCTTTGCTTCTGTATTTGAACTCATCCTTTTAATTCAATGAGAAGACCCAATTCTGGAGCTTGAGATTCCTGTGATGTGCATTCTGATGTCTGTTATTTCCTGTGTATGAGTTCTTTCATTTGTATTTCCATTAATTGTTTTCTTCTGCAGTACCTGAAGATCAATATTACATGGTCTAGAATTCATGCCCACATGCTCCAGATGCATATGACTAGGTATTCCACCTTTTTCCTCTTGAAGTTGCAGGTTATAATTCATTTATAAATGCTCTGAATTTGTAATGGAACTTGTCCCCTTTTTCTGCCTTCACCTGCTGATTACTTTGACGTGAAAGAACCCCATCTACCTTGCCTCTTGCCTCTGCAATTGTGGTCCGAATTTGTCATTGGTGACAGTAAACCCACTGAAGTAGACTCCATGCCCAACTGTCCTTCTGTTCTTAACTCCAACCAAATGAAAACATACCTTTAATTCATTGTATGAAGGTATAGCCACCACTTTTACTAATATCCCAGCCCATTCAAGCTATATCTCATTGCTGGAAGCACTAAAGAGAGATCCCTCGCTGTGGTTGGAAAGGATAGTTTCCATCCACTAAAGATTGGTTTTCAACAGTTACCCCGTGGCCTTTCCCGCCACAACTCAGGAAAATATTGGGTGATAACAATCATCATCATCATCGTCATCGTCATCACCCTCTTCCTCATCGT